>BTPG01000003.1:100416115-100683615 GCA_036245525.1 Semisulcospira habei | reverse complement strand
TTTAAACACTTTAATAAAGACGAATTTCTGTGGGACCTGCACAATGCTTCGTTTACTGAGGTTTATGATCACCAATCTCCTGACAGTGCCTTGTCGTGCTGGATGGATCTGTTTCTCAGTGTACTCAATAAACATGCGCCAATACGTGAAAAACGAGTTAAACATTCCACCATACCACCGTGGTTAACAGCGGATATCAAGCAGGCCATGTCATTTAGAGACAAACTGAAAAAAGAGCAAAAGTACGAAGAATACAAAACACAACGCAATCGTGTCAAATATTTAGTTAGAGCGTCTAAGAAGTCTTTTTTCCAACAAATGATTCGAGACAAAAAGGACACGGCATCTGTTTGGAAAGCTCTGAACGTCATAACAAAGGGTAAATCAGCACCCGAAATCCCATCTCATATGTCAGCTGATATATTAAATAACCATTTCTTAACGACAGCCGAAATATTGGCATTGTCAGCTGCAAATAACAGTAAACCGTATTAAGTGCCGAGTTCTCTCAGAGAACACTTTAAAAAAACAACTATATCAAATACTTTCACCATCCCTGATATTACAGTTGCGGAAGTCGGCAGATATATTTCTAGCATGCCCAACAAAAAGTCTGCTGGCATTGATGTTATTGATAATGAAACCCTAAAAATCTCATTACCGTATACAGTAGAATCACTAACATATATTTTCAACCTCTGCATAAAGCAAAGTACATTTCCAACCATTCTTAAAGAAGCAAAGGTAATCCCAATCCCTAAATCAAAAGATCTTAAAGATATTAATAACTATCGTCCAATCTCCCTTCTGTCAGCTTTGTCAAAACCCCTTGAAAAGCACATTCAAAAACATCTCCTTGATTTTCTGGAAAAAGGTAAATTACTTAATATTCACCAGTCTGGTTTTAGACCGAAACATTCTTGTCAGTCAGCACTGACACATATTGTAGACAGCTGGCTGGAATCAATCAATAAAAGCCTGATGTCAGGAGCAGTTTTCTTAGACCTTAAAAAGGCGTTTGACCTTGTGGACCATGACATTCTCCTAAATAAGCTAACAGTTTATCACTTGGACGCAACCGCTATAGAATTCTTCCGATCATATCTCGAAGACAGAAAAGAAATGGTGTACGCCCATGGAAGATACTCTAAGCAAGGAAATGTAAAATACGGCGTCCCCCATGGATCTATTTTGGGCCCTCTTCTATTCATACTATTTATTAATGATCTACCGTTGCATATCACTAATTCTGACGTTAATTGTAATCTATTTGCTGACGATACGAGTCTTCATGTTTCTGGCCAAAAAAACGACGGACATTAGCCATAGTTTACAATGCAGTCTCAATGAGGTATCTGACTGGTGTAGACAGAACCATATGGTTCTTCACCCAGCAAAAACAAAGAGTATCTTAATCGCCACGCGGCAAAAACATCAACGCCGACTACAGCCATTACAATTACAATTAAACGCTGAACCTGTTGAACAAGTCACTGAGCGTAAATTCTTAGGAATACATGTTGATGATCAACTGTGCTGGGAGACCCATATAAATGCTGTTTGTAAGACCATTGCTAAAAACACTTTCTTATTGTCCCAGCTTAGACATATAACGGATACAAATACCCGTAAATTGTTTTTTCATGCTCATATAAAGTCCCATGTTGATTATGTCTCCACAGTGTGGGACGGCTGCAGTGATGTCCACATGAAGAGATTAAACTCCATATACAAAAGAGCTGTAAAAATGATAGATAGACGCCCCATCCCTACCACAGACAAATTTAGATATTTAAACATTCTCGGTCTACGTCAGCAACTTACATTAAACAAATGCGTCTATATGCATAAGATACTGAATAATATGACACCCCAGTATCTAACCACTAAATTTATATCTCACCAAGAACGTGAACGGACCTCAAGAAACAATACCTTACCCCTACCACTGCCAAGAATTGACCTTTTTAAAACTAGTATGTCATTCTCTGGTCCGTTTGCTTGGAATTCCATCCCTGCACATTTGAAAACTATTACCTCAACAGGAAGTTTTAAAACAAAACTTTTTGATTACCTGATGAGTCAGACTTAGTACGTTTCTCAGGTACTGTAATATTTCCTGTACCTCACGTATTTCATACAGATGTTTTTTATACTGATGTGTGTGCGCGTGTGTGTGTGTGCTCGTGTTTGTTTGTGCGTGTGGATGTATGTGTGAGCGGCGCGCGTGCGTGCGTCTGTGCATGTGTGTGTGATGAGTATTATTATGTTTTCTGTATAAAATGATGCTGTTGGGTTTTGTATGTACATATATATTTTATAGTTTCCCTTCTTTTTTATCCTGTAGATGATAGCAACGGCAAGTTTGTAAAATGACGATTTGTTTTCTGTCAAAACTTTTTACCGTTGAAAAATAAAGTTTCATCATCATCATCATCTCTCTCTCTCTCTCTCGCGCGCTCTCTCTCTCTCTCTCTCGTTCTCTCTCTCTCTCTCTCTCTCTCTCTCTCTCTCTCGCGCTCTCTCTCTCTCTCTCTCTCTCTCTCGCGCTCTCTCTCTCTCGCGCTCTCTCTCGCGCTCTCTCTCGCGCTCTCTCTCGCGCTCTCTCGCGCTCTCGCGCTCGCGCTCTCTCTCGCGCTCTCTCTCGCGCGCGCTCTCGCTCTCTCGCTCTCTCGCTCTCTCGGTCTCTCGCTCTCTCGCTCTCTCGCTCTCTCGCTCTCTCTGAACTTCTCCCACAGCGTGGGGTTTTCTCTCTATTCTGGGGCATGTGTTTCTGTCTACCCTTTGTCCATTCACATGTATTTGCATTTTTAAAACACTCCCTACTGCCTGTAGCTCTTGATATTGGATCTGTGTTGCTAAATGGTCTTAGCTTTATTTAGGCCCCATGTGTTAGGTTTATTTAATGTATTTGACCGGCTTGCGACATACATTCAATGTTCTGTTTATTTATTTTTTTCACAAGCACGTCCTGAGAAAGCCTTGTTGCTGTCGGGACGTTATGCAATGTACAATCAATCAATCAATCTGAACTTCTCTTTCTCTCGCCCTATCCTCCCTATCCTTACACTTCTCAACGTAGTCAAAAAGTTTCCCATCCCTAAGTCCTAACCTCTCACCTTGTTTAATATACGCCTCTACAGGGTCCGAATTCATATTTACTACAACACTTCCCAAAAACTTGAAACGTAAAAATATAAATCACGGCAAAAATACGAACAACCTACGCAGAAGAACAGTTACCTACTTTGACGTCCAGATCGAATGAACAAAAAAAGAACGATGGAAAGAAGAGCAAGGAAAAAGAATACAACCTATACAATAGGAAGAAACAAGAACTAGCTCCCCGTAAGATCCAGAAACTACAGAAATAACGGATCTTACCCCTTAGAATCGGAGAGGGGAACTAAACCAAACAATCCAACACGCACATAGCAATAAAACGTCACCCTAAGTCCACTACCGCCCGCAGTTACTCTAACGTCACCCTAAGTCCACTACCGCCCGCAGTTACTCTAACCTACCGCTAAAACAGGGACACCACTGTAACGCACGCAGACTTGCCCACAGTCGCACGTAGAGACTCTCGCACAACAGACGCATACACCGCCACTGACTCAGACGGGCGCATTCATGCGGTCAGACTCAACACACGGGCTCCCTTTCTAAAGTAACTTTTATACAAGATAAAGAATAAAAGCTAAAAAAAAACTATCAACTATTTACACCAACTCTTCCCCCCTACTAGCATGCAAACAACACATATACACACAGTATCACCGCCAGGCTAGATAACAGTTTCTCACTATCCAACCTTGTTTGATGTTATTGCCTGGTTACGTTGGTCCTTCTTACGTCTAGGCGTGCAAGTCCTTCGTTGTTCGCTCTTCGAGTCGTCCTTTCTCTTGTGTTGTGGACGCCCTCGTTACTCGTACCGTAGCGCAGTTCTCGCTTTTACTCGGGTGTCTCGGTCCCGATCGCTTCACTCCCTGAGGGAGGGGCTGGAGATATGACCTCACGTTATATCATGGTGACTCGACGTCTCGTCGTCTGTCTCTCCACTCTTTACAAGCACTCTAAACACAACAACAAGGATCCCAAACGTAACACTTGCTAAACACCCAACAAATAGGATGATTTGAGAAACATCACGCAACCTGGCTGACACAAATAACTCCCACGTTCATTCACACAAACACACGTGCTTCACAACCCGACCACTTCCGTAACACCCCATATCTCTGTCACTACCTTGAAATAGACTATAGACTAACACTCTCGCTGTACACTATTCTATACACTGGGAAATACTATGCTTAACCATACACGTGCTACCTTCATAGCGACTTGGCACACACACCTCACATTCCTTACCTATCCATCTCGGTAAATAACTATGTACGAAAACACCGGTTACCTCACTGAATGCCAAACCAAAATAACTGAACCAAACTACTCAATACACAACCGCATTGACTCCTATTAACGCATGCTATCTTTAACTAAACAACTATCAATAATACATGTATAGAAACATACCTGAATCCTAGGTCTCAGAGGCTTGGAATACGGGCTAGGTATCTCACATACATCCGTCCAAGCTGACGATAAAGCCCCGTACTAACGAAACTAGACCTCTGACAGACTCAGCTTTTGCCTAGAACTCACTAAACAGAACTCACTAAAACTCCGTGCTAACCATGTCTTACAGATTTCACGTGGAGCCTCATGCCACCCGGACTATTGGCACAAACAAACCGTTAACAACTACCGTACCGTATTTATCCTACTGTGTGAGCACTATGCCTGAGCATAGAACTTCATCACAGCTCCAAACAATACCGTAGACTTTTGGATGAAATCCTCATCTTGTTCAACATGAAATATTTCAACATCAGGATCAGGTCAAAGAGAAACTGTAAAGTCCCGTGTCAGGGAGGACAGCTCTCATATAGAAGGGACTTTGAGGGTTACGGTTCATCACATCTTGTTTTTTTCTTTAGAAATATCTTTAAAAAAGCCAACGTTTACATTTTTAACCCCATGTCTGCCATTGGACGCGTATTTGTTTCTGCAATCTATTCAACGGTCGCAAGCCGCAAACGTCCAGGGATCGTGGATCCATTCTGGTCTCAGCAAGAGGCATAGATCCTCATGAGCCCCCGCAGTCGTGGAGCTCATGAGGATCTAAGCCTCTTGCAGCTGGTTCTCGTTTACTTGTTCTCGGCGGTGAAGGGGTTATTGCGAGCTACGGACGCGACACAGGGCTGGAAGCACACAGGCTTGCTGCAGGAAACGCCAGCGAGCCACGGAAAATGGGTTGGTTGGTTAGTTCGGGTTTAACGTCCACAGCACCGAGGTGATCATGGACGGCCCTGACGGGCGGGTTATGGGGACAGGGAAATCTATTGCCTATGGAGTACGACCTGAACACTGATCAACTCAGACGCACTCCAACTGAGCAACTTTGATTTACCAGGACCTTTCAACGGACATGCTATTGAACAAATCCGTTTTTTTCCCCCTGGATTGTGAGTCCAGCTACCGGGGCCAGGACGGGATTCGAACCCACGACCCGGCGATTCCCTTCGCTCTCCTGCTCCGATGTTTAACCGCCTGAGCTATTTCGGACTCTTACGGAAAATGAGAGAAAGAAAGCACTATATCACCAACCGGTGGCAATGTTGAGGATGACGATGGCGGATGATCCAGCTGCCGGGGACGTGAAGAAGGACTGAGCACAGTAAGTCAGCGTCAGAGTGGCCCAGCCATACGTCAACAGTATCAACATCAGGACATAGGGTCTGCCGTCCTTCACGTAGACCCCCTCGCCAGAGCTCACCAACACAATTATGACTAATGCTGCACATGCCGATAATAAAACGATAATAATAATAATAATAATAATAATAATAATAATAATAATAATAATAATAATAATAACAATAACAATAACAACAAGATGGGATGAACCATAATCCACAAAGTCCCTTCTACATGAGAGCTGTCCTCGATGTCAACGGTTTCTACCTTTTGTCTTTGACCTGATTCTGATGTTGAATTATCTCCTATTGTTAAGGTATCGCAGATCTGCCAATGCGTTTAGTGACTTGTATAAGGGGCGCGGGACATACGTAACTGATAAATTAAGACAGTGGCAGTGACGTAAATGAGGTAACTCCGTCATCACGCAGAAAAGACATGTTGTACTCGGACAGGTCAAACAACTGAAGACCGGCGAAGGTTTTCTCACGTGTTTATTTCAGTCTCAAGAACATTTTCTGGATTTGGGCAAGACCAACCACAGACTACAATTCGGTCGTTCTCTCTAGTCGCTCTCGTTTCTACTTTCGTCCATCTATCTGTCCCTCTCTCGTTGTGTGTCCTCTCTCTCGTTCTGTGTCCCCTTTCGTTCTGTGTCGTTCTATATATATTCCCACATAGGGCTTGCCCCTCGTTTAGGGCCAGTCCTGTTACGTAGACGCCATCCACTTCCCAGTTCGTAATAGTTCATGAGGGTCGGCCCGTTACCGTGATTAGGACGGCCCAGCGTGCCGGCGGTCCCGTTAATTAGATACTATCAATTTCACGTATCGTAATAGTTCCTGAGGGCCGGCCCGTTATCTTGATTAGGGCGACCCGGCATGTCTGGTAGTTACATACAGACGCTACCCATATCGCACGTCACCAAAAACTACATCGGGATGCTGCCCATGTGAAGGCGCGTGTAGTGTAACAAACACAATACTCCAAATATGACGTCATTATCTCTCTCGCGCGGGGCTTTCTCTCTCACACAAAACATGCGCCCATCTTCAAGAGGAATAGATCCTCGAGCACCCTCTAGGCGAATGAGGATCTATGCCTCTTGGACATGTTTGGAGTGCGCGCGCAACCACGCACTAACACGCACACACACATCGACGCGCTTTCACAAGATCATGCAGGTGACCCGTGTACTTAGAATATCATGTAGCTAGGTAAATTCAACCTCCTTTCACACAAATTATAGCAAGACTGAAATTGTACCGTGAAGTTCTAGTTTTGTCACCATTTTCTCAAGCCTATGAAGCGAAAGTGAAACTCATTTATCGTAAAATATAAAATTATGTAAAAACTAAAACTTACGTCATGTCAAATGACTTTGACAAATCAATGACGCGTATGTCCTGCGCTCACATATCTCACTGACGCATTGGCAGATTTGCGAGACTTTTTCAAAAAGAGATAATTCAACATCAAAATCAGGTCAAAGACAAAATTTAGAGACCATTGTCAGCGAGGACAGCTCTTATATAGAAGGGACTTGTCGGTTATGGTTCATCCCATTTTATTATTATTGTTATTGTTGTTGTTATTATTATTGTTATTATTATTATTATTATTATTATTATTATTATTATTATTATTATTATTGATGTAATTAGTTATTATTATTGTGTGTTATGGCTCATCCCATCTTGTTTAATGTTTTAAGTCTTTTCTGAAAGGAATTAATATTTACAAAAGAAGTTGAAAGGATACAAAGCTGGCTAACAAACTCATCTAATATCTGTTTCCACAATAGCTATATGCAAAATTTCAAGTAAATCAGACAAAAAATTAAGGACTCTAATCTGGGTCAACCGACTTCCGACAAACAGTTCTTTATATCTTTAAGGAGACATTCAATTACAATATGCTCGGAGGTTCTCTTAGCCATCCACTTAATAAAGTATTTCGCCAAGTTTCAAGCTTGTGTGTACAGAAATGTCGGAGATTCTCTTGTTTACATACATTCGCACACACACACACATACATACGCACATGCATACGCACATACGGCACTTCGCGCCAAATGTACGTTCAGCAGCAAGATTAGCCTAACTAAACATGACATAATGTTCATCTTGTTACTTAAATTGTTAGAGGTTTAGCCTGCCCGCCTTTAACATCATGTTTTTAAATTCGCCAAACCGTGACCCATCCTAAAAAGCCCCTTCTATAAATAGATGGGATTTAAAAACAATAATATGAACTAATTAAAGCATCAATAATAATAATAATAATAATAATAATAATAATAATAATAATAATAATAATAATAATAATAATAATAACAATAACAATAACAAAAATAGCAGTAATTATAACTAACAAGAAGATGAAGCACACACACACGTACATAAACACATACACACGCACACGCACGCACGCACACACGCACACACAGACACATACACATGTCGAACACACACACAGACACGCAAACACAGACGCACGCACCAACGCACGCATATACATACCTACACACTCAAGAGATAGGAAATATGAGAGGAAAAAAGCAATTTACATACACCCCCAAATTTCCATTGTTTTTGACCACAAATCGCTCACTTAATAACACACCCTGTTTTTCCCATATTTTCATTATTTTTTTCAGTAAAATAAAGATTTCCAAAATCTATGTCATTAAAATTATTATTTTTTATTATAAAATGAATCAAGACGAATTACTTCTTCTAAATGATATCAATGCTATAGAAAACAAAGACTTAGACTCGAAAAAACAACGCCTTCTTTCTGTAGTTGTGTCAGGCAAATCAAAGCCTTATCTCGGAAAACAATACATGACAGAGGATATAGAATCTCTTACGGCTGACGAACTAATCAAGCTTCATTCAAAATATGAAAACAACATTGCCTCACTAATGACACGTCATTTAAGTCGATCTCTTGTATGCCTATACACAAAAGCAGTGAGTCACTTTCTACCTGTGGATAGTGACAGCCTATCACACGACCTTGAAAGCAATCCTATTGTTTCAAGTTCAATTGGTAAATTAGCATGCATCATGTTTTACAAGTTTGGAAATTACCTTGCACCTGTTTTAACCCTTCTTGTTACTGGGAGTCATATTGATTTTTCAAAAATAAATTTTATTGCAGAAGAAAATGGACGAAACCCAGATGACTCCACAATCGAACCCCAGTCCGGTCTTGACGCAGGTTCAAACTGTGACTAAGGCTAAAAGTCCAGGCAGGGTTGAGGCTGGAAAAAGATTAGCCGAATATAACAGACAAAAAAAATTACAAGTTCAAGCGGAAACAGAAAAGGCTCATGTATCTGATCCACCGTCAGCACCGTCAGGACCATCAGGACCAGTGTCAGGACTATCACACCCTCATCAAAGTGAGAGACAAACAACTAAGTCTAACCCTGTCCCTGAACCTCAAACAACAAAATATATAGTTGCCGGATTTGTTGTCGGATTTGGTTATGTAGGTTATCAATTATATAAAAAATACAAACCACAGACTCGTACAGTGTCCAAAAAATCAGACACTCCAAAAACAAAACCAGAAGTCGCCACATTACCAGTAACACCCAAAGCCGTTGACCCATTTTATATGCAGTAAATAAAAATATTATTTTAATTTTTCTTGCCTAAGAAATGAATGACACAAAGAACATGATGAACCTTGTCTATCACTCTGCCAAAATCAGTGGATTACAGTAGCTTATTCTATGCTGGGAAAAAGTCTACTCAAAATGAAATCAGCAGACTTGAGTAGACTCGATTTTGAAGACAGCGCTAAGCTAATTGTAGTCATTACAGCGTCAATTGCGACAAAAGATTTTCTTGTTAAGCAAGGAATTATTCCCGAAAATGTTTCTATGTAAATAAAAACTATGGCGACGATAGCTATTATGATTGGAGGCGCGATGGTCAATGCCCTCGCTTTCAGTGGCTCTAATTATCTCTTTTCAAAAATGGGTAGAGAAGAGAGTGCTGAAGAATTAAAGCGTCATAATGAGGCGTCAGAAAAATTAGCACAGGCAGAACAGGCGTATGAAAAACAAAGAATTGAGAAACTTGATTTTATCGATGACAAACTTAGACTAGAGGGTCACGCACAACATACGTTTTCAAATACAGACGAAGCAATTCGTGAATACTATCTTGTCACAGGTAATGACATGTCTATCCCAAAACCAAAACTAAGTGACCACACACATACATACATACATACACACACACATACATACATATATATGTACTGGTATAAACTGGCATGTTAATGCAGACAGTCAAATTATTACATAATCTGCAGCAATCTGCTATGCTGGAGCAACATACTAAGCAGAAAGATAGACCATTCACAACGACAGCAGATATAATAATAATAATAATAATACCGTTATTATATAGGCGCTTTTTCTCAATTTTGGGGAAATCGACTCAAAGCGCCGCGCCTGAAACCCAACACACACACTCACGAAACAGACACGGATTTACGCCATTTAAGACAAACACAGTACAAGACAAACGAAGGGCCAGTCAGCTACTGAAGTTACAGAGATTTTTGATCGCTTGTATTTGAAATTTGTAAAGTGGCCTGAGACCGGTACCAAAGTGTGGGGGGGGGGGGGGTGGAAGAACCGGAGTACCCGGAGAAAGAACCCCCGACGGTCCGCCCGAATTAACGGTGACACTTACCAGAGGAGAAAAGTCCAACGCTGGAACCAGGTATCGAACCGCGCACCTTTGGCATTGGTGGCAGGCGCCTTAACCACTGCGCCACGGACCGCCCCAAGATATTTATGGACGCGAGCTCTAAAGATAGATAACTTTGAAATAGATTTTAAATAAGAGGGCAAGTTGTTCCATGACGTAGCACAGGAAAATGATATGCTAGATTTAAAAATGTCGACTCTCGGTTTTGGGAGATGGAGTAAACTGTTCCTGGTGTTTCTCGCGGAGATAGGGAGGGGCGGCATCGTTTAGAATTTTGTGCACAAATAAACATCTATTAAGTTCCAATTGTTTACTAAGTGGTAGGATTTTAAGGCCCTTCAGTCTTTTTTCAGTAGGGGACGAACCAGGAAGAATAAGCTTTATACCTCGCCGTTAAAGGGAATTAATTTTTTTCAAATATGTGTCTCCACAATCGTCCCAGATATTGGAAGCATAATTACAATGTGTCTTAATGTGTGTGTTAAAGAATAGTTTTTTGAGCATCATCGTTAAATATACGACTTAATTTGGATAATAGAAAGAGATTCTTCGAAATAGTTTTACATGCAATTTCTGTGTGAGGCTCTCAGCTGAGCTGTTCGTCGACTGTCACTCCTAACAAACGATGCTTTGACACTTGCTCTATGGGCTGAGAGTGAAGGGACAGCTCAAGGGGTTGCAAACCACGTTGATGCTTTTGGCGTGTCATCAACAACATACTTTTCATTTTAGGAATACTAATAATCATATAATTTTCTTCACACGAAGTTGACACTTCATCTAAACTATGTTGGAGGACAGCGCTCACGGTTGAAACATTTTTATCAGATACATGTAATGATGTATCGTCAGCAAATAGTTCACAATTTGTGTCGGGGTGTGATATTGACAGTGGAAGGTCATTTATAAAAATGTTGAATAATAACGGTCCTAGGATGGATCCCTGAGGATCACCATGGGTCACCAGTCCTTACACTGAGTATTTACCATTCAAGAACACTTTCTGCGTTGTGTGTAAGAGATAAGACGAGAGAAGAGCGACTGCATTTGAATCACTGTGATATAAAGGTAACTTCTTGAGTAAGATTGAGTGGTTAATGAGATCGAAGCTTTTTTAAAGTCTAGAAATACTACACCTGAAAGTTTGGACTCATTTATGGCAGTAAGCCATTTGTGGGTTATGAGGGTTAAGGCTGTCTGACACGAACGGTTAGGCCGAAAAGCTGATTGCGCTGTATTAATAAGGTGGGTTTCCTCCACAAATGGAAGTAAATGATTATGTATATGCTTTTTCAAGGGGTTTGTACACTGCTGATAAAATTGAAATAGGTCTGTACTCACTTGGGTTGCTCAGATCTTTGCTTTTAGGTACAGGAGTAACTGTTGCTATTTTCAATTCATCGGGGAAAAATGCTCTTTTGAATCGAAAGGTTATATATAAAGGTTAACGATTCAACAATATAACGGAGCGCAATTTTCAGGATTTTACTGCTAATGCCGCCAACACCACAAGATGTTTTACTTTTCATGTTGATTATAGATTTTCCTCTATGAAGGACGGTCATTAGGGAAACTGAGAAAACATTGCCAGCGTTTATCTGACTGTGCTTTTTCAATTGTTCTGAACATACGTATTCACCTGGCTCAATGGTGTTCGTCTGTGACAGGGTTTTAGCAATGTTCAGAAAGTGTTCATTAAATACATCAGCTGTATATATATATATATATATATCATTATATACACAGGTATGAACCTGACATGTTAATGCAGACAGTCGAACTATTACATAATCTGTAGCAACAGTAGAAGAGTATTAGGTAATAGAAAACTTGTCACTAACTGTACTAACTATACAAATAGTAGCATAAGGGAGCCGAACATACTATTACTTCTGAAGTAAATATTTATGGAGGCGATGTTTGAAGACGCTAATCTTACAAATTGATTTCAGGTGTGGAGGTAACATATTCCACGCTTTAGCGCCTGAAAAAGACAGACTGGTTTTACAGATGTCTAATCTAATTTTTGGAAGGTGGATCAAACTATTTCTCGTGTTTGTCCTATTATTGTCGGAAAATAGAGTTTTTAGGTAGGGTGGGGCTTTTCCGTGCATGATCTTGTGCAGTAGAACACAGCGATTAAATTCAAACTGTTTCTTCAATGTTAGTAACTTGAGAGATTTTAATTTTTCATCAGTCGAAGTAGGACTGGGAAGTATTAATTTAATGCCCCGACGATACAAGGAATTAACTTTTTTCATGTGAACTTCGCTGCATCCATCCCAGACGGTAGAACTGTAGTCACAATGCGTTTTGATATGCGCATGGAAAAAGAGTTTACGGATATCAGTATTAACTATATGGCGTAGTTTTGATAACAGGAATAGATTTTTGGAGATTATTTTGCATATTGAGTCAGTATGCGGCTCCCAGCTTAATTGGTTGTCCACTATAACGCCTAATAAGCGATGCCTAGTTACTTGTTCAACAAGCTGTCTATCTAAGGAAAGTGTTAAAGGTGGTAGGCCATGCTGGTGTTTCTGACGTGTAGTAACTAACATGCTCTTTGTCTTTGGAATACTAATAATCATGTGATTATCACTGCACCAGCCTGCTACTTCATCAAGACTTTGTTGGAGTACCTTATTAATGGTTGTGATATCTTTATCAGATGTGTGTATGGTCGTGTCATCTGCGAACAGATCGCAGTTTGCGTCTAAATGAGATATGCACAGTGGCAGATCATTAATAAAAAGATTAAATAATAAGGGCCCTAGAATAGACCCTTGTGGAACACCGCAAGTTACTAAACCATCAGAGGAATACTTGCCATTTAGCAGTACTTTCTGTGTTCTGTCTCTGAGATAGGAAGATATAAAGGAGACAGTATTTGAGTCAATGTGATAGAATGGTAGTTTTTTTTAGTAGGATAGAGTGGTTGACAAGATCAAAAGCTTTTTTCAGGTCAAGAAAGATTGTACCTGATACTTTATTGTCATTTATGGCAGAGAGCCATTTATCAATTAAATGATTGAGGGCAGTTTGGCACGAATGTAGAGGTCGAAATCCTGATTGTGCTGCAGTTATCAGATGGTTTTGCTCCAGAAAGTTTAGAAGATGAGTATGTATATGTCTCTCGAGCGGTTTTGAAATACTGGATAATATGGAAATGGGCCTGTACTCGTTTAGGTTGCATAAATCTTTGCTTTTGGGAAGCGGGATTACCTTCGCTTTTTTCAGCTCGTCGGGAAAAACGTTATGTCTGATCGATAAATTATAAATAAAGGTCAGGGATTCGACGACGTAGGGCAGAGATAGTTTTAAAATCTGACTACTAATGCCATCTGGACCGCAAGACGATTTGGTCTTTAAACTGGAAATAGATTTGCCTACATCTAGGACAGTCATAAGCGGTACTAAAAATGGGCCGCAGGCTCTCTGTTGACTATGGTGACGTAGTTGATGAGAGCAAGTGTAGTTTACAGGGTTAGGTGTATTTGACTTCGCCAGAGTTTGAGCAACAGTTATGAAGTGAGCGTTGAATGCATCAGCAGTAAGATCGGGCGGAATATTAGGCGATCGTTTACTATTACCTTTGGTGAAATTGTTTATTACTTGCCAGACTGAACGGATGTCTTTGCCGTCGGCAATAATTTGTTCTGCATTTTGCCTCTGTGCTTTACGAACTAGAGATTTGACATGGTTTCGCTGCTTCTTGTATTCAGTAAATTTCTTGTCTCGTTTTAATTCATCTCTTACCTCCATTGCTTGTTTTATCTCATCAGAGAGCCATTTTGGCATAACAGGATATTTGACGCGTTTGATGCGCTTAGGCGCGTGTCTATCCAGAACGGCGAGAAACAGCTCGTACCAGCGTGACAGGGCATCGTTAGGGTTTTTGCAGTTTTTTATATCATAAAATGGTACTAAAGATAGTTCATATAAAAAAGCAGTTTGGTCGAATTTTTTAAAACATCTATACATTATGGTAGTGTGTCCTTTGATTGACTGTTTAGCTAACCTAACAGACAACGTAAAACAAACAGGAAAGTGATCACAAATGGAAATATTAGAGAGGGAGAGAGAGAGAGAGAGAGAGAGAGAGAGAGAGAGAGAGAGAGAGAGAGAGAGAGAGAGAGAGAGAGAGAGAGAGAGAGAGAGAGAGAGAGAGAGAGAGAGAGAGAGAGAGAGAGAGAGAGAGAGAGAGAGAGAGAATGACGTCTTTTTTTTTGAGTATTGAGTCAATGTCTGCAAAGTGACGGAGTGGGCTCTTTTACGTCACCGCCGCCACTACCTGACTTTCTCCAGGTGTAATTTTTTTATGTCTTAATTATTTTGCCGAAAAAAACACTAATTTTTACTAAAGAAATTTAAAGGGTACAAAGATGTCTAACAAACTCATCCAATCTCTTCCTCCAAACTAGCTATATTCAAACTTTTAATTAAATATGGCAACAATTACTGACTCTAATCTGGGTCAACCGACTTTCTATAAACTGTCTTTGTGTCTTCAATGAGACGTCCAATTACAGTATGCTCGGAGGTTCTATTAGCCTTCCCTTGAATAAAGTATTTCGCCAAGTTCAAGCTTTTTGCGTACAGAAATATCGGCGATTCTCTTGTTTATACACACACACACACACACACACACACACACACACACACACACACACACACACACACACACACACACACACACACACACATACACACACACACACACTCACTCACACACACTCACTCACACACACACACACACACACACACTCACTCACACACACACACACACACACACACACAACCATGTGTGTGTGCGGCTATGTAACGTCATGGGGAATTTTGTACACTCTTCGTCATCGGTGTGGGGAACTAATTTTTTTTGTGGGGAACGCCCACAACGTTTTCCCACAAAAGCGCTCTGGAGTTCGTCCTGAATACGTGTGTGCAATCACAAGAAATTCCCACAGTGATGGTGTTGTAGGTGTCCCGACACACACACACACACTACACACAATACTACCCGATCCACGGTTTTCTCAGTTCAGGTTCCGTTTGCCGGTAATGAGGTGACGTCACAAGGTCAAGGGTCACAACGCAAAGCGAGAAATCAACGCAAAGCGAGAAATCGCGAGATTCGTGATCCGCCATTTTTTTCTTATCCCTATTGTACGCTCCGAGATTTTGTTCCTAAACTGGTAAGTTTCGTAAGGAAATAATATTTTTTATTTAACTTTTTGTGGTTTATGTTTACTGTTTACACTTTCTGAACTATATTTGGCTTGTAATTTGTTGTTGAAAAATATAAGACCGGCGGTAAACATAGATCTCTAAGTAGATGTGTAACTTAAAATGGCGTGTCGCTTTCTGCTCTTTTAGTTTTACATCATTGTATTATAATGTAAACACTTGTAAGAAAGTAGGTATAATAAAACAAAAAATATTGCCTTTTATCATTATTCTTAAAAGGATTGCTGGAAAAAGTAGTAACTGCTGTCTTGAAAGGTAGAAATAGAAGAAAGAAAGATTGCTCAGATTTTGGAAAGAGGCCTACTCAAACTTTGTTTGCAGAAGCTGAGTCGATTGCATTCTTCTTCTGGATTCTAAATATAGTGGGTTTTATATATATATATATATATATATATATATATATATATATATATATATATATATATATATATATATATATATATATATATATATATATATATATATATATATATATATATATATATATATATATATATATATATATAGAAAGATACTTTGTTCATGAATAGCCTACTGTTTCAATAGTATGATTAATTAAATTAATGCATTGAGAATAGCCTATTCTTGTGGAATCCTCATTTAAATGTGGAATGTTGCCCTGTACAGGGATTGCTACAAGACTATGATTAGTATGAAGAAGATCTAGAATGTTGTATGGTTGTTGAGTTTACAGATCTAAGAGCAAACTAAGCTTTGTATTGTGACTGAATTGCAGTTTTTTTAACATGAACATTTAGATAATCTTGGTAAAATCATTATTTAAATGCATTGAGGCAATCCTGGTAAAATAAGTGTGATTAGCAAACAAGTGCCAACTTTATTGACTGAGTTAGTGAAAAGCAGTTGTTTTTTTTAGATGCATTGAGACAATCCTGGTGAAACTGTAATCTTAAGTGAAAATATAATTTAGTTTTTAATGCATGTTTTACATAGCATGTATGTGGAAATGTTAAGCAGTACATATGTGAATGATGGTTAAAAAAATATTTTGTTGTGCTTTTGTTAATGGCATCAATGATAACTGTCTTTGATTTTTTTTTCTTCACATATTCTTCATATTTACTCCTGACAGATGGCTGAAATTCATGACAGACAGTCTATGTACTCCTGATTCAGTGACTGACATTGGTGAGGGTGCAAAAGTCTGTGTACATAAACAAAATTAGCCTATGCAGTGCGTGTAAACAAAAGTAGAGCAGTTGCAGTTATGCATATATCGGCTAGATTTTTAAAAAAATTTATACAATCAAAAGGCTTCGTTCATTCAATCAAAATTATAAAATGGACAGGCTATTTTGAGATTTTGTATATTTATGGGTGCTTGTGTACATGATGATGATTATAATTATGATAATGAGTTTTAGTGTCAATGCCTAGTCATGCAAGTGCTTTACTGTTTACATTTCAGGAATGGCCAAGGTGCTGCCCCGTCTGGCAAAACTGCCGTAGAGGCGAGGGCTGGAAATTCTGAAATCTTCATTAAATAGAGTTGAAGCATCAGAAGGTGAGAAATAGTAAAATGTGTATGGCTATCTGACTTTGGGTAATGGCTAATGCAATCTATTAATTTATTACTATTCCTAATGGTTGTCTCGACTTGGGTCAGGCAGTATGGCCTAAATCGTTTTATAGAATTTACTTTTATTTAGTATACTATTCAAAATATACTTACCCCACCCCACTTCCATGGTAATCAGCTTTTATGCTAACTTTTGAGGTGAACGTAGGTGTCTCTACTATAGCCGTTGTGTGTTGACTGTCACCATTTAGCATGTGTTAGTTTTTGGTTTAACTGTTAACTAATCCTTTTTTTTTATTATTATTTTTCTTTTCTTAGTAATTGGTCCTGTTTCTAAGACCTATAACGACATCCAAAGAGACTTTGTTGAAGGCAAGTTGGCAATTTATGTTTCTTGTGATTAATTTTCCATCTCTGGCAGCTAAATCAGTTAATCATTAATATGCACTGGCTATGTGGTTAAGAAATTCACGGTGCGTGCAGAAAAAAAGAAAAAAAAGGGTGTTGATTAAAGGCTTCTTAAAGAAGTTCTTCAAGCAAAAAGAAAAAGAATCTATAAATTATCAAGTAGACATTTTGCAGATATGGGTATATTGGTTAGGTTTTCCTATCCATTATTACAATGGAATCAAGGCCTATTTTTTGACATAATCATGATAATGTATAGTTAAACAGACGTAGAATCATCAACTTTTTTTTATTCACTGTTAATTTTAACGTTATCTTTTGGAATTAAAAAAGCATGCATAATAATAGCTTTCTTTTGTACAATACAGAATCTGTGGATGGATACAATGTGGATCTTGGAGACTTCCCAGCCCTCCACCAGTCTATGGTTGCTGCTGAGATAACAGATGCAGGTTAGTTCCTACAACTTTTTTTCTAGAGGTCTTGTACATAAGTTAAACAAAAAAACAAAAAAAGGGAAAAAATCATTTTTCTAGTTAAAGCCTTTTCTCCACATAATTTCATTTATTTATATGAACATAGTATTATAATCTTTGTTGCATTAATCTGTTAATGATAAAAGCCATTAAGTAGGTGGCGGCAGTCAAATTTTTGTTGTGAAATGACAGATTATGTTTTGTTACGTTTCTGTAGAACACAGAAAAACAAGCAAAACACACAAAAAAGTGGGTGAATACCTTTATTAGTTTCCGAGATATCTGTATTTTAAAATATACAATGTCGCGACATCATTTGAAACTGAAAAATAGGGTTACTTTGACAGCATAATTCTTCTACTTAGGTATTTCTTTTTATATTTAGCTTTTAAAAATCAGTCCTCAGTACCCAGGAATAGAAAATAAAACTAATTGCAGCAATTAATTGTTGTAATTGTTTCACCAATGACCACATAAAATTTGCAAAAAACACTTGTCAAAACGAACCAAAATCGCACGAACAGGCAACTTTAGGCCACCACAAAACTAATACTATTTAAAGTAGCTGCCTGAAACTTGCAGAAATGATAATCATGGATACTTAGAATATGCCCATTTTTTTCCATGGGACTACTGTTTAGACAATCCTGATATATCCATTGTCAAAATCATGAAAATCCTCAATTTGACCAGCGTCCGGAAATTCAGGTGGGCACACAAGCAAACATTTTTAATTTGAAACTAATTCAGTAATTGAAGGATTCCTATGAAATGTTGAGAAAATGAACATTGAATGTTTTGCCTCAATATTTCAAAACATTTTTATATTTATATTTTTAAATTATATAACTAATCTTAAAATAAAGAAATAAATACAAAATTGCAGCGAAATAAATGTCATGTTGTTGGTCACAAAACATTTGTTTTGGCAAGTGTTTGTATCTGAAGAAAAGCATAGCTTGAAAATTCATGTGTATTGTTGTGAACATTATTAAAATCAGTACCCTTTGAAAACTGCTTGGTTTTTTTTTTTTTTTTTTTTTTTTTTAAATTTATATAAATGTGTTGGGTTACACAAAGCCAAATTTCGAATGCATGGATTACCTCCCTTGACGGAACAGATGCTGTCGATTTTATGAAGATAAATAATGTAATCCTACAATTATCCTTAGAAATAAAAGTAAGGCAGCTCTAATAATTGTTAATCTTCTGTTTCATGTGTATTTTGCATTATTAACATCAACACATCTTGGAAAAAAAGTGATTTTATCCTCAATCGATCGGCACTTCCGGTATGAAAGTTGTGGATGGGTACATCGTTTGGATTGGCTGGCTTGCCAAGGACATGTCATGAATACATTAACCTAGTACCTCCATTGTGAAGGGTACAGACAGGGCCTCTTATTTATGATTGATTGTACATTGCTTAACGTCCCGACAGCAACAAGGCTTTCACAGGACGTGCCTGCACTGCTTGTGAAAAAAAAACAACCAACTAAACATAACATTGAATGTATGTCACCAGCCGGTCAAACACATTAAATAAACCTAACACATGGGGCCTAAATAAAGCTAAGACCATTTAGCAACACACATCCAATATCAAGAGCTACAGGCAGTGCAGACAGTAGGGAGAGTTTAAAAAAGGCAAATACAGGTGAATGGACCTCGGGTAGACAGAAACACATGCCCCAGAATAGAGAGAAAACCCCACCCTGTGGGGCTGACCAGGGTGACCCTGGGAACTAAAAAATACCTAACCCCACCCAAGTCCCCCAGGGCAGACCCGGGTGGGGTCTTATTTATGAAAGTTAGGGGGTGTTTTTATTGCTTTTTTCCCTAAAAAAAATGTGAAAATTAATCATTTTTTACACAAAAGTCGCTGTTGCACACACAGTATAATATAAAACAAGGTCGCCCTTATACCATTCAAAACCTCATTTTCTTGTGAACACTTTGATACTAAATACATGTGTGTAGTGCACATGTACTACACAAGCCGAGCCGACAAAACAAGTACCACAAAATCGCTTCACGGAAGCACTGCCGGCATAGTGGCCCAAAGTGGCGCCGGCCGCGAAACACATGGTTTAGTATTTTTATTGGCTTGAAGACTATATTAAACCAATATATAAAAAACCGACTGCAACAAATGGTGTAATGATTGTTGTTTAATTTGATCCAAGTTAGACAAAATTTGATGCACTAGTGGCTGAGAATTCAGCGTAAGAAAATGGCCCAAAATGTGAACTTTTGTAAACTGATGGTCAATTACCCGGGGAACTGTCGCTACCTACATTAAGCTATCAATTTAAACCTACTGTATGTGCATTGTTTGGGTCAATAATACCTAATACAAATCATTGTGTTACGTGACTTTCTTAAAGAAATGTTACTAAGTAAGACTGATGTCTGTTTGTTTTTAAATGTTTTTTCACTGTGTATTCATATATGTCTTTTTTCAGCACATGACTATGAAGTATGTACTTAATATATATATATATATTACTTACTTACTTACGCCTGTCACCCCTACCCGGGTATAGGCCGTCGACGAGAGACCTCCAGCAACTCCTGTCCTGTGCTTCTCCTTCGATTCTACTCCAGGTGGTTCTCAGTCTCTTGATGTCTGCTTGGAGGTCTCGACGCCAGGAGTTTCTCGGCCTACCTCTTTTCCTCTTTCCCTGGGGGTTCCATGACAATGCCTGCCTAGTGATACTGGAAGCTGGCTTTCTAAGACTGTGACCGATCCATCCCCATCTTCTTCGCCCAATTTCATTCTCTGCTGTTATCTGCTCTGTTCTCTCCCAGAGTCTGACGTTGCTGATCTTCTCTGGCCAGTGGATTTTCAAAATTCTTCTAAAGCAACTGTTCATGAAGGTCTGTACTCTGTTGACGGTGGTTTTTGTCAATCTCCAAGTCTCTGCTCCATATAGGAGAACTGCTTTTACATTGGAATTGAAAATCCGGACTTTTGTGTGTTGTGACAGCTCTCTGGAACTCCACACTTTTTTCAACTGGAGAAAGGCTGCTCTGGCTTTACCGATTCGTGCTCTGACATCTGCATCAGTGCCGCCTTTTTTGTCTATGATGCTATCGAGATAGGTGAAGGACTCCACCTCCTCCAACGGGGTGCCAGCAAGCAAGACTGGTTCTTCTCTGGTTGCGTTCAGCCTCCTTTTCTTTGTTTTCTGTTTGTGAATGGTGAGGCCCACTTGGGACGATATGTCAACAAGCATCGTGGTCTTGTCCTGCATTTGTTGATGAGTGTGGGACAGTAATGCCAAGTCGTCTGCAAAATCGAGGTCGTCAAGCTGTGTCCACTGTATTCCACTTCGTCTGTGCACTGTGGTCATCTTCATGACCCAGTCTATGGTCAATAGGAAGAGGAACGTAGACAGCAGACACCCCTGCCTGATACCAGTTCTGACCTGGAGCTCCCTGGTGATCTGCCCTTCATGGATCACGCGACATGTCATGCCTTCGTAGCTGCTCTTGATCAGGCGGACGAGCTTTGTCACCGTAGTGTCGTAGGATTTTCACAGAGTCTCTCGGTCCACGCTGTCAAATGCTTTCTCATAATCCACAAAGTTGACGTACAGCGGGGAGCTCCACTCCAGAGACTGTTCCACGATGATGCGGAGAGTGGCGATCTGGTCTGTACATGATCGGTTCTTCCTGAATCCTGCTTGCTGGTCTCTCAGCTGGGGGTCAACGGAGCTCTTCATTCTCTTTAGGATGATCCTGTTGAAGACCTTTCCTGGTACTGACAGCAAGGTGATTCCTCTGTTGTAGTTGGAACACTTGCTGAGGTCGCCTTTCTTGGGAAGCTTGATTAGGTTCCCCTCCTTCCAGTCAGCTGGCATCACCTCCTCTTCCCAGATCTTTCCATACAGTGGGTACAGCAGATCTACTGTTGTCTCTAGGTCTGCTTTCAGAGACTCCGCTGGAATGCCATCTGGTCCTGCTGCTTTGCCATTCTTCAAAAATGCCACTGCTCTTCTGATCTCTTCCCGGCTGGGTCTGTCACAACTAATAGGTAGGTCGGTCTCTGTCGGGGGGAGGGGGGGGGGGAGGGGTCGGGTGGGCTAGGTAGGTTCAGTAACTCTTCAAAATATTCGGCCCATCTGTCGAGTTGGTCTGCTCTGTCTGCAATAGGCTTGCCTTCTTTGTCCTTTTACTAGTCTTTCTGTATGGCCATACTTACCCGACAATCTTCTGGTAATGTCGTAGAGCTGTTTCATGTTGCCGCTGCCTGCTGCCTTTTCTGCCTCTGCTGCCAGGCTGTCTGTGTAGGCCCTCTTGTCTGCCCTGATACTCCTCTTCACCTCGCGGTTGGCTTCCGAGTATTCCTCCTGTGCCCTTACTTTGGCTGCTCTCGTGCGACTGTTGTTGACCGCTGCTTTCTTCTGCTTCCTCACTTCTATCTTCTTCAAGGTCTGTGCCGACAGCCAGTCCTTGTGATGGTGTTTCCTGAACCCTACAGTGTCTTTGCAGGTTGAGTTCAGCGCCTCTCTAACTGCCTTCCACTGCTGCTCTGTGGTGACCGCCTCCTCTTCATTTACTAGATCCTGTAGCGCTTGAAACCGGTTGGACAGCACCAGTTTGAACTCTTCTCTCCAGTTTCTCTCAGGAGGCCTACATTATAGCGCTGTCTTCTTGTTGTCTCTGTGTGGCTTTTCTTTAGCTTGAGCTTCATTCTTAAGGTAAGCAGATTGTGGTCGGAGGCGACATCTGCTCCCCTCCTCACTCAAACATCTTGAAGGGATCTTCTAAATTTCTTGCTAATGCAGATATGGTCTATTTGGTTCTCTGTTGTATGGTCAGGTGAGACCCAAAATGCTTTGTGTATTCTTCTGTGTGGGAAGATGCTGCCTCCGATGACAAGTCGGTTTAGAGCACAAAAGTCTACAAACCTCTCCCCGTTGTCACTCATCTCCGAGCCTAGTCCCTGTCTCCCCATTACCTCTTCGTATCCGGTGTTGTCCTCCCGTATTTTGGCATTAAAATCGCCCATGACAATGGTGATGTCTCGCTCCGCACATTTGTCCACGGCACTCTGGAGTCGGTCGTAGAACTCTTGTTTCTCTTCCTTGTTACTGTCATTGGTGGGCGCATAACACTGGATGACGTTCAGCTTGAGATTTTTCTTGGTTCTAAAGGCTGCTGTGATAATTCTTGTCCAAAGAGGTTCCCAGCCCATCAGTGCTCTCTGTGCCACTGGTGACAGCATGAATGCTACTCCTTCTGTATGGGGGGCATTCTCCTCTTCATGACCTGAATACAGAATCATCTCCCCACTTGACAGCCTTTTCTGGCCAGACTGCGTCCATCTGGCTTCACTTATATCTAGCAGGGAAAGGTTGTACTTTTGCATTTCCGCTGCTATCTGGGCGGCCTTGCCGCTCTGGTACATGGTCTTAACGTTCCATGTCCCCATGGTTGTGTCCCTGGATAGAGAGAGGCGGCTCGGTCCTGTGGCTTCCGAAGACTTCCGGCTTTCACCACAGGACGTCATAAGTCTTCTGGTAGAAGAACCTTTCTCCTCCAGGAAAGAAATTACTGTTAGTCTTTTCGTCGACGTTTTTGTAGCTATTTCATTTTTTGCAGGGTGGGGAAGCTACCCCCACGCCCAACCCCCTTACTAGGAGGACCAGGGGTTTTCTGTCAGGGTCACCTTCCCTTAGACCATGTTGGTTCATGGCACCTTATTTCATTCGGTGCACCCCTCTCACGAGGGACCCCCTATCCACCACCCAGGGGACGCGCCTCAACGCCATACGGTCCCAGCGCGAGGATATATATATATATATATATATATATATATATAATATATATATATATATATATATATATATATATATATATATATATAATATATATATATATATATATATATATATACTGTTCAAAAAAAGAAACACATAGTTTTTATTTTATTTTTTAAGTTCATTTGCTTGACAGTAGACTTTCCTCTGTTGTGATGTCGGGGCAAGAACTTGGATATCACTGAACCAAACATGTCCACAATGGTTTCTTATAATCCCAGGTGACGTAAACTTAAAAATAACAAACAATGCGGTTTTTTTTGTTGAACAGTATAGATATAGCACATACAAAAGTCTTATGCTTTTTTTCTGGGAAAAAAATTGTTGCAGATTCACCTGTATATAATCCTGATTATGTACCTACTCTGTGCTCTGATGACAAGCTACACAACATTGAAGTTGAAACTCCCAGTTTTGCAACAGAGGGCAGAGCTCCAAACAGAGTTGCCAAGGTTTTCACGGGTGTGTATTCATTCATGTACGTTTTAGTGGGGTTATTTTCCCGTACATACATTAGCTATGTATACTGAAAGGCATTTAAAACGCTAAATTTTATTTGTCAAGAATATTTAGGAAACCTCTAAAAAGTGTTAAATTCAACATGTTGCTGTACTATTGGGCTGTCAGCATTGTGGCTAGCAAAATTTTGTCATCATTAAATACTGTCTGTTTGTGATTAAATTGTTTAATATACAAAAATCCTCTTTGCGTTTTGCGTTTTTAATGCCTTTCAGTATACTTACAACATAAAAAATATTGATGTAGCACACTAAAGATGAATAAGAAAATATCATTTTTTTCTCTTTAAAAAAAAAAGCAATGTTTATGTTATTTGTTGCAGATTCATCTGAGAATGGCAGTGAATCTGATGATCCTGATTATGTACCTACTCCCAGCTCTGATGATGAACTACACAGCACTGAAGACATTAACTCTTACCAGTTCGCTCTATTTGAGGCCAGTGAACAAAATGACTTTTACCCTCACACATGACCAAGAACAAATGCTGCTGAAAGCTCTTCTAGTGGTCAAAAGTTGGCTTATTATACATCATATTAAAGTGCATTGAGTCAGCTTTCAGTCAGGATAAGTAAAAAGTCTGTACTTAACGTAGTTTAGAAGTTGTTGTTTATTTAGCGACGAAGAAAAAATGGTGTCCGGTTTCCAAAAACAGTTTTCACGAAAGTCACTAAGAAGAAATTTTTTTTTGTTTCTTGCCCCTTTGTTTAAAATGTGAATCCAGTGTGTGGACAAATCATTTCTACACATTTTTGTGAAGTTTCAAGAAAATGTGTTTGAATTTCTAAGAGTTACACAACATAATCTACACCGGTCAAGGGCAGGAAAAAGTGGGCGTGTCAACACCTGGCATGACTGAGACAACAAACATGTGCTTCTCTGAAAATCTCTGACTTGCTGAAAATATCACTGAGGCAATACACAGCAAGTAATAAAATTTGTTTATGTACTTCATAAAGTTTCACGATTCTGAACCAGACAATAGGTAAACAAAGACTCACATGGATAGCACATGGTCAAACCAAAATAGAAAGTGTCACAATGACCTGCGATGGTTTTCTTTCATTTTTTCCACATCGCTGGTGCTAGAATAATTTTCAGTGGCCTGGTTGCTGGAAGATTCCCCTTCAGTGAGATACACTTCACTTTCGGACTCAGATGAACTCATTTTGACGGAATATTCACAGAGAGAAATCGCAAGCAGTGAAAATAACGCAGTAGGGAAAGCAAGATGGCAGACGTAGTGACTCAATCGATAACAAAGGTCACGAACAAACTCAAAATTAATATTTTTTTCATTCTATCATATGAAAGTGACTTTCTAATGTCAATAAGTTATGACAATAATATTGAGAGTAAAAATTAATTGGTTTTAATTCAGTAAACACGATGGAATTTTCCATGGGCGTGGCTTCGTATGTATACATACGATGGCCAAGGGAGCGAACTGGTAAGAGTTAAAGTTGAAACTCCCAGCTTTGCAACAGAGGGCAGAGCTCCAAACAGAGTTGCCAAGGTTTTCATTGGTGTGTATTCATTCATGTTCGTTTTAGTGGGTTTTTTTCAGCACTTATAAATATTGCGCGCAAAAAAAGGGAAAAAAATAGTTTTGACTCACCTAAGAATCAGAAGAAGTCTATGTAATGACAAGTGTTTGGTTGTATTTTTTTTCCATGTTTATTGGACAAAAAAAAAAAGTGCTATGTCCATCATTCTGTCTGTCTGTGAATGTTAACGTTGGCTTTTTCTAAGAAACTACTTAAGCTACAACTTTCAAATTTTACACAGTGGTATAGATTCATGACCTCTAAACTTTTATGTGTTTTTTAATCTTCATTGCTCAATGAGCAACCTCACAGCAACTTATTTTCTTAAAAAGCAATGTTTATGTTATTTGTTGCAGATTCATCTGAGAATGGCAGTGAATCTGATGATCCTGATTATGTACCTACTCCCAGCTCTGATGATAAACTACACAGCACTGAAGACATGGAAGTTGAAACTCCCAGCTTTGCAACAGAGGGCAGAGCTCCAAACAGAGTTGCCAAGGTTTTCACTGGTGTGTATTCATTCATGTTCGTTTTAGTGGGTTTTTTCCCCCGTACTTAGCTACCGTTGAGTCCGCTTAACTGGAACCTCAAGGGACTTGGGTAAAAATTTGAGTTACCCGAGTTCAACGCTCAATTCAGAGGAAGTAACCTGTCCAACCATCCAGCAATTGGATTAAATTAACCTCTAACTTTGTTGCAAGTTCCGCTGCCCTCTCTGTCTTAATCGACCCGTTAATGGGTGCATTTTGTTGTCTAGCTTGTTTCAAACTATTAAGGTGTCCTTCATCTCCTTTTTCAACTTTGCTCTGATGCATTATTTTCATGCTAGTGTTCGATGTGGTAATGTCCAGATTTTTAATCCGTTCTTGATTTTTCTATACCGTTGACGGTGTACTTGCTGTTATGCCATATTTCTCTGCATTTTTCTCACGGCTGTTCAGTTCTTCTACAAACCGACACATTTAGTTAGCGAGTGCCGCGCTAGCATATCAAGTGTCGAGCTGACCTAGTTACTTGCATTCCGATGGGCGTCTGGTACCGCCTGATAGTAGGCCTTCTTTACGCTTACTATTTTATGTGGGCAGAGTGCAAAATTTGTTCAGGCTTTAAACCTTGACTGTGCTTTCAAAATACTTTTGTTTGGATTTTCAATGAGTGATATGTGTTACTGTAACATAGTGCTACAAGTAAGTTCTTTTCTTTTACTGGATAGATTTACCTGTGATTTTTTATAAAAAGTTTTATAGACCAGCATGTGAGTGTATTTCGCCGACATTTAGAATGGAGTCTGACACACAATATTCCTATTCAAACCACATGGAACGATTGAGTAGTTTGTGCAGGATTTGCCGTGCAGAGCGATTAAAAAGCAAAGGAAAGACGGACTATAACGCTTTAAACTGTGTGTTGATTATGTAGACGATCTTTCTGCTTTTCATGGTATTGACGTATGTACAGATGAAGAAGACAAACATCTGAAGGGAATGTGTAGAGAGCCGCCGGTAACAAGTACACGCAGGACTCAGTCTCTCTGTGAAATAAATTGTCACTTGAGACTGATACATTTTAGCCTACACCGGCTGTTCTGTGTTTATCTAATTTACGCCTATCAAAATAGCTATTTGATCACCATTAAGGGTGTTCACTAAGCTGGAAAACCTACCAACGGGCCACTCAGACCGCATCATGTCCATGCGCCTCCCACTGAGACACCAGCAGCACGTCACCCTTCTCAGTGTGTACTCCCCAACCCTCCTGGCAGAGCCTGCTGAAAAGGACAAGTTTTACACTGACCTGCGCAGCCTCCTACAGAGTACCCCTGCAGACGACAAAGTCATCATCCTTGGCGACTTCAACGCCAGAGTGGGCCAGGACTCTGAAGCCTGGAAAGGAGTCCTCGGCAAGCATGGCGTGGGGAACTGCAATGACAATGGCCGCCTACTATTGGAGTTCTGTGCGGAGCAGCAACTGGTCATCACCAACACTACTTTTCAGCAAAAGGACAGTCGAAAGACCACCTGGATGCATCCTCGCTCCAAGCACTGGCACCTTATCGACTATGTCCTAGTGCGTCAGAGGGACCGCAGTGACGTCCTCCTCACCAGAGTGATGCCCAGCGCAGAGTGCCACACTGACCACCGCCTTGTCCGCTGCAAACTCAGGCTCCACTTCAAGCCAAAACCCAAGAAATGGGGGCCCCCCAAGAAAAAGCTTGATGTTGCTAGCCTTCAGCGTGACGATGTGAAAGCTGCCTTTCAGACAGATTTACAGCGCAGGCTCAAAGACACAGCGGACCCAGTAGACTCCTCCCCTGAAACACTTTGGGAACAACTGAAAACTGCTATTGCAAAATCCTCTGCAGAAGTCTTGGGTTTCGCCAGAAAGAAGAACAAAGACTGGTTTGACGAAAACGATGTAGAGATCCAGGAACACCTAGCAAAAAAAAAAGAGCCGCCCATCAGGCCCACCTAGCCCAGCCTTCCTGCCCTGTGAAGAAGTCTGCCTTCCGCCTCGTCTGCAGCAGTCTCCAGCGCAAGCTCAGAGATCTCCAGAATGAGTGGTGGACCAGACTTGCACAGAGGAATCAGCTTTGTGCTGACAATGGTGACTACAGGGGCTTCTACGAAGCACTGAAAGCAGTGTATGGCCCCAGGCACCTGGTACAAAGTCCCCTGCGAAGCGCGAATGGCCAGACACTCCTCACAGATAATACCTCCATCTTGAACCGCTGGTCGGAATACTTTCAGAGTCTCTTCAGCGCTGAGCGCACTGTTCAAGAAGCAGTCATCCTACAAATCCCACACCTCCCAGTAAAGGTTGAATTGGACGAACCGCCCACCGCTGAAGAGACCCTCACAGCCATCCACCAGCTCAAGAGTGGCAAAGCAGCAGGCATTGATGGAATACCGCCAGAGATCTGGAAACATGGAGGCACAGCACTGCACAACAAGCTCCATGACCTCTTTCTCTGCTGCTGGGAGGAAGGAACACTACCAAAAGATCTCCGTGACGCAGTCGTTATCACCCTGTACAAGAACAAAGGCGAGAAGTCTGACTGTTCCAACTATCGGGGAATTACCCTGCTGTCCATTGCTGGGAAAATCCTTGCAAGGCTGCTCCTGAATCGGCTGGTACCTGCCATCGCTGAAGACCAACTCCCAGATGGCCAGTGTGGCTTCAGAGCAAACAGGAGCACCACCGATATGGTCTTTGTGCTGAGACAGCTACAGGAGAAGTGCCGCGAGCAGAACAAAGGGCTGTACGTAACATTTGTCGACCTAACAAAAGCGTTCGACACTGTGAGCAGGCAAGGCATGTGGCAGATCCTGGAGCGACTTGGCTGTCCCCCAAAGTTCCTCAACATGATTGTCCAGCTACACGAGGACCAGCAAGGCCAGGTCAGACTCAACAATGACCTCTCAGAACCATTCCCTATTCTCAACGGCGTAAAGCAGGGCTGCGTGCTGGCACCGACCCTCTTCACCATCTTTTTTAGCATGATGTTGAAGCAGGCCACAGTGGACCTCGATGATGACGATGCAGTGTACATCAGGTATCGTCTCGATGGCAGCCTGTTCAACCTCAGACGACTGCAGGCCCACACGAAAACCCTAGACCAACTGATTCGTGAGCTGCTTTTTGCTGATGATGCTGCCCTCGTTGCACACACAGAGAGAGCCCTGCAGCGCATCACGTCTTGCTTCGCAGATGCTGCCCAGCTCTTTGGACTCGAGGTCAGTCTGAAAAAGACAGAGGTCCTCCATCAGCCGGCACCCAAGACAGTGTATCGCCCTCCTCACATCACCATTGGCGAGTCTGAACTAAAGTCAGTGCACCAGTTTACTTACCTTGGCTGCATTATCACGTCGGACGCCAAGCTGGACAAGGAGCTTGACAGCAGGCTGGCAAAAGCGAACAGTGCTTTCGGGCGACTTTTCAAGCGGGTGTGGCACAATCAACAGCTGAAAACAGGCACCAAGATCAGCGTGTACAGAGCTGTGGTCCTCACCACCCTGCTGTATGGTTCCGAGTCCTGGGCCCTCTACCGCAGCCAACTACGACTCCTCGAACGCTTCCACCAGCGCTGCCTGCGTACCATCCTGGGCATTCACTGGAGTGACTATGTCACCAACGTCGAGGTCCTTGAACAGGCTGAAACTGTGAGCATCGAGGCTTTGCTGCTGCGGACACAGCTCCGCTGGGCGGGGCATGTCTCCAGGATGGAGGATCATCGCCTACCAAAGATCACCCTGTTCGGCGAGCTTGCTACTGGGCACCGTGACAGAGGGGCACCAAAGAAGAGATACAAAGACTGTCTCAAGAAGTCACTTAGTGCCTGCCAAATCGACCACCACCAGTGGTCTTCGCTTGCTGCGGACCGTGACACCTGGCGCTCTACCATTTACAAGGCAGCTGTCTCCTTTGAGGACTCTCGCAGAGCTAGCCTTAAGGACAAGCGGCTCAGGAGAAAAAACAGAGATGCCGCAGCTCAGAACCCTGGCCAGACCTTCCCCTGCAGCCACTGCGGTCGAACCTGCCTGTCTCGGATTGGCCTCCGCAGCCACGAACAAGCCTGCAGACGTCGTGGGCAACTCCTATAAAATCTTCGTTCGCGAAGTCAAGCCAAGAGAGAAGGGTGTTTATTATTTTCACTGTGGGTGTCCCATCCGATTTGTAAGATTTAGTAAAGTGGCCGGATTGCTCTTCCGATTTTATAAGATTTAGTGGAATGCTAAAGACAACATCACCTATACAAAGTGTGCAACTGACACTGCCGCTAACCCTGCATATGAACTGTGAATTATTTGGAACATTTTCACTGCCTTCGAAATCAACTACGTTTGGAGATTACGTTAACCCAAGAACTTTCCGTCTGTCTAACACTGGATTACCAATGACGCATCATCCCATTTCAGGACCCACTGAGATCGCAAGGTAAATCTATCTGACATTTTGAGTAGTGCATAGCGTAGTGGCTGTATACGATGATCGCTGGCCTGAACCATAATTTTCGCAAAAGTACTTTGCATGAGTTAGAACAGTTGAAAGACGTGTCATTTGCAACAGATTTGCGTTGTCTTCACGGTAAACTGCGCGCCGGTTGCCTGTCTTCTAGTCCGTTGCATGCATTGCTCATCTTCATTTTCCTAAGCATGTCTAGTGTCTAAAGAAAGCTTAATTTCTTAGCTTTTAAGTGTATGTCTTAAATACAAGATACGTTCAGTACAGCTTAAACAACACGCCGTAAATGACCGGTACCATTAAAATGTATCCCGCGTGGCACACGGTCAGCGCTGAGCGTGTACACAGAGAGCGTGCTCGCGTAAAACAGTGACAAGAATAGCGCGACTATAGTTGCACAGCCGTAACAGATTGCGCTCAGCTCTGTGCTGCCAGCCGGCAGTATTAACAGAGGCGACACGCTGCGCGGCTCCTTATCTTACAGCGCCGGCACGCGCGCGCGCCTCAAAACTAAATGGGAGGCCTTGAACAGCCGTGTTCTTCGTGATGCAATTTTAATCTATGTTTTGCAATAACTTTATCTCTATCTCCAAAGTTAAGTTTACATTTTCTCAAAGGATTTGTTTCTCATTGATCTAGATTTAGGGATTAGAAGGCAGTAAAAGTGATGGTTTAGTTACGCCCAGCCTTTCTCTCTCTCTCTGACTTAGCCTTGCCCAGTGCCCACTAGCCTAGGGTTACGTCAAGCGACACATGCTAAAGGAAAAAAAAACCTTGAGTTAGGAATAGCTTCATTCGGAGTTCGAGTTAAGCGAATATTTTTAGTAAGGACAAAGAAGGAACACCCCCAGAAAATTGTCATGGATTAGAGTTAAGCAGAACTTCAAGTTATGCGAGTTCGACTTTTGTGGACTCGACTAAGATAAGATAAGATAAAACCATTGCTTAAAGTGTCCAGCAGACTCGACTGTATGTACTTACAACATAAAAAAATATAGAAGTAGCACGCTAAAAAAGATGAAAAAGAAAATTTCCTTTTTTCTATAAAAAGCAGTGTTTATGTTATTTGTTGCAGATTCATCTTAGAATGGCAGTGAATCTGATGATCCTGATTATGTACCTACTCCCAGCTCTGATGATGAACTACACAGCACTGAAGACATTGAAGTTGAAACTCCCAGCTTTGCAACAGAGGGCAGAGCTCCAAACAGAGTTACCAAGGTTTTCACTGGTGTGTATTCATTCATGTTCGTTTTAGTGGTTTTTTTTTTCAGCACTTGTTGATATTGCGCGAAAAAAAGGGGAAAAAATTGTTTTGACTCACCTGAAAATCAGGAGAAGTCTATGTAATGAACGAGTGTTTGGTTGTATTTTTTTCCATGTTTATTGGACAAAAAAAAAGGTGCTATGTCCATCATTCTGTCTGTGAACGTTAACAGCTTTTTCTAAGAAACTACTTATGCTACAGCTTTCAAATTTTACACAGTGGTATAGATTCATGACTTCTAAAGTTTTATGTGGTTTTTGACTCACCTGAGAATCAGGATGAGTCTATGTAATGACAAGTGTTCGGTTGTATGTCCGTCCGTCTGTCTGGCCGTCCGTCCGGCCGGCCGTCTGTGAACAAAACTTAACGTTGGACTTTTCTCGGAAACTACTTAAGCTACAACTTAGAAATTTTACACAGTGGTGTATGTCCATGACCTCTAGAGTTTTCAGTGATTTTTAATCTTCATTGTCAAAGGTCAAGGTCACAGCAAGGTCACAAAGGTCAAAGAGGTAAAAACTTTACATTGTGTTTTCTCGAACATCTAATGTCGTAGAATGTTCAACTTTTACACATTGATAGTACTTCCACTCCTCTCCATGTTTTCTGATTTTGAACTTTTACATTTCAAGGTCAAGGTCACAGCAAGGTCATGAAATTTGCAATGTAAAAACATAACCTTGAGCTTTTCTCCTACACTTATAAACCTAGAGCTCTGAAAATTTACACAGTGGTGTATGTCCATGACCTCTAAAGTGTGCAGTGATTTTTAATCTTCTTTGACAAAGGTCAAGGTCACAAAGGTCAAAGAGGTAAAAACTTAACATTGTGTTTTCTCGAACACCTAATGTCATAGATAGTTCAAATTTGTTTTCTCAAAACACATTACCGATGGTATTACAACTAGGAAATGTTTCTTAGCTAGTCTAATTTTAGCCCAAAAATTGTTGTGTACGATAATGGCCATGATGGCAGGAGAGGGGCGCCATAGGTTAGGCGGAAACCCGGTAGCCTCCCTTCCGGTTCAACCACGCATGTGCTCAGTGCTCAAATCACCAGTCAGTTTCTTCGCTAGTCGCGTGAGGTTGTGTACGCCTGTGGCTCCTTCATTCGTTGGCTTTCGTTCACTGCTTCGACTTTCTACTGTGTGAGAGGGATTGTGGCCTTTGGGCTGGGACGCTTTCGTGTGTGCGTTGTTTCGAGAGGACTTCCTAACAACGCTGGTGAGCTGTGCTCACTTTCGGCCGGTCGCCTTCAACTTCTGGTGCCCTTGGGGTTCGTCCTTGGCCTACCTCGGGGAAGGCCTGGTCGGTGGCGGACGGCGCGTTCCTGGTCTTCTCGTGTGACTGTCGTCTCTGCGCCTAGCACCGGCCACTTCGTGGCCGGTCGGAGCGGGTTGGCGCCTTGATAGGACGGCCTCGGGCTTCACCGCTGACACCGCTCTTCGTTCCTCTCCTTTCCCAAACATGGCGAGGTATAATCTCGGTCACTGCTTCCGTACGGCGCTCAGGGAGGGTTTGAGCGCCGCACGCCAGCATACGCCGTATCTCCTTAGTTCGTTTCGCGCGTTTCGTTGCCTGCCGGCTGCGGCAGGTTCGCTTACCTTCACATAGATTGTTCTGTTTTGTGTTGCAGTTGGCAAGTCCGCACCTGTATCAGATGTGGACAATTCCAGTGGCCGAGCGATGGACACGAGGTGTGCCTGCCCTGTTCAACCTGTACATCTTCCCAACCGTGCCTGGTCTCCGCCCCCTGGCGGGAAGAACAATGGAATCAGCTATGGGGTTTCTACCGTGCACTTCCGACGCCAGCACGTATACAGGGCCATACACCGGTAAGAACCACAGACCCGACTAGTGGGTATTACCTGGTGAGAGGACAGTCTACGCCGCGACTTACACCGCGAGCCCGTCCTCCTGGGCCGGCAGCGAACACAGACCCGACTAGTGCGCGCTGTCCGGTAGCAGAAACTAGTACTGAAGTTTCAGTCAGGCCCTCTTCCTGGAAAAATATAGACACGCCGGTAATCACCACAGACCCGACTAGTTGTGCTTATCAGACGTTAGAACGTTCTCCATCGCGACTTCGGTCGCTTGCTCGTTCTACTACACCGGCAGCAGGTACAGACCCGACTAGTGCACGCTGTCCGGTTCCGCCGATCTTTTCGGCGCGAGACAAAGTACAGGTACAGGCTTCAGTTCCGGTAGCGGTCTCGGCACAGGAGATGCCCGCTTCCCAGCAGAAGGATACTCCTCCTCCACGCATCGACAGAGTTCGGCGTTCAGGTACGGACCGTTACTCACCTCGTTCCAGAGAGCAGAAGCACCGGACGGTCTCCCGCTCTTCTCGCCATCGTTCACCCTCCAGGGACAGGTCACCGCGGCATAGGCATGCCTCCAGATCTTCCCGTACCAGTAGGCCATCGCGGACGGTGTCCGGGGTCGGATCTCCGCAAGTGGTGCGTCGGTCCAGACCGCATTCTCCAGATGTGAGACATTCTACTCGGAGAGCGCGCCAATCGTCTACTCCACCCTCCAGGCCGTCGTCGTCCAGAGGCAGTCGACGCTGCCGCCGCCAATCCCGTTCTAGGAGTCCCCGCTCCCGCCGTGAGCCCTCCCCGCGGGGTAGGAGGTCGCCTCGACGCTACGCTCATCGTTCTCGCTCTGGGTCTCAAGTAACCTCCCCGGTCAGTTCGTGGCGTCACCGCTCCGTGAGACCTTCTCCGGCCAAGGCCTCGGTCACATCCCGGCTCGTCACGGAGGTTGGGCCCACACTCTTAGCACGAACCGGCCCCACCCACCTCGCTCTGCAATTAGAGGATGACGCGCTCAGCCTTGCGCCTGAGGACTCGGTTTCGGTTTTACTTCGGGACGACAGCCCCGCGCACTCTATCCCGGCGCCCCCTGACGTGGATCAAGATGAGCAGGAACAACATCCGTCAGCAGTGGGACACAGGTTGGAGACTCTGCGTGCCCTGGACGAGGCAGCTCGCATCATCTCGGCGTGCCTGCCGCCGGAAGACTGTCCTCCTTCTCCGCCTGCGAAGAAGAAGGCCGCGGCCTATGTAGATGCGGAACTCCATACCAAGACTTTTAAAACTCTTCCTCAACCTCCGGGTTTCAGCAGCCTACGGGACGCGTTCTCGGCTCGACTCGCGCAGGGACACTTGGGCGCCGCTGGATTCTTCAATGACTCTAAGTGGCCGGCGGACCTACACATGTTCTTTCGACAATCTTGGTACGCGGGACATACTCAGAGCTTTACCTGCGCACTACCCAAACCGGACCCAGCTGCTTGGGCCCTGGCGGCGATTCCGGCACGGACCCCTCTGCTTCCAGGAATCGATCAGACAGGTAATCTCATACGCAACGCCTTAGCCTCCGCGGGATTTCTTGACCTTCTGACGCAAGCCATGGTTCGTCGCGTAGAGGAGGCTTGGCATCCGTCCCTTACGCCGCTGCTGGGGGATCTGCTAGCCCTGGCCGTCTCTGGTAACCGGGCCTCCTACCACACCTGTGTCAACGCTATGGCTGCGGCGGCCAACTGTGACCTTTTGCGTCGGGATTTCCTCCTCCGCTCCTGCCCTCTCCCCAATGACCTAAAGCTCCAACTTCGTCAGGCGCCCCTTGGCGGAGAACTTCTCTTTGGCCCCACTTGGTTAGCGGTTAAAGAGGCAAACAAGGACACCTGGCCAAGTCGTACAGTACCTACTCCCTTTCAACATACCCGCAGGACCCAGGGTCGCCCCCTGCGGGCGGCTAGACCCGTTTTCCGGCCTTACACCAGAGGTGGACGTCTCCCCCCCAGGCCCCCCGCCTTCCCCCGTACCCGTCCCACTGCAGGATCCTCTTCGGCCCCCGTACCCAGGACCTGGCCCAAGCCTGCCCGACGCCCCGGGCGGGGCAGGGCCTTCTGACGTTCTCCACCTTCGGGCTCCGTCGACCGCGCTGGGACCTCCGGTCGGCGGGAGGCTCGCACGGCACAGCGCCGCCTGGCGGGCGCTGTTCCCGGACGACCCCTGGATTCTTTCAACCATCTCCCTCGGTCTGCGGATCTCCTTTCGGTCCCCGCCCCCACTGCAACGTACTCCGGCGTGGACCTTGGTTCCGACAGACCAGCTCAAGGCAGACGCTCTGCGCAACGAGGTGACCGCCCTACTTCGGAAAGCAGCGACAGAGGTGGTGACGCGTCTCGACTCCCCAGCTTTCTACAGCCGGCTGTTTGTAGTTCCCAAGCCGGGCGGCAAGTGGCGTCCTGTGATCGACCTGTCTGCGCTCAACAAGTTTATAGTAGCTCCACGCTTTCGCATGGAGACAGCTCGGGCCCTGCGTGCCTCGGTGCAACCCCTCGACTTTGCAATCAGCCTGGACCTCGCGGATGCTTACCTTCACGTGCCCATGCACCCAGCGTCCAGACGCTATCTACGCTTCGCCTTCGAGGGTGTGGTATACCAGTTCCGCGCACTTCCCTTCGGCCTCAACCTCAGCCCATGGGTCTTCACACGCATCATGGACGCAGTGGTAGCCAAAGCCCGTCGGACCTCCACGAGCCCCACGTCCAACTACCTGGACGACCTGCTCCTGAAGAATCAGGCCTCTGCCGCCTTAGAGGTGGACCGGGATGCCTTGCTTCAGCTCCTCAAGACGCTGGGCTTCATAGTCAACTTCGGCAAGTCCGACCTCGTGCCGTCACGCCATTTCGTCCACCTAGGCATGGAGTTCTACACCGACCGCAATATCGTCCGGCTGCCCGAACCCCGCATTCAGAAGCTGGCGGAACTAGCTCGGCAGGTATCCCAGAAGTCTTCGATTCCCGCCAGGCAGTGGCTTCAGTTGCTGGGGCTAATGAGCGCGGCAGCAGACCTTATTCCGTTAGGTCGTCTCTACTCCCGGCCGCTACAGTTGCACCTTCTGCTACACTGGCGACCTTCGACCTCCGACCTAGAGTCTCCGGTTCCGATTCCGTCGTTGCTCCGTCCTCACCTTCTACGCTGGGCGGACCCCCTCTGGCTCGCAACAGGAGTGCCGCTGTTCTCGCCACCGCCCTCCCTCTCCATCTGCGTAGACGCGAGCCTCTCCGGTTGGGGAGCACATCTTCTACCCTCCTTCGAGACGGCCTCCGGCCGGTGGGACCTGGATCTCCGGGACCGACACATCAACTGGTTGGAACTGGAAGCCGTCTGGCAAGCCCTTCGTGTGTGGGAAGCTCGTCTGCTTCACCGGGAGCTACTGGTGTTGTCGGACAACTCTACGGTCGTCGCCTACATCCAGAAGCAGGGCGGTACCCGCTCCCCATCTCTCTGCATCCTCCTGTACCAAGTGCTCCGGTGGTGCGAGGATCGGGACATTTCTCTCCGTGCTCGACATATCCCGGGCCACTTGAATGTGCTGGCCGACTCCCTCTCCCGTCGCGGTCAGCTACTGCACACCGAGTGGTCACTGCGTCCAGACATCTTTCGGTTGATCGGCGCTACCTGGGAGTCACCCATGATCGACCTATTTGCCACGAGATGGAATCGCCAACTCCCTCTGTTCGTCTCGCCGATTCCAGACCCCTTGGCCTGGGCAGTGGACGCCCTCTCCATCTCCTGGGATGGACTGGTCGCCTACGCCTACCCACCCACGGTTCTCATCCCCAAGGTTCTTCTCAAGCTCAGGGGCAGCAACACTATCCTGTTTCTGGTGGCCCCGTTTTGTTGGACCAGGTCGTGGCCGACCGACCTCCTGAATCTGGCGACGACCCTCCCACTACAGCTACCCACTCCACGAACGATGCTCAAGCAACCGCGGCAGACGCTGTACCATCCTTGTCCAGAACGTCTCCTCCTCCACGCCTGGAGGTTGTCCGGCAAGCCCTCTCCGCTAGAGGCTTCTCAGGTGCGGCAGTGGACGCGATCGCTACAGCCCGCAGAGCCTCGACCAGACGAGTTTACGAGGGCAAGTGGAGAGTTCTCAGCACCTGGTGTGACGACAGCCGCCTCTCCCCCACCGAGTTGACAGTCCCTCAGCTGGCGGATTTCTTCCTCTGGCTTTTTCACGACCAGCGTTTAGCTCCCATCACCATTCGAGGTTACTTGGCCATGATCGCTGATACTTACAGGCATCTAGGACGTCCCGACCCGGGCGCCTGCAAGGACCTCGCCGATCTGATGGGCCATTTCGGTCTGCATCGTCCCGCTCTACGTACACTGCTGCCACGTTGGGACCTACCTTGGGTCCTTACTTGGCTCAACTCGGCCCGTTTTGAGCCGTTACAGCTGGCGAGACTACCGGATGTGACGCGGAAGACCTGCTTCTTGCTAGCCCTCGCCTCAGCCTCCAGAGTCAGTGAGCTACACGCCCTCTCTACTCGCCCCAACTGTTTACAGTTCCGAACGGACGGTTCGGTGCAGCTGCTTCCCGACGCGACCTTCCTAGCCAAGACCAGATCTCCACTCGTGGCACCACAACTGGTCACCATACTACCTCTCAGAGAACCACGCTCCGATCGAGAGTCCCGGCAACAGGACCCAGTTCGAGCGTTACGTGTGTACCTGCGCCGGACCAAGCCCCTCCGCAGGGGACGCACCCGCCTTTTTCTTCCTCTGTCCCCAGGTAGAAACGACATCTCAGCCCAGACTATATCCTCCTGGCTTCGGTGGGTGATACGATCCGCCTACCAGGAACTCGCCCCTGATGCAGCAAAACGCATGAGGATCAGGGCGCACGAGATCAGAGCCATGGCCACGAGCCTCGCATTCGAACGCAACTGTGCGGTCAAGGACATCGTGGCGGCTGTGGGCTGGCGAACAGAGAACACCTTCGCTCGCTTCTACCTGAGGGACCTCTCCGGCCAGCGGCGGAACCTAGCGCTGGTGGGAGACATCGTGGCGGCGCAACACTCCCTCCCGGCGCCCTAGGCGCCGTAAGTATCTTCACTAAAATTAGAGGGAGGTTGCTTGGGGTGGACTCTTCTAGTAGCTTCGATGGCAGGGGTAGGGGCGGTTAGCGGCACCCACCTCCTTTTCGGGATTCTTCCTAGTTGTAATACCATCGGTAATGTGTTTTGAGAAAACAAACGTATTTTTCTTTAAAATAAGTTTTTTGAAAAATACTTACCGATGGTATTACTCGAAGGTCCCTCCCACCTGCCCCGCTCGCCGCTGCTCCGCTAAGAAACTGACTGGTGATTTGAGCACTGAGCACATGCGTGGTTGAACCGGAAGGGAGGCTACCGGGTTTCCGCCTAACATATGGCGCCCCTCTCCTGCCATCATGGCCATTATCGTACACAACAATTTTTGGGCTAAAATTAGACTAGCTAAGAAACATTTCCTAGTTGTAATACCATCGGTAAGTATTTTTCAAAAAAAATTATTTTAAAGAAAAATACGTTTTACACATTGATAGGATTTCCACGCCTCTCCATGTTTTCTGAATTTGAACTTTCACATTTCAAGGTCAAGGTCACAGCAAGGTCATGACATTTACAATGTAAAAACATAACTTTGAGCTTTTCTCATAACACTTATAAACCTAGAGCTCTGAAAATTTACACAGTGGTGTATGTCTATGACTTCTAGACTTTTCAGTGATTTTTAATCTTCATTGTCAAAGGTCAAGGTCACAGCAAGGTCACAAAGGTTAAAGATGTAAAAACTAAACATTGTGTTTTCTGGAACACTTAATGTCGTAGATTGTTCAAATTTTACACATTGATAATATTTCCATACCTCTCCATGTTTTGTGAATTTGAACTTTCACATTTCAAGGTCAAGGTCACAGTAAGGTCATACAACTTACAATGTAAAAAATAACCTTGAGCTTTTCTCCAACACTTATAAACATAGAGCTCTTAAATTTTACACAGTAATAAGACTTATTCAGCTCTCCCCATTGTATGAATTTGTAATGTCAAGATCTCAGCAAGGTCGTGACAATTACGATTTCAAAACTTAGGCTTTTTTTCAATTTATTATAATTCTTCGAAGGTGAGTCATATGAGCATTTGCTCTTCTTGTTTAATCTTCATTGCCCAATGAGCAACCTCACAGCAACTTATTTTCTTAAAAAGCAATGTTTATGTTATTTGTTGCAGATTCATCTGAGAATGGCAGTGAATCTGATGATCCTGATTATGTACCTACTCCCAGCTCCGATGATGAACTACACAGCACTGAAGACATTGAAGTTGAAACTCCCAGCTTTGCAACAGAGGGCATCAAAATAAGCAGAGCTTCAAATAGTGTTGCCAAAGTAACAATCCATCTGTCAAAAAAAAACAAAGAATGGAAAAAGAGTGTATGACAAGAAGAATATGTGCAAATTTTGTAGCAAACCATTTTTAAAACTTTCTAAGCATCTGTTTGATGTCCACAAAAATGAAAGTCAAATTGCATCAATACTTTCAAGGCCAGTGCGCTCAAAAGAAAACAGTTGTTGCTTGAAAAGGTGAGAAATGAAGGAAACTTTAGGCACAATGCTAAAGTAAAGGAAACAGGTTGTGGTGAAATCATTGCTTGGAGATCACCATGTGAAGATGATGAATGTGACCCAAATGATTATATACCATGTGAGTTTTGCCTCGGCTTTTTCCACAAAAAAGAACTTTGGCGGCACGAAAAAAAACTGCAAGTTTCAGTCTTCAAGCACAAAAAATAAAGGTCGAAGAGTTCAAAGCAGGTCAATGGCGTTGCTCCCTTTGAAGGATTCAAAATGCAGCAAGGGTCTTGAAGATATTTTGGATGCTATGTCTACATCAAATGAAATTGGTTTGGTGGCAAGAAGTCACTTTTTGATTGTGAAGTTTGGTGAACGGTTGTACAATAGACTTGGCCATTTGCAGCATCTGAAAAACCGTATCTCCCAAAAACTAAGAGACCTGGCACGTTTCCTTGTACAAGCTAGGAAAGAGCATTTAAAAATCACTGATTTGAGGAGTGTGTTCACCCTAGTAAGTTCCCTGCTGTTATCAGTGCATTAAAGAAGCTTTGTGAGTTTGATTCTGAGAGCAACACATTTGGAAAACCAACGTTGGCTAAAGAACTTGGTACGCATTTGAAAGTGTGTGGAACCATCATGAGAAGCCAGGCACTGATTGATGGAGATACTCATGTTCAAGAAGACAGTGATGGTTTTGTCAGACTCTGTGAATCAGAATGGAAGGAACACATAAGCACAAGGGCGATGGACACATTGGCAATGAAAAAGCCTCAGACACACATTCTTCCTCTCACAGAGGATGTAAAAAAATTGACTGAAACTCTTAAGGAGAAAAGAAAGCATTGCACTGAGGAGCTTCAGGCCAATCCTTGCAAAACAACATGGCATGACTTGGCAAAAGTGTGCTTGGCAAACATCATCATGTTCAACAGACGTCGCAGCGGGGAAGCCAGCAGAATGCTGATGGCAGATTTTGAGGATGCCCAGAACTGTGGTTCTGCACCAGAAGATGATGTGAATGCTGCTCTGTCGAAATTTGAAAAGCATCTACTTCACTTGTTCACAAGAGTTGTGATCCGTGGCAAACGTGGGCGCAAGGTACCAGTTCTTCTCACTGAGGACATGAATAGAGAAATTGTTCTTTTGAACAAGTTCCGTGACAAGGCTGATGTTGATCCAAAAAACAAGTTTGTTTTTGCAAGACCATATTTTGCATCTATACTGCATCTTGCAGGACATAAATGTCTTCGCAGCATTGTTCATGAAAGTTCTCTGAAACACCCTGAGTACATGACAAGTACTAAACTGCGTCAACACCTGGCAACAGTTACACAAATTCTGAACCTAACGGAACATGAACTAGAGCAAGTGTGCTCATTTTTGGTCACAATATTTCAGTGCATAGAGATATTTATCGAATTCCTCAGGACACTTACCAGCTTGTGAAGGTGAGCCGCCTTCTTTTGCTTGCTGAAAGGAGCCAGATACATCAGTTTCAAGGACAGTCACTGAATGATATTACTTTTGACTCTGTGATGAGTGTACCTTGTGCAGAATCTGATGAACTCATTGCAGATGACTATGAAGACATGGTACCTTTGAGTTTGACACCAAGGGAGCCTACAAGAGTAGAAAATGGTGACATGCAGCCATCAGCCACTATCTCTTCACGTGGCTCAAAGACAGACATGCAGCCATCTACCTCTTCACGGGGCTCAAAGACAGACATGCAGCCATCTACCTCTTCACGTGGCTCAAAGACAGACATGCAGCCATCTACCTCTTCACGTGGCTCAAAGACAGACATGAATCCATCTACCTCTTCACGGGGCTCAAAGACAGACATGCAGCCATCAGCCAAAGATTCAAGCTCGACACAAAGTTCAAGGCTAGCCAAGCTGTCTCCAAAATGCGATAAAGCCAGAGACCTTCTCACTAGCGAACAGGTTAAAACTGTCAGGGAGTATTTTGAAAAGGAAATTAATGACAGAGTACTCCCTGGAAAACAGAAGTGCCTAAAAATGCTGGCACTGGTTCCAGCAATGAGTTCTAAAACTTGGCAAAAGATAAAATGGACTGTGCGTAATGAAATAGAAAAGAGTAAACAAAAAAAGAGAGACAAACATTGCAGAACTGCAAGAGAGCTAAAATCCAGTAAACAGTTTGACTCTGACTTAGTTTTAAGATGAGCATCATTGAAGGATATGGCGAATGATTCTGCAACATTGTTTTATTCAAACAAACAAACAAAAAATAAGTAAATAAAACAAAATTTTAACAATCTAAAGATATTTCAAAAATAAAAAAAGCCCAACTCTTATCACGTAATTAAAGTTGAGGCGGTAGAAGTAGTAACATATGGCTTAGAAGTTGTGGTCTTTGCATTTGTATCAGCAGCAGCTAAAAAGAAAAAAGATTTAAAAAATATTATGTTGGAAAGCTCCCTTATGACTTCAGGGGGTTCAAAATGGCAGTGAAGTCTTATGAGTGGTTAATTTCATTTAAAATGCACAACTTTTGCATGAAAACTGATTTTGCAATGCAACCTAAATCATTTTTTGATGAGTTCTTATTTTGATTGAAACAATGTTGCAAAAGCAATCACCATAATCTTTAAAACTAATAAAAGAGATGGCATGCCCACATATAGAAGAAAGAAAAAAAGGTTAAAAACTAGTTAATATAAATGATATTCTTTGAGTCATATAAAGCAATTGCCCTTCTTGGTGTATTTAAAGGGGTCATTGTAATCTTACTTTAGAAGTTTAGTTGGTAAGACTATTTCTCATTTCGTTAAACAAATCTATGTACAGTTGTATTAGTTTTTGACTCTTCTGTAAAGGGGAAAGTCTGTTTTTTGTATCCTATTGAAAGATTTTTTTTCTTTCATTGTGGTTTACAGACTTCTGTTCCCCTTTTTTGTTCATGCTTGTGTATCTGTTCACGGTTATATGTTATTTAGGTTTATATTTCATACATGAATATGGTATGTGTTTATTTCTTTTTTTTTAATTATTATTATTAATTCCAGAAATCCTTTATTTTTTTTTCCATTTCTTTTGTGCAAAGGTAGGCCTATAGCTCATTTTGTGTTAGACCAGTGGTGGGTCTAGATGGCAAGTAGTAGACTGGTGGGGAAGGCATTGCCCTCTGGTGCAATATGGGAGGGGGTGCAGAAGGAATGTCTGATATACACATATTAATTCCCCTTCCCCTTTCTCCGACCTCCCCTTCCACTTTTCAAACTTTGCATTTTAAAACAAATCTATGTTTGGTTAATTATGTTTTTTGGTCTTTTGTAAAGGAAAGGTCTTTGGTAAAGGAAAGGTCTTAGTACTTTGTATCCCATTTTAAGATTTTATTTTTTATTCTTTGGTGGTGGTTTACATACTTTTTTCATGCTTGTAAAATTACTATCTGGTCAGGGTGAGATTTTTTTACAAGCATTACTGATTTAGATAGCAACCTATTTTAATATTCTTTGTATCTCACAAGTATTGTGTGAAGTATTGTGGTCTTGGCATTTAGTTTATTGTAATACATGCCAAGAACAGAATATTAAGTTTCTTATTTTGTTTTTGTAAATGTGAGTTCGAAAAATTAGGGCAAAGGCCCAGCGTCTCATGTGTGGGAAGCCATTATTGTAAAGTGACTACTTTAGTAGATTGCGTTGAATGCTAGCATGTAAGTTATTTTTGTGGATCATGCATGCATGGGAGGAGTTTTGTCCCGAGATCACCTTCACAGTGGAAAAGGACGTTAAGCCCCAAACAAACAAACAAACTTATGCATTTAAATGTTTTTTTATCACTTTGCATATTAATTTCATTTAAATGTTTAATAATTCACAAAAACTGTCACAGTTTGGTAATTTAGCTGTTGGTTTTGTTTGAAATTTATTAATAATTTTCCACTGTTTTGGCTATTCATTATGAAAATGTCTCAGAGAGAATGCTAAATTATTTTTATATTTTTTGTAAGATTTCCTAATAATACTTTTTTATACTCCTTCTAAGCTTTCCTTCTCTCTTCCTTTAAAAACACACTATGTTTGTGCATTTGGCTTCCACGTCTGGTTCCATTTTTTTAAAAATTTGTAGTCACTGGTAAGCCATTGTTTATTTTTTGCTTTTTCTGGCGCTTTAGTCTTTTTTTCCTTAAGCATTCCTAATTTTTTGGCACACTATTACTACTTTGTTATTTATTTTTTTCATCGGAAACATCTTCATTTTCTGCCTCGCAATGGAAAAGGACGTAAAGCCCCAAATAAATAAATAAGTAAATAATTCTGCCAAAAGACCATTTAAACTTGCTTCTACTTCATTAATAAAATTAACATCTCACTTTTTAACATAATCTTCTTTTACATTAGCATCCCACTTTATCTACAAACAAAGTTATTTAGTTTATCTTCTTCATTATCTTCAAAGAATATTTAAGTCTAACAGCTAAATTCTATTAATACACGACAGTGCACATTAGAGAATAAATCATGAAAATCTATTACTTCAAAATTTTCTTTGAAAGGCATTAATGAAGATATAGAAATTATGACATAATCTACTACAGAGCTATTTTTACATGTAAATTTTCCAGTGTTTGCGTCATTACCAAATCTTCCATTAACACTTAGTAAAGCTAAAGCTTTGCGGAAATTAATAAGTTTATGCACCATATTATTTATTGATTTATCCTGAGATGTTCTAGGTATTTTTATTGCTATTCATGTCACTTCCATCATCTATACAAGTATTGCTGTCTAATAAATCATTTAAAATTAAATTGTATTTTCTACAGTTTAAATCTCCCAACATACAAAAAGAAAAATAATTCTGTAAATAGTTGGTTACAGCATTTTCTATTTCCTCAAAACATTTGTTAAAGTATTGGGAACCTTCTGGTTCAATATAGGATGTACAAAATAAAATGTTTTTTTTTTTTTTATGTTGCAATTTTGTGAAGTATTGTAGTCTTGGCTTTTAGATTATATACTATAGTAAAACTTGCAAACAGCAAAATATAAGTTTATGTTGCATTAATATCTTGTTGTTTTTAAAATATTCAGTTTTTTCTTTTGGGTCTGGCTTGTATGCAAAATTTTACGAAATATTTGCTGCAATAAATCATTGCATACATAATTTACTTTTGTATTTATTGCTTTGGTTGTTGTTGCTGTTTGTCAGCAAATATGAATGATTACATGAAGCTTATTGATCACATAACTGCCCTGAAACTTGATCTAAAGCAATAATTATGAATGACTACCACAATAGCTCCGTGGAAAAGTAAAACCTTTTTTCTCTCTCCCTTTCTCTCCCTCCTTCCTCTCTCACTCTCCCTCCCTCTCCCTCTCTTTCCCGCTCTCTTCCTCTGTTTCCCTCTGTCTCTTTCTCTCCTCCCTCTCTCTTGATTCTACTTTTCTTTACTCTTCATTTAATTGCTACATGTATATATAATTTATTACATTCATGAAAATTATATAATACAGTCATCATACTAATTATTGGATAATTTTTGTATGTATTTAAAACAAGTTTTAATGTTGAATTAAAAATGCAAAACCCAAAGAAGTTTCCTTCATTATAAGATAAAGAATAAGAATTAAAGACAAAATTTTGAGAAAAAAAAATCAACATGATTAACTCGCCAAGAAACAGAATAGGCAATAAACCATGCAAAGCAAAATTATGGAGTACACACAATAAATTGTGGGGAACTTAATGAATATTTATTATGCATAAATTTGCATAATTCCCCACAAGGATGGCATAGAATTTGTCATATTTTTTAATTATTTTTAAGACTTACAACAATTTAAAATTCTTTACTCATTGTTCTCTTCCCTTTGTGGTATAAATAATAAATGTGCTTTAGGTATTGAAGCCACAAATGGGACTTAATGTTGTTCCCCACACTGATGGTTATAAGTGCGTGGACTTTGGTTCCCCACGAGGTTAGGTAGCCCAATATGCACACACACACACACACACACACACACACACACACACACACACACACACACACAAATATATACACACATACATACATACGCACATACGGTGCTTCGCGCCAAATGTACGTTCAGCAGTTAGATTAGCATAACTAGACATGACGTAATTTTTATCTTGTTACTTCAATTGTGACAGGTTTTGGCCTGCCCTCTGTTGACATCATGGCCATTCTATTAAAGTAACCCCACTGCGACCCATCCTAAAAAGTCGCTTCTATAAATAAAATGGACTTTAAAAAAAAGGAACTGTACTGCAACTATGCAAGCACTCGTAGTGTCATGCTCACCATGCTGAAACATTAATGTTGGTAACATCAGACCATTTGTAGTTGCACTCAGAATGCAACAGCCCAAAACAAACGTATTTTACAAGTAAATACTGTAATATCATAATTATGGTTTGCCCTGGGTGTTTCTTTCGTATTAAGACTCACTGTTAAACGCATTTTCAACTGGTTTATGAATTTTCATATTTTATTTATTTATTATTATTTATTTTATTTACTTTTTGTTGCGGGTGGGGGGGGGTGGGGGGGGGGGATGGGGAGTGAGGGGGTCTAAGAGACAGTTGGCTGAAACAAATGGCATTTCTACGCAAAATGGTGCATGCTTCCGTGGGTCGGTCGGGTCCCTAGCCACTAGACTCAACAAGTTATTCACAGAGATCATAACAAGATGTTGGTTTCATCCCAAAGTCTGCCGTGTTGTTTGGAGCTCACGTGCATTTATCATTTTCAAACATTCATAGTTTTAAGCTTATCCTTCTGGTCCATTTTCCTCATCTCTAAGCCAACCTCTGATCAACACACCCGCCGGCACACACAAATTAAGACCGACACACAGCGCTTCCCGCCATTAGTACGCTCTGTGGGCTGGAGTAGCGACAGTAATTCTGAAGAAGAAGAATAGCACGAGCAGCAGAATGACGTCACTATAAGCTTCACGTCATGGCATCTCTGGTCTCACGACGCCGTGTATACAGTAACGAAATTTATGTTTCACGTTACTCATCTGTAAGGCACGCATCCTCTGCCAGAGATGGCTGTTTTGTTCCACACAGCTCTTCCAGTGTTCACTGTTTGATTAGAGTAAATAGTGGCTCCAAAACATGCAAAAATAAATTATTTTTTATTGAACAAATTGAAGAGGTACAACGCTGGATTACGAACTCATACAGTATCTCTTTTTAATCCCCCCTCCCTCCCCCCCCTTTCCCCCCCCCACCCCTCCACCTAGCCTGATCCTCCCGGCATTGGAACACACACAAACACAAGCGGCAGACACACGGCGCTTCCTACCGGTTAAACGTTCTTAGGGCTGGAGTCGACAGCCACAGCCATTTTACTTTAAAGAATAAGGTGCCATGGCCCATGCTCATAACGCCTCTTCTGTATGAGTGTTACGTGGTAGAGTTGTTGTCGTAGTATGATAAACACATAAGACGCACGCACGTAAGGTTCTTTTAAATAAACTTCATTCAGCTGCAATCCGTTACACGTGACTTAAGGATGTAGACATACTGGAGTAACAGTTCCAACAATAATTTAATTCAGCGATGCGATCTCCACAAAATGCATCTCCAAATGCACAAACACTGATACAAAGTCTCTTCTGCAATGTCCACACTGTCGACACAAAGTTTCTTTTACGCAGCATCTCACACAAAGTATACCCTATGCGGGCCACGTACCTACGATAAACTGCGTGTCTCAGCCACTGACAATTGCAAGACAATGTATATTCGCGCTCTTCTAGCACCAACGTTATATAGCAAAAGACTTTCCAGAACAATCCAAGAAAATCATTCAACGCAACCAATCAAAATAATCTACGTAACCGGAACTAAAAAATTATTAACACAAAACAAACTTTCCAGAAAACTACAATATGCAACAAGTTACGAAAAGTCGCCAATTTACCGACGTCACACATACGAGGTCAAAAGACAGTGCGACCTTTCTAGGACGATCTGAACTAAACTTAACGTTTCAATGAAGTGAATTCCGCTATGCGCGACCGAAAGAAAATCTTACTAAAAAGGTACGTGAATCATAACCATGATAGCTTAAACAAATATCGGATCGTTTCCTACGATCAACACATGTATGCTGTAACAGGACAACACAAACACAGTCGTAACAATTAGATCGCATGCATATTCCACCTTTTCCACAATACGTTCGTAAATAACATGCAGAAACTGAGCGACTGTCTTCCTAAATGAAGGAGAGCATCGCGCCAGCTCATGCACGTAAAACACTGAGGTGCTGGTGCTTTGCGTCAATTAGGAACATTGCATAGAACACTGACGCGTTTGGTGCTTTTACGTCACCGTCACTGTTTGATTCTTCTGATGAAATCAAGGAGTCTCACTTTTGACGTTTTTTTCCCGCATTGAACTTTTATTTTCGAAAATGTTGAAGAGGTACAACGCTGGCTAACAAACTCATCCAATGTCTTTCTACAACTATAGCCATGTCCAACATTTCAAGTAGATACAATCAAAACTGCGGGCTCTTTCTACAACTATAGTCATGTCCAACATTTCACGTAGATACAATCAAAACTGCGGACTCTTTCTACAACTATAGTCATGTCCAACATTTCAAGTAGATACAATCAAAACTACGGACTCTTTCTACAACTATAGCCATGTCCAACATTTCACGTAGATACAATCAAAACTGCGGACTCTAATCTGGGTCAACCGACTGTTTATAACCGGACTTTTTTGCCTTCAATAAGACATAAAATTACATACTTAGCCACCCACTCATAAAGTATTTCGCAAAGTGTCAAGCTTGCGCGTACAGAAATATCGGAGATTTCGTGTTTACATATATACGCGCGCGCGCGCACACACACTCACACACACACACACACACACACACACACACACACACACACACACACACACACACACGCACACACACACACACACACACACACACACACACATACAAACATACGTATATACGCACATACGGCGCTTCTCGCCAAAACGACGTTTAACAGCAAGGTTAGAGTGGCTAGAGGTGACGTCATTTTTTCTTGTTACTTCTTTGCCAGACCATGAGCCCCGCCCGCCTGTTATGTCCTTCGCATTCTACGGAACGCGCTGCGACCAGCCCCGTCCTAAATGTAGTCTACTGTATTTTCAATACGGCAAACTAAAAGGCCGATTTGAATATCTTTATGTCGGTAAATCCATCCACCTTATACATATACCTGCCGAGACTATGTAGAGCAGAGAGTCCCATATAGAATTGGCCAGCCAGTAGACGCCAGGACCCAGCCCTGTGACCACCATTAGTAGCTTGGAGCCCACAGCCCGCTCAGAGATCAACAGGTGTGCCGTCAGTGCCACGATGAAGGCCATGCTTAGTGACAGGTATCTTGAATAAAACACCATAATCCATAAGCTAGCCAGGTCTACCATGCACCCCCCCCCCCCTCCCAGTACTCAAAAAGATGGGTTTCAAAGTGTACCTTAGTATAGCCTGAGATGTTTAAGCCATGATTCCCGAAAATCCTTAGGAACACACCAGAGATATAGCCGATGGCCTATGGGACCCCCATTCATGCTCTTCGCAGGTGCTAAAATAAAGTTGAGAAATATTTTCATCTAAATAAATCAAAATTTATTCCAATAGCCCACGTCAGGCAATATATTATTAAGGCACACCTTATGCATCCTCTGCAAAATTCAGAAAGAAACATTATTAAATATATGGCTCACAGTGAAGGTATTTGTGCACCCAGTAAACGGCCGTCTCTGCGAAATCGCAAAAAAAGACAAAAATAATGTGTCAGATGCCTTCAGACATTGTATATAGCAATGACAGTCCATTTTCAGGCTTACATCATTAAAACGGGCTGTTACATTTATTATAAACTTAATTAGACGATGCTGTGATTAGTGTGAGTGCCACAGTGGTTGATTTTGTATCAGTACCCCCAAGTTGTAAAAATACACAAAAATAATTAGAAAAAAAAATGACTAAAGTTATTCCATTTCATTTGACCTCTCTTTACCTATTAAGTTTGCATAATGTGTGCATCAGGTGCAAAAAAATTAGGAAAGTCGGCATCTTTTACGGTACATTCGGGGTGAATGATAGCTTTTTCCCATTTAAATTTGCCGAATTGGGAAACGTACGTTGTTTCCGATGCCCTCAGAAATAGTGTATACAACTGGTAGGTCTTTGTTAGGTTTTATTGGTTAGGATAGAGTACCACAGTTACTCCCAACCTGATATAATGATGCTGTGATTCATTTAGGGGCCATAGTTGCTGAATCTGCTGCCCTACCCCTATTTTACCAGTATGCAAAGTAAGGCAAAATAATCATAACAATTGCTTACGTCATACTCCTCTGTTTTGTTCCTCTTTCTAGCGAAACCCAAGACTTCTGCAGAGGATTTTGCAATAGCAGTTTTCAGTTGTTCCCAAAGTGTTTCAGGGGAGGAGTCTGCTGGGTCTGCTGGGTCTTTGAGCCTGCACTGTAAATCTGTCTGAAAGGCAGCTTTCACGTCGTCACGCTGAAGGCTGGCAAAATCAAGCTTTTTCTTGGGGGGGGGGGGGGGGCATTTCTTGGGTTTTGGCTTGAAATGGAGCCTGAGTTTGCAGCGGACACGGCGGTGGTCAGTGTGGCACTCTGCGCTGGGCATCACTCTGGTGAGGAGGACGTCACTGCGGTCCTTCTGACGCACTAGGACATAGTCGATAAGGTGCCAGTGTTTAGAGCGAGGATGCATCCAGGTGGTCATTCGACTGTCTTTTTGCTAAAAAGTAGTGTTGGTGATGGCCAGTTGCTGCTCTGTACAGAACGCCAACAGTAGGCGGCCATTGTCATTGCAGTTCCCCACGCCATGCTTGCCGAAGACTCCTTTCCAGGCTTCAGAGTCCTGGCCCACTCTGGCGTTGAAGTCGCCAAGGATAATGACTTTGTCGTCTGCAGGGGTGCTCTGTATGAGGCTGCGCAGGTCAGTGTAAAACTTGTCCTTTTCAGCACTCTCTGCCAGGAGGGTTGGGGAGTACACACTGAGAAGGGTGACGTGTTGCTGGTGTCTCAGTGGGAGGGGCATAGACATGATGCGGTCTGAGTGACCCGTTGGTAGGTTTTCCAACTTAGTCGCAATGGAGGTCTTGACCATGAAACCCACGCCTGAGAGCCGTCTTTCTGACGCAGGCCTGCCTGACCAGTAGAGGGTGTACCCAGCGCCAAGTTCTTGGAGACTGCCTTCGTCCAGAAGGCGTACTTCGCTGAGCGCGGCGATGTCGATGTTTAACCTCCGGAAAAGATGGGCAATCAGGGCGGAGCGACGTTCAGGGTGTCGAGCATGGTTCGGATGTTCCAGCTTGTTACGTTGAGTCCGGTCGTGGTCATCATGAGAGTGGATCGGTTATTCTTTCTTGTTTTTTGACCGCAGGAGAAGATGCCCGTTGACCGCGGTTAGCAAACAGGGGTTGCGATGGGACAAGCTTTGGTTAGGCCACCTTTTCTAGGCCCCTCTCCGTGTGGAGCAAGCAGTGCTGTCCCTAGAGAAGGCTGCTTGGTCGTTCAGGGTGTACCGAGTGATGTTGTCATCCCCAGGTCAACATCAGGCGACCAATATCCTGAAACGCCTGCATGCAGGTTTGAGACTGCGGCTTCCAGTGACACCTTTCACCTGCCGTTTTGTCCCTCGCCGTCGCTACAGAACTTGGAATGGTCAGTGTCATGGTCCGTGGACGTTTCCAAAGGCCTGCGCGGTGGAGCTGTTTGGTGGAGTGCAGTGTTAGCTGTACAGGCCCCACCCTGGTTAGACGAAAACGATGTAGAGATCCAGGAACACCTAGCAATAAAAACAAAGAGCCGCCCATCAGGCCCACCTAGCCCAGCCTTCCTGCCCTGTGAAGAAGTCTGCCTTCCGCCTTGTCTGCAGCAGTCTCCAGCGCTAGCTCAGAGATCTCCAGAATGAGTGATGGACCAGACTTGCACAGAGGACCCTGCTTTGCGCTGACAATGGTGACTACAGGGGCTTCTACGATGCACTGAAAGCAGTGTATGGCCCCAGGCATCTCGTACAATGTCCCATGCGAAGCGCGAATGTCCAGGCACTCCTCACAGATAATAAATCCATCTTGAACCGCTGGTCGGAATACTTTCAAAGCCTCCTCAGCGCTGAGCGCATAGTTCAAGAAGCAGTCGTCCTACAAATCCCACACCTCCCAGTAAAGGTTGATTTGGACGAACCGCCCACCGCTGAAGAGACCCTCACAGCCATCCACCAGCTCAAGAGTGGCAAAGCAGCTGGCATTGATGGAATACCGCCAGAGATCTGGAAACATGGAGGCACAGCACTGCACAACAAGCTCCATGACCTTTTCTCTGCTGCTGGGAAGAAGGAGCACTACCAAAGGATCTACGTGATGCAGTCATTATCACCCTGTACAAGAACAAAGGCGAGAAGTCTGACTGTTCCAACTATCGGAGAATTACCCTAATGTCCATTGCTGGGAAAATCCTTGCTAGGCTGCTCCTGAATCGGCTGGTACCTACCACCGCTGAAGACCTACTCCCAGAGGGCCAGTGTTGCTTCAGAGCAAACAAGAGCACCACTGATATGGTATTTGTGCTGAGACAGCTACTGGAGAAGTGCCGCGAGCAGAACAAAGGGCTGTACGTAACGTTTGTCGACCTAAGAAAAGCGTTCGACACTGTAAGCAGGCAAAGCATGTGGCAGATCCTGGGGCGACTTGGCTGTCCCCCAAAGTTCCTCAACATGCTTGTACAGCTACACGAGGACCAGCAAGACCAGGTCAGACTCAACAGTGACCTCTCAGAAACATTCCCTATTCTCAACTGCGTAAAGCAGGGCTGCGTGCTGGCACAGACCCTCTTCACCATCTTTCTTAGCATGATGTTGAAGAAGGCCACAGTGGACCTTGATGATGACGATGCAGTGTACATCAGGTATCGTCTCGATGGCAGCCTGTTCAAACTCAGACGACTACAGGCCCACACGAAAACGCTAGACCAACTGATTCGTGATCTGCTTTTTGCTGATGATGCTGCCCTCGTTGCACACACAGAGAGAGCCCTTCAGCGCATCACGTACTACTTTGGACTCGAGGTCAGTCTGAAAAAGACAGAGGTCCTCCATCAGCCGGCTCCCAAGACAATGTATCGCCCACTTTACATCACCATCGGCGAGTCTGAACTAAAGCCAGTGCACCAGTTTACTTACCTTGGCTGCATTATCACGTCTGACGCCAAGCTGGACAAGGAGCTTGACAGCAGGCTGGCAAAAGCAAAGAGCGCTTTCGGGCGACTTTCAAGCGGGTGTAGCAGCACAATCAACAGCTGAAAACAGGCACCAAGATCAGCCTGTACAGAGCTGTGGTCCTCACCACCCTGCTGTATGGTTCCGAGTCCTGGGCCCTCTACCGCAGCCAACTACGACTCTTCGAACGCTTCCACAAGCGCTGTCCGTGTACTATCCTGGGCATTCACTGGAGTGACTATGTCACCAACGTCGAGGTCCTTGAACAGGCTGAAACTGTGAGCATCGAGGATTTACTGCTGCGGACACAGCTCCGCTTGGCGGGGCATGTCTCTAGGATGGAGGATCATCGACTACCAAAGATCACACTGTTCGGCGAGCTTGCTACTGGACACCGTGACAGAGGGGCACCATTAAGAGATACAAAGACTGTCTCAAGAAGTCACTTAGTGCCTGCCAAATCGACCACTACCAGTGTTCTTCGCTTGCTGTGGACCGTGACACCTGGCGATCCACCATTTACAAGGCAGCTGTCTCCTTTCAGGACTCTCGCAGAGCTAGCCTCAAGGACAAGCGGCTCAGGAGAAAAACAGAGATGCCGCAACCCAGAACCCTGGCCATACTTTCCCCTTCAGCCACTGCGGTCGAACCTGCCTGTCCCGGATTGGCCTCCGCAGCCACAAACAAGCCTGCAGACGTCGTGGGCAACTCCTATAAAATCTTCGTTTGCGAAGTCAAGCCAAGTGACTCCTCTGTTTAAATATTTGTTGTTGCCAGTTTTTTTAAAAAAAGTATGCATATTGTGCATAAACATTTGTGATCATTTCATTAATTTCAATGTGACCCATCAATGTAATTGTAACTATTTTTAACTGGCTTGTCTTTTAGGTGATATTTTACCTAGCGTAAGGCGGGTCTTGTAAGGTCTCCCCTTTTCCTTTTATTTATTTTCGTCAAGAAATGCGTTCTTTATTGGAACATGAGTAATAATCACAAACCAGATAGGTGAGGCTAGCGCTGGCAGAATTGTCCGTACTCAAACCAAGGGGAATCACAGAGCTGGATAGACAACAGTTAGATCCCCTGCCCCCGCCTATCAGGCACCCAATCGCCAGCCACAGAGAAATACACAGGTATAGAATAAGACAATCATTTCCATTCCTAATAAGAATGGACAAGGTCTCTTATATAACCCATGTCTTACTCCGGAACTTAGGAAGTAGGCAGGAGAAACATACATACACAAACATGAAGGTGCGCTACTATATGTGGTCGGGTAAAAACCCTGATTTCCCACAGTAGATGCACAGAACATTGCACAACAATGTAACGATACAAATTTTGCCTCGAGTTATACATGATACTCACAAACCAGATAGGTGAGGCTAGCGCTGGCAGAATTGTCAGTACTCAAACCAAGGGGAATGACAGCGCTGGACAGACAACAGTTAGATCCTCTGCCCCCGCCTATCAGGCACCCAATCGCCAGCCCACAGAGAAATACACAGGTATAGAATAAGACAATCATTTCCATTCCTAATAAGAATGGATCAGGTCTCTTATATAACCCATGTCTTTCTCCGGAACTTAGGAAGTAGGCAGGAGAAACATACATACACAAACATGAAGGTGCGCTACTATATGTGGTCAGGTAAATACCCTGATTTCCCATAGTAGATGCACAGAACATTACACAACAATGTAACGATACAAATTTTGCCTCGAGTTATACATGATACTCACAAACCAGATAGGTGAGGCTAGCGCTGGCAGAATTGTCAGTACTCAAACCAAGGGGAATCACAGCGCTGGACAGACAACAGTTAGATCCCCTGCCCCCGCCTATCAGGCACCCATTCGCCAGCCCACAGAGAAATACACAGGTATAGAATAAGACAATCATTTCCATTCCTAATAAGAATGGATCAGGTCTCTTATATAACCCATGTCTTTCTCCCGAACTTAGGAAGTAGGCAGGAGAAACATACATACACAAACATGAAGGTGCGCTACTATATGTGGTCGGGTAAATACCCTGATTTCCCACAGTAGATGCACAGAACATTACACAACAACGTAACGATACAAATTTTGCCTCGAGTTATACATGATACTCACAAACCAGATAGGTGAGGCTAGCGCTGGCAGAATTGTCAGTACTCAAACCAAGGGGAATCACAGCGCTGGACAGACAACAGTTAGATCCCCTGCCCCCGCCTATCAGGCACCCAATCGCCAGCCCACAGAAAAATACACAGGTATAGAATAAGACAATCATTTCCATTCCTAATAAGAATAGATCAGGTCTCTAATATAACCCATGTCTTTCTCCGGAACTTAGGAAGTAGGCAGGAGAAACATACATACACAAACATGAAGGTGCGCTACTATATGTGGTCGGGTAAATACCCTAATTTCCCACAGTAGATGCACAGAACATTACACAACAATGTAACGATACAAATTTTGCCTCGAGTTATACATGATACTCACAAACCAGATAGGTGAGGCTAGCGCTGGCAGAATTGTCAGTACTCAAACCAAGGGGAATCACAGCGCTGGACAGACAACAGTTAGATCCCCTGCCCCCGCCTATCAGGCACCCAATCGCCAGCCCACAGAGAAATACACAGGTATAGAATAAGACAATCATTTCCATTCCTAATAAGAATGGATCAGGTCTCTTATATAACCCATGTCTTTATCCGGAACTTAGGAAGTAGGCAGGAGAAACATACATACACAAACATGAAGGTGCGCTACTATATGTGGTCGGGTAAATACCCTGATTTCCCACAGTAGATGCACAGAACATTACACAACAATGTAACGATACAAATTTTGCCTCGAGTTATACATGATACTCACAAACCAGATAGGTGAGGCTAGCGCTGGCAAAATTGTCAGTACTCAAACCAAGGGGAATCACAGCGCTGGACACACAACAGTTAGATCCCCTGCCCCCGCCTATCAGGCACCCAATCGCCAGCCCACAGAGAAATACACAGGTATAGAATAAGACAATCATTTCCATTCCTAATAAGAATGGATCAGGTCTCTTATATAACCCATGTCTTTCTCCGGAACTTAGGAAGTAGGCAGGAGAAACATACATACACAAACATGAAGGTGCGCTACTATATGTGGTCGGGTAAATACCCTGATTTCCCACAGTAGATGCACAGAACATTACACAACAATGTAACGATACAAAATTTGCCTCGAGTTATACATGATACTCACAAACCAGATAGGTGAGGCTAGCGCTGGCAGAATTGTCAGTACTCAAACCAAGGGGAATCACAGCGCTGGACAGACAACAGTTAGATCCCCTGCCCCCGCCTATCAGGCACCCAATCGCCAGCCCACAGAGAAATACACAGGTATAGAATAAGACAATCATTTCCATTCCTAATAAGAATGGATCAGATCTCTTATATAACCCATGTCTTTCTCCGGAACTTAGGAAGTAGGCAGGAGAAGTAGCACCTTTGCTGTTCGGCAGCTGCGTCCTAAATAGGACGGACGGGCATCACTGGTCCTCATCCATCTCCTTAATCTCTCACGTGCTGGCTCCAAGCGCCACACCCTGGCAAACCACCTCAGCTGGTGGGCTAAACCACGTGAGGGGGTGGTGTTCACATTGCACCACTAGGCGGATGAGCTGTTTCTGTCAGCCAACGGCTAGAGGACGGAGGAGATCAGGTTGGATCCAACGGCCAAATGTGGGGGAGTAAACCTTTCAAATCAGGAGTGGAGCCCCGAAGGCAGACAGCTGCCTGTATTCACGCACTGTTCTGGCAGCTCCTGCAGCCAAACTGGTGCCAAACGTACTGCTTTGCATTCCTTTGGATACATCAGCGAGGCCGAGAGGGGGATCTTGACGACTGGGCAACCCAGGATCTCCATACACTTCGCCCAGGCTTGCGCCCTGGAGAGGTCACTCCAGTGACTGACCCAGCAAGCGCATATACCCATTGTCTTCCGAGACAGGATGCCAAACATATGTGGTCGGGTAAATACCCTGATTTCCCACAGTAGATGCACAGAACATTACACAACAATGTAACAATACAAATTTTGCCTCGAGTTATACATGATACTCACAAACCAGATAGGTGAGGCTAGCGCTGGCAGAATTGTCAGTACTCAAACCAAGGGGAATCACAGCGCTGGACAGACAACAGTTAGATCCCCTGCCCCCGCCTATCAGGCACCCAATCGCCAGCCCACAGAGAAATACACAGGTATAGAATAAGACAATCATTTCCATTCCTAATAAGAATGGATCAGGTCTCTTATATAACCCATGTCTTTCTCCGGATCTTAGGAAGTAGGCAGGAGAAACATACATACACAAACATGAAGTGCGCTAATATATGTGGTCGGGTAAATACCCTGATTTCCCACAGTAGATGCACAGAACATTACACAACAATGTAAGGATACAAATTTTGCCTCGAGTTATACATGATACTCACAAACCAGATAGGTGAGGCTAGCGCTGGCAGAATTGTCAGTACTCAAACCAAGGGGAATGACAGCGCTGGACAGACAACAGTTAGATCCCCTGCCCCCGCCTATCAGGCACCCAATCGCCAGCCCATAAAGAAATACACAGGTATAGAATAAAACAATCATTTCCATTCCTAATAAGAATGGATCAGGTCTCTTATATAACCCATGTCTTTCTCCGGAACTTAGGAAGTAGGCAGGAGAAACATACATACACAAACATGAAGGTGCGCTACTATATGTGGTCGGGTAAATACCCTGATTTCCCACAGTAGATGCACAGAACATTACACAACAATGTAACGATACAAAATTTGCCTCGAGTTATACATGATACTCACAAACCAGATAGGTGAGGCTAGCGCTGGCAGATTTGTCAGTACTCAAACCAAGGGGAATCACAGCGCTGGACAGACAACAGTTAGATCCCCTGCCCCCGCGTATCAGGCACCCAATCGCTAGCCCACAGAAAAATACACAGGTATAGAATAAGACAATCATTTCCATTCCTAATAAGAATGGATCAGGTCTCTTATATAACCCATGTCTTTCTCCGGAACTTAGGAAGTAGGCAGGAGAAACATACATACACAAACATGAAGGTGCGCTACTATATGTGGTCGGGTAAATACCCTGATTTCCCACAGTAGATGCACAGAACATTACACAACAATGTAACGATACAAATTTTGCCTCGAGTTATACATGATACTCACAAACCAGATAGGTGAGGCTAGCGCTGGCAGAATTGTCAGTACTCAAACCAAGGGGAATCACAGCGCTGGACAGACAACAGTTAGATCCCCTGCCCCCGCCTAAGTTCCGGAGAAAGACATGGGTTATATAAGAGACCTGATCCATTCTTATTAGGTATGGAAATGATTGTCTTATTCTATATCTGTGTATTTCTCTGTGGGCTGGCGATTGGGTGCCTGATAGGCGGGGGCAGGGGATCTAACTTTTGTCTGTCCAGCGCTGTGATTCCCCTTGGTTTGAGTACTGACAATTCTGCCAGCGCTAGCCTCACCTATCTGGTTTGTGAGTATCATGTATAACTCGAGGCAAATTTTGTATCGTTACATTGTTGTGTAATGTTCTGTGCATCTACTGTGGGAAATCAGGGTATTTACCCGACCACATATAGTAGCGCACCTTCATGTTTGTGTATGTATGTTTCTCCTGCCTACTTCCTACGTTCCGGAGAAAGACATGGGTTATATAAGAGACCTGATCCATTCTTATTAGGAATGGAAATGATTGTCTTATTCTATACCTGTGTATTTCTCTGTAGGCTGGCGATTGGGTGCCTGATAGGCGGGGGCAGGGGATCTAACTGTTGTCTGTCCAGCGCTGTGATTCCCCTTGGTTTGAGTAATGAGTAATAATGTCTAACAGCCGAAACAATATTATTAAAATACTTAGTTTCCACATGTCCACCACGAGATTACCACTTCCACCTTCTTCTTCTGCAACGTAAATTCCTTGATGACCGTCTTTGAATCTCATATTGTTTTGGCTGCCAATGAGTGAGCTGTCAAGAGCTCAGCAGCATGTTTTCACAGTTTGATGTCGGGGGCGTGTCTTCTGGTCAGAACTGCTAGCAGACCGCTTCTGTGTATGGACAGGTTTGGAGAATGTGCTAAGGAGACTGATTTTCTACGCCATATGCGCATAGCGCTGTTTCCGCATGACCCAGTCTAACTAGGTGAGTCCAGTAGGGTCCGTACGGTCTGTGAACATTTGTGAAAGTTTTTAAAATATGGCGAGGCTTTTTCAGGGCCCTGGAAAATATGTGAATTTCAGTCCTTTTCCTTAAAGTCTGTGAAAGTTTGTAAAAAATGACAAAGTGCTGGCAAACGTTTGTCTACTTCTTTTTTTTTTTCTCCCCCAAATTGTGACTATTCCATTGCGAACGATCATGCTAACGCTAGTTGAAAGTGATCTCTATTTAGCTCTGATCATAAAATGACTGTATGGCCTTTCTGTCGAACATTCTTATTAGTTGTTTACGCTTCTACAGATCTCCGCCATTCGCTAAGCGTTTTTTTTTTATTTTGGGATCTCTTCATGCATTAGGCAAGAAAACTGCAAATGAGCTGCTGATACAGAGTGATCTAATTAAAGTGTGCAAACCTTTGGGCTTCAGTTTGAGTTTGTGAAACGTTTATAAAAAAATTGTAAACTTCCTCCCTGCTTTTCTCTGCGGACCCAGTCCAGAGTAATGAGTGCGTAGATGAAAGATGGTGGCCTGGCTCTCCCTATTCTGCTGTTGCCAATCACTCTTTTGCTGTAGTGTCTTGGTTTGTACACGCCACTTCCTTCATTCCGCACGGCGTCTTATGCGGTATCACAGCTGCTGTGAGGGTAGCGCTTGTGCATAATCTCCAGCGAGATGGCTTTGTGCAGTACGGCGACCTTTGGCAAAGAGTCCTGAAACATTGTTTATGTTGTCTTGAAGGCTCTTTCAAGATGTCCAGAAATCTGGAGGGAGCTTTTCACACATCTTTGGGCCTGGTTCCGGGACGTACGTTTTAGCCCTTTGCAGGACTTTCAGTTGGCGGTTCATTCTTGGTCGTTTCTGACAGTTCTTGGTCTGCTCCTGTAGTCCCCCATGCTGTCGGTGTTTAGTAAGTCTCTTCATCGTGTGTGCTGTTCTGCGTCCCAGTGACCGAGCAGGTGTTTGTTTGTGCCAGAATGCTGTAATTTACGCCAATGTGTTCCCCACCAGTTTCTTCATCAGAGACTTTTTTTGCAGCTCTAGCTTCCATGGCTTCGATGTGAGGCCTCACGTGAATCCATTAATTTATTTTTTGCCAGTAATGTTGGCCTCTCTGTCTTTGGTACTGGAAAGTCTCCAGTTTCAAGATGAACTCTTCCATCTGATTGAAAGAGATGGGCTAGTTCAGTTTGAGGGGTGTAGGGGGCTCTGGATAGAGGTAGTACCTTTGCTGTTCGGCAGCTGCGTCCTACATAGGACGGACGGGCATCACTGGTTCTCATCCATCTCCTTAATCTCTCACGTGCTGGCTCCAAGCGCCACACCCTGGCAAACCACCTCAGCTGGTGGGCTAAACCACGTGAGGGGATGGTGTTCACATTGCACTACTAGGCGGATGAGCTGTTTCTGACAGCCAACGGCTAGAGGACGGAGGAGATCAGGTTGGATCCAACGGCCAAATGTGGGGGAGTAAACCCTTCAAATCAGGAGTGGAGCCCCGAAGGCAGACAGCTGCCTGTATTCACGCACTGTTCTGGCAGCTCCTGCAGCCAAACTCATGCCAAACGTACTGCTTTGCATTCCTTTGGATACATCAGCGAGGCCGAGAGGGGGATCTTGACGACTGGGCATCCCAGGATCTCCACACACTTCGCCCAGGCTTGCGCACTGGAGAGGTCACTCCAGTGACTGACCCAGCAAGCGCATACTCCATTCTCTTCCGAGACAGGATGCCGAACAGTTCAGTTTGAGTAGCCTCTTTCAGTCTAGCTGCTGGCTCTGTTGGCAGCATCCTGGATTCTGCAAGATGCTATTTCTTTATGTTCTGCTGCGCTTCACACTGCAAAGTCATCCGCATGGAGGATGTTCGAGACGAACCTTGGTACTGTTGTACTGATGTCATTAATGTAGACCAAAAACAGCATCATACACAACATCTCTCTGATGTAAACCTACCCGAGTTTGACAAGACTGATGAATGTGCAGACGGTAGTAGCCCCTGTTAAGCATGCCTTTATCTAAAGAATTACAATTAAATTGATGGGTCACATTGAAATTAATTAAATGATCATACATGTTTATGCTCCGAATGCACACTTTGTCAAGAAAACTGGCAACAAAAATATTAAACATCATCTCTTGGCTTGACTTCGCGAACGAAGATTCTATAGGGCTTGCCCACGTCGTCTACAGGCATTTTCGTGGCTGCGGAGGCCAATCCGGGACAGGCAGGTTCGACCGCAGTGGCTGCAGGGGAAGGTCTGGTCAGGGTTTTGAGTTACGACAACTCTGTTTTTTTCTCCTGAGCCGCTTGTCCTTAAGGTTAGCTCTGCGAGAGTCCTCAAAGGAGACGGCTGCTTTGTGTCACGGTCCGCAGCAAGCGAAGACCACTGGCGGTGGTCGATTTGGCAGGCACTAAGTGACTTTTTGAGACCGTTTTTGTATCTCTTCTTTGGTGCCCCTCTGTCTCGGTGTCCAGTGGCGAGCTCGCCGAACAGAGTGATTTTGGGTAGGCGATGATCCTCCATCCTGGAGACGTGCCCCGCCCAGCGAAGCTGTGTCCGTAGCAGCAAAACCTCGATGCTCACAGTTTCCGCCTGTTCAAGGACCTCGACGTTGGTGACATAGTCACTCCAGTGAATGCTGAGGATGGTACGCAAGCAGCGCGGGTGAAAGCTTTCGAGGAGTCGTAGTTGGCTGCCGTAGAGGGCCCATGACTATGAACCGTACAGCAGGGAGGTGAGGACGACAGCTCTGTACACACTGATCTTGGTGCCTTTTTTAGCTGTTGATTATGCCACACCGGCTTGAATAGTCGCCCGAAAGCACTGTTCACTTTTGCCAGCCTGCTGTCAAGCTCCTTGTCCAGCTTGGCGTCTGATGTGATGATGAAGGCAAGGGAGGTAAACTGGTGTACAGACTTCAGTTCGGACTCGCCGATGGTGATGTGGGGAGGGTGATGCTCTTCCTTGGGTGCCGGCTGATGAAGGACCTTTGTCTTTTTCAGACTGACTTCAAGTCCAAAGAGCTGGGCGGCATCTGCAAAGCAGGACGTAATGCGCTGCAAGGCTCTCTATGTGTGTGCAACGAGGGCAGCGTCATCAGCAAAGAGCAGCTCACGAATCAGTTGGTCTAGGGTTTTTGTGTGGGCCTACAGTCGTCTGAAGTTGAACAGGCTGCCATCGAGACGATACCTGATGTACACTGCGTCGTCATCGTCGAGGTCCCACTGTGGCCTGCTTCAACATCATGCTGAAGAAGATGGTGAAGAGGGTCGGTGCCAGCACGCAGCCTTTCTTCACGCCGTTGCAAATGGGGAATGCTTCTGAGAGGTCACTGTTTAGTCTGACCTGGCCTTGCTGGTCCTCGTGGAGCTGGACGATCATGTTGAGGAACTTTGGGGGACAGCCTAGTCGCTCCAGGATCTGCCACATACCTTGCCTGCTCACAGTGTCAAATGCTTTTGTTAGGCCAACAAACGTTACGTACATCCCTTTGTTCTGTTCGCGGCACTTCTCCTGAAGCTGTCTCAGCACAAAGACCATGTCGGTGGTACTTCTGTTGGCACTGAAGCCACAATGGCTCTGTGGGATGTGGTCATTAGCGATAGAAGGTAACAGCCGATTCAGGAGCAACCTTGCGAGAATTTTCCCGGCAATGGACAGCAGGGTAATTCCACGATAATTAGAGCAGGCAGACTTCTCTCTTTTGTTTTTGTACAGGGTGATGATGACTGCATCGCGGAGATCCTTTGGTAGTGTTCCTTTTTCCCAGCAGCATAGAAAGAGGTCGTGGAGCTTGCTGTGCAGTGCTGTGCCTCCATGTTTCCAGATCTCTGGCGGGATTCCGTCAATGCCTGCTGCTTTGCCACTTTTGAGCTGGTGGATGGCTGTGAGGGTCTCTTCGGCGGTGGGCGGTGCGTCCAATTCAACCTTTAGTGGAAGGTGTGGGATTTGGAGTATGACTATTTCTTGAACAGTGCGCTCATCGCCGAAGAGATCCTGAAAGTATTCCGACCAGCGGTTCAATATGGAGGTATTATCTGTGAGGAGTGTCTGTCCATCAGCGCTTCGCAGGGGACTTTGTACCAGGTGTCTAGGGCCATACACTGGCTTCAGTGCTTCATAGAATCCCCTGTAGTCACCCTTGTCAGCACAAAGCTGGGTCCTCTTTGCGAGTCTGGACCACCACTCGTTCTGGAGCTCTCTAAGCTTGAGCTGGAGACTGCTGCAGATGAGGCGGAAGGCAGACTTCTTCACAGGGCAGCAAGGCTGGGCTAGGTGGGCCTGGTGGGCGGCTCTTTATTTTGTGCTAAAGTTCCTGGATCTCTATGTCGTTTTCGTCAAACCAGTCTTTGTTCCTTTTTCTAGCAAAGCCCAAGACTTCAACAGAGGATTTTACAATAGCAGTTTTCAATTGTTCCCAGGGTGTTTCAGGGGAGGAGTCTGCTGGATCAACTGTGTGTTTGAGCATGCGTTGTAAATCGGCCTGAAGGGCTGCTTTCTTGTCGTAACGCTGAAGGCTGGTAACAACAAGCTTTTTTCTTGGGGAGGGGTCCTTTCTTGGGTTTCAGCTTGAGGCGGAGCCTGAGTTTGCAGCGAACAAGGCGGTGGTCAGTGTGGCTCTCTGAGCTGGGCATCACTCTGGTGAGGAGGACGTCACTGCGGTCCCTCTGACGCACTAGGACATAGTCGATAGCGAGGATGCATCCATGTGGTCTTTCGTCTGTCCTTTTGCTGGAAAGTAGTGTTGGTGATGATAAGTTGCTGTTCTGCATAGAACTCCAACAGTAGGCGACCATTGTCATTGCAGATTCCAACGCCATGCTTGCCGAGGATTCCTTTCCAGGCTTCAGAGTCTTGGCGCACTCTGGCTTTGAAGTCGCCAAGGATGATGACTTTGTGGTCTGCAGGGGTGCTCTGCAGAAGGCTGCGCAGGTCAGAGTAGAACTTGTCTTTTTCTGCAGGCTCTGCCAGGAGGGTTGGGGAGTACACACTGAGAAGGGTGACCTATTGCTGGTGTCTCAGTGGGAGGCGCATGGACATGATGCGGTCGAATTGACCTGTTGGTAGGTTTTCCAACTTAGTCGCAATGTGGGTCTTCACCATGAAGCCCACGCCTGAGAGCCGTCTTTCTGATGCAGGCCTGCCTGACCAGTAGAGGGTGTAGCCAGCGCCAAGTTCTTGGAGGCTACCTTCCTCCGGGAAGCTTACTTCGCTGATCGCGGCGATGTCGATGTTTAACCTCCGCAATTCATGGGCAATGAGGGCGGAGCGACGTTCAGGGCGTCCTCTGTCTGCTGTGTCGAGCATGGTTCGGATGTTCCAGCATGCTACGTTGAGTCCGGTCGTGGTCGTCATGAAAGTGGATCCGTTGTTTTTTCTTGTTTTCTGCCCGCACGAGAAGATGCCCATTGACCACGGCTAGCCAACAGGGGTTACGAGGGGATGAGCTTTGGTTAGGCCGCCTTTTCTAGGCCCCTCTCGGTGTGAAGCAAGCAGTGCTGTCCCTAGAGAAGGCTGCTTGGTCGTTCAGGGTGTGCCGAGTGAAGTTGTCATCCCCAAGTAAACATCAGGCGACCAATATCCTGAACCGCCTGCATGCAGGTTTGAGACTGCGGCTTCCAGTGACATCTTTCATCTGCCGTTTTGCCCCTTGCTCATCGCTACAGGACTTGGAAAGTTCAGTGTCATAATCCGTGGGCGTTTCCTAAAGTCTGCGCGGTAGTGCTTTTCGTTGGAGTGCAGTGTGCGCAATACTGGCCCCACCCTTAAAACCCTTGGTTCGTTTGCCATGGCCTAGCAAGCTGGGACGGTGGCATCCAGGTCCTCGGGTCGTAGGTTTTAAATCAGACTGTCCTTGTCTTAGTCTCTGGCTCAAAAGCCTTCCCCGGAGTCACGGGGCTTTGATGTCAGGGGTTTCCTCCCTTAGCCTTTCCGCAGCCAAGCGGCCAAGCCTGCGAGGCAGCAGGGGACTCGTGGAGGGCGGGGTCGTCTATGTCCCGTGCAGATGTGAACATCTGCCCACTGCCCAGGGGAGTATGATATAAGCAATTGTTATGATCATTTTGCGTTCCTTTGCGTACTGGTAAAATGGGGGTAGGGCAGCAGATTTAGCCACTGTGGCCCATAAATGTATCACAGCATCATAATATCAGGTTGGGAGTAATTGTGGTACAATATCCTAACCAATAAAACCTAACAAAGACCTGTCAGCTGTATACAAAAATTCTTAGGGCATCAGAAACGACGTACGTTTCCTAATTCGGCAATTTTAAATGGGAAAAGGCTATCATTAACAACGAACGTACTGTAAAGGATGCCGACTTTCTTTATTTTCTTGCACTTTATGCTCACATTATTGAAACGTAATAGGTAAAGAGAGATCAAAGTGAAATGGAATAACTTTAGTAATTTGTTCTAATTAATTTTGTGTATTTTTACAACTTGGGGTTAGAGATACAAAATCAACCACTGTGGCACTCACATAATCACAGAATCACCTAGTCAAGTTTATAATAATTGAAGCATCCTGTTGTAATGATGTAAGCTTGCAAATGGACTGTCAGCGCTATAGATAATGTCTGAGGGTATCTGACACAGTATTTTTGACTTTTTTTGCAAATTCTCGGAAATTGCCGTTTACTGGGTGCACAAATACCTTCACTGTGAGCCAGAGATTCAATAGTTTATCATTGTGTTTTTTTGCAGAGGATGCAGAAGGTGTGCTTTAACATAATATTGCCTGATTTTGGCTTCTGGAATTTATTTTGATTTATTTAGAGGAAAATGTTTCTCAACCTCAATGTAGCATCTGCGAAGAGCGTAAATAGGGGTACCGTTGCGCCATCATCTATATCTCTGGTGTGTTTAAAAGGCTTTTCGGGGAATATGGCTTAAACATCTCATGACATACTAAGGTTTATATTGAAACCCATCTTATTGAGTACTGGAAAGTGGGGTGGGGGGGGGGTGCACGGTAAGTCTAGCGAGCTTATGGACTACCAAAATCAGAACCAATTTCCCGACGACCAGACGACCATCAAGCCGACCTGTCTACACTGGGCCAGTACACGACTATGCACGCTTGAGCGCGAACCCTTTTAGCAAAGTGCCTCGGGCCTATGTCGGACGCAGTGGGCGGCGCGCGCGTGCCCACTAAGTCCGACGTAGGCCCGAATTTATGCGAGGCCTGTGTCGGATCGATGTATGTTTAATTACTGGCCTTTCCCTGCTGAAAGATGCCAAAATGACACCAAAATGCCACGCACTCGCTCACGTAAAGTAGACAGATTTTTAAAGAGTTTGAATATGGTTAAAAACATCTATTGACCCGATTAGAATCAGACTGAAACCTTTCACTGTATGCACTGTTTAATTGTTTGTGTGTTTGTTCCAATGTGTTTGCCATAGCCACCTCGACACGTTGATCCCCATCATGGATGTGGTGAAAACCTTGTTGTGCCTAAAGTCGTCCGCTTGAGCCCGAGGTTCAGCGATGGGCCGAAAAGGCTTGATTGATCCAGACATTGAATACCGCTTGCCCACAAAGTGTTTGAGTATAGCGTTCAACACGTAGTTCAAAGAGATGTACTGCGCTCTGTAGGCGTAAAAGTTGTGGTAGGCCGTCGCTCGAATATGGGCATCTGGCGATTCTTCAAACTCGGCCCCGATGATGTAGTCCGTGTTGATCCAGTCCAGTTTCTTGAGTAGCTGTTCGGACATTGATTCCTTGGAACCGCTAAGATTCTCTAACCGCACGCCATCACTGAACAGAGCAGCGTACTGCGTGGCAACCCCTTGCACCTTGCTACTGTTGCTAGGACAGAAAGATAACGAAGTCAATTGACATTATCGCCAACATTCTAAGCCCTTGCCCATAAACGGATTCCTTAGTACTGTTGCTAGGACAGAAATATAACGACGCCAATCGTCATTATCGCAAAGATTATAAGCCCTTGCAATAAAATAATAATTACGGTATTTATAATGCGCTTATCTTATAATAATTAGAACTCTAAGCGCGCGCTCACAACTCACGCACACATGCTTAGACAACGGCTCGCGCACCACAAAATCTTGTCCATAATCTTTCCATGTGCTGATCGGTACCTGTGGGTGACACAGGTTTTCCGAGGGGTTTGTGGTTTCCTTTGATCTGCGTGGTACCGCTAAGCTTTCCGAGAACGCAATTTATCTATCTCTGTGTGTGTGTGTGTGTGTGTGTGTGTGTGTGTATGTGTGTATGTGTGTGTGTGTGTGTGTGTGTGTGTGTGTGTGTGTGTGTGTGTGTGTGTGTGTGTGTAAGTTGTTCTCCAGAACTCGTACGCACAATGTTAAAATCATGTCCAAAATTTAATTGTATGTGATTGTTCTGCTCCTGCGTCCAAGAAGGCTAGATATCCCCAAATCGTATACAATCATAGAACAAGAAAGGCAAAGCCCTTATGGCTCACGTGTACGACCGACTCACACATATGTGACAATAAGTACAGGGTGGCTTCTGCACCAACTAAATTTAATCAGTTTTCACACATCTGTGAAACCACCGCGATCCGTGACCTTTGCGATGAGTCGACTAAATAAGCATACACAGGAAGGTCTTATTATCAGCTACGTTTGTGCCAAATTTGATTGAAAAGTTTGTAAATAATGTTGATAATAACTACAATTCTATCCAAAATTGTCATTTTACACACATTTGACCTCTTGTGACCCTTGACCTTTCCGAGGGTCCTTTACATTAATATGCATAGATAGGTCTTACCATCAGGTATCACTGTAAAAACTTTGGGTCTAAAGTTGTGAATAGTAGTTTAGACAAAACATTTCTTGTGAAAATATGGTTATTTTAGACCTAATTTCTTAGCTCTTATGACCTTTGACTTTTTCGGTGAGTCATCCAATTTTGTATGCATAGATTGGTCTTACCATCGTGTATCTCTGTAGTAAGTTTGGGTTTGAGGTTGTGAATAGTATTTGGGAAAAAAAAAACATCTTTTGTCAAAATATGGCTATTTTTGACGTATTTCATGAGCCAGGTATCTTTATTGTAAGTTTGGGTTTGACGTTGTAAATAATGTTTGTGAAAAAATAAATATGTCAAAATATGGATATTTTGTACCAATTTCCGGATCCCCTGTGACCTTGACCTTTGTGAGAGGTCACTGAAATTTGTGTGTTTAGAAAGGTTTTGCCACAACGTATACAAGGACGACGGCGGACAAACGACGGACGGACGACCACTGACTCAGAACATAAACTCACTTTTGCTTTGCACGTGAGCCAGAAATCAGTGCCTTGTTCCGTTTTCTCACTGTGGCCGTCGGTAGGATGTGCTGTAGTGCCCCGTGCATCACGGTGTGACTTCCAGATGATTGTAAATGCAATATCATCGACAATGACAAGATTATTGGTGTTGGTGGGGGAAGTACACTATTAAAGCAGTGGAAGTTAGGGTGTGCTGTAATGCCCCGTACATCACGGTGTGACATGCAGATGATTGCAAATGCAATATCATTGACCATGACAATATTATTGGTGTTTGTGGGGGAAGTACACTATTAAAGCAGTGTAAGTTAGGGTGTGCTGTAGTGCCCCGTGCATCACGGTGTGACATCAAGATGATTGCAGGTGTGACAATGACAATATTATTGGTGTTTGTGGGTGAAGTAAACTATTAAAGCAGTGGAAGTTAGGGTGTGCTGTAGTGCCCCGTACATCACGGTGTGACATCAAGATGATTGCAAATGCAATATTATCGACAAGGACAAGATTATTGGTGTTGGTGGGTGAAATACCTTATTCAAGAAGCAGTGGAAGTAGAATGCACGGCATCAGCACCAACCATGGAACCACGTAATGACCAAGTGAAGTTCTCACCATGTAATGTACGGGGAGGGGGGGGGGGCGCTTTACCTTTTTTCCGCAATCCATATTTTCAATGAATTTCCATCATCTCCGTCTGCAACGTTATGCATGATAATGTACCAAAACAGGAAAATATAGTTTTTCACGAGAAAGCAAAAGTAAAAGTTGCTGCCACAGTGTTACACGCCACATCTCTCTCTTGGCTTCACTTCGCGAACGAAGATTTTATAGGAGTTGCCCACGACGTCTGCAGGCTTGTTCGTGGCTGCGGTGGCCAATCTGGGACAGACAGGTTCGACCGCAGTGGCTGCAGAGGGAGGTTTGGCCAAGGTTCTGAGTTGCGGCATTTCTGTATTTTCTCCTGAGCAGCTTATCTTTAAGGATAGCTCTGCGAGAGTCCTCAAAGGAGACGGCTGCCTTGTAAATGGTGGAGCGCCCAGTGTCACGGTCCGCAGCAAGCGAAGACCACTGGCGGGGTCGATTTGGCACGCACTAAGTGACTTCTTGAGACAGTCTTTGTATCTCTTCTTTGGTGCCCATCTGTCTCGGTGTGCAGTGGCGAGCTCGCCGAACAGGGTGATCTTGGGTAGGCGATGATCCTCCATCCTGGAGACATGCCCCGCCCAGCGGAGCTGTGTTCGCAACAGCAAAGCCTCGATGCTCACAGTTTCAGCCTGTTCAAGGACCTCGACGTTGGTGACATAGTCACTCCAGTAAATGCCCACGATGGTACGCAGGCAGCGCCGGTGGAAGCGTTCGAGGAGTCGTAGTTGGCTGCGGTAGAGGGCCCAGGACTCCAAACCATACAGCAGGGTGGTGAGGACGACAGCTCTTTACAAGCTAAAATTGGTGCCTGTTTTTAGCTGTTGATTGTGACACACCCGCTTGAATAGTCGCCCGAAAGCGCTGTTCGCTTTTGCCAGACTGCTGTCCAGCTCCTTGTCCAGCTTGGCGTCCGACGTGATAATGCAGCCAAGGTAAGTAAACTGGCGCACTGACTTTAGTTCAGACTCGCCGATGGTGATGTCAGGAGTGCGATGCACTACCTTGGGTGCCGGCTGATGGAGGACCTCTGTCTTTTTTAGACTGACCTCGAGTCCAAAGAGCTACACGCGACATAAACAAGGAGAAAAAAACTGAAAATAAAAAAAATACACGACAAAAAAATCCGAGTTTAGAAACGTGTATTAAATGTAGATGTAAGTGGTAATCAAAGCAACGACATGTCAATTTAAAACTCGGCTTCCCAGTCTGTTGTGGTCCAGGGCGCCAGCGACGTCCATTGCTTCAACCCAAGGGACGTCCTCTAACTCGGTTAAATGATATGTCTTATCCTCGGTCTCTACCAGGAACCCTCGCACTACAGATGTGAAAAACCCTCCTTCTTATCTCTCCATCGTATCTAGAAATATAAAAAAGAAACTTACATGTTTAGTATTAATTGTTTCTGAACAGTCACAAAAATGAGACAAACTATTTGGGCAACTACAATGACACACCACCGGAAGCAAGTCATGATGTCGCGGAATTGAACGGGGCGTCTGCCCAATGTACTACAGTTTAGGTCTGTAAACGGGGCGATGAAAGCAGATGAACATCGAACAATAAATGTTGTTTTCCTCCATACCTCACACGACCAGTCACTTTAGCGCAAACTGTACCATGTGACCGTGATATAAAAACCACTGTAGCGAAAAATGGCGGACGTTTTATAGCCCTCTCGATGACGCGTTCGGACCTCGTTTTCGAGTCTTCACAGCAACTCGGTTCGAAAAAATAGCAGAAAAAAAAACCGCACTAAAGGAGTCCTGTTTCACGTAATACACATCATCTGCCTTATTTTGCACGACGTGAGGAGCCATCTTAAACAATATTTCACCACTAATTACACAGTGCAAACAGCAAAAGCCTTCGCCAAATCCATCCGCTCATCGCCATGCACCGAGACATTCACAAAGTTCGGGAAACCACGGAACAAAAATAGCTTCCGAGCTTCTTTTTTTTTAGCCAATCAGAGACAGCAACCCTTGCAAACCGGCAATACACTTTCGTCTGCTCAGCCACCAACATGCCACAATTTCACTAAAGCACAGAGCAACAAATTCAAGAACTAAAACGAAAATACACACACAGCAACACTATACACGAAGCACGCTATTGCCAAAGTTCTCTGCTCTTCGCGTCACTCAATGCGGGACTATCTGAAGACAAACATCTCACGAATTTTTTAAGACTGTTACGTTTGTGGTTGTGTTATCCTGTTAGAGCGTGCATGTGCTTATCATAGGAAACGATATGATATTTATTTGAGCTATCATGGTTACGATTCACGTGCCTTTTCAGTAAGATTTTCTTTTGTTTCTGCATAGAGCAGATTTCGTTTTGTTATGTTAAGTTTAGTCCAGATCGTTCTAGAAAGGTTGCACTGTCTAGTGTCGCCCTGTCTAGTGACGTCTGGTAGTTGGCGACAGTTCGTAACACTTCGCAACTTTTTGTTTTTCTGTGCGCGTAAATTGAGCAGCCTTTTATTTGTTTTGTGAAAGGTCTAGATTCTTCTAGAGTGGGTATATAACGTTGTGATAGGGCTACCATACGTTTTATGTGTCTTCATAATACATTAGAAATTAGAACTGAAATAAGCAGCAGATTTTTTGTAGCCTATTTTAGTGATTCCAGAAAATTCTTATTTATGAGTTTCAGTTGCGTATTTTGCTTTGATTGGTTGCGTTGTGTAATTTTCGTGGATTGTTCTGGAAAGTGGTTGTATATATATATATATATATATATATATATATATATATATATATATATATATATATATATATATATATATATATATATATATATATATATATATATATATATATATATATATATATATATATATATATATATATATATATATATATATATATATATATAAGGAGAGCGCTAGGAAAGCACGTTCGTACATTGTCAGGCTTTGTCAGTGGTAGAGCACGCAGTTTATTGTAGATACGTGGCCCGTAGAGGGTGTACATTGTGTGAGACGCTGTGTAAGAGAAACTTTGTGTTGCCAGTGTGGACATTGCAGGAAAGACTTTGTATCAGTATTTGTGCATTTGGAATTGCACTGTGTGGATATCGCATCGCTGAATTAAAATATTGTTGGATCTGTTACTCCAGTATTGTCTACATCCTTAAGCCACGTGTGACAGGTTGCAGCTGTTTGAGGTTTATTTAAAATGTACCTTACGTGCGTGCGTCTGGTGTGTTTTTCATACTACGACTACAACTCCACCATGTAACAAATACTATCTGACATCATGTGAACGCTGTAAAATAAAATCTTTTCTTAAAATCCATCTCAGCACTTGTCCTGCTGTTTTAACAACCAGCATTTTCGGAGTTTTTTTTTGTGTATTCCTTTTTCCAGAAATCCCAACACACATGACACTTTACGATATAACAACGACAATCTGCTGCACACTCAAAGCATTCCCTTCAGTCATCTTGAATCTATAACTGAGCACGAGGCACCATGCTAACTTGCACAAGCTGTCACATCAGTGGTCAAATGCCGATCGCTTTATCAAAAAGTTCTTAATTTTTCTGAATCACACAGCAGTCAAGAAGCACTGTCACTGTCATACTTTAACGACCTTTTGTAGACATTGCAGATTGAATCATTTTGTATACAAGCCGCCAAGATTAGTACCTTTTTACTCGTGAAACTTGCGCTTCTGAAACGGAATCATGCTACGTCACACTCTGTAAGACTGGGAATCCCCGGCAGAACATGTATATTCAATGGTGTCACCTATCCGCCACAGAAGCGGCCGTCGTCATAAACCGGATTTTTTTCTAAACAATAAACGGAGGAAGGAAAACAAATACGTTATTGGTCAGAGGGGTTCGCTACACGGACCTTCAAAGGCATGAGGTGTACAATGATTCTTTTGACCTCCCTGAGGCCTACAAAGATCCGTGTAGCGAACCCCTCCGACCAATAACTTATAATGTGTCATGAGTAGGATGTCAGAAAACTAGCTCAGTCGATCTAATAATGAGCTACTGACAAGTGTGGCGGTCCCGCCTGTTACTTGCGACAACAATGCGACCAAGCTGAAAACCGGTCATACATACTTTACGACTGAATGAAGAAAACAAATCAGACTAGTACACATGTAAAAGATTTCCAATACAATCAAACCTGTCTATAACGACCACCGAGGGAATGCAGGAAAACTTGTGGCCGTTACATAATGTGAGTTGTGTTCTGCGCCTAGTGGCTGCATCAAGCACTGCTCTCTGCACATTTTGTGTATTTTTGTTGGTTCTCGGAGGATTGCAAGCATCATTTTGGTATCAACGTGTTATCAGCAGCTGATCATCATGGTGTAATTTCTTTCTTCATTTTGTGAAAACATTTGGAGTATTTCATTGGAAAAGAAAAGACATTTTTCAGTTGAAATCTGTCTCAGTGACATTTCAGCAGTTCATGAACTGTACTCAGTAGTCAGTGTCAACAGTGCAGACAACACAATAGTGTGGCCTGTTAGACTGCCCTGCATAACAATAGTGTTTGTGACCTGGCCTAGTTTTGGCATTCAAGTGTACACTGCACAGATACTGTATAGATGGATACCTACAGCACCCTGATACGGACTTTTATTTCCCAAGCAAAGAACTTTAGACTCCAAAGGTGTGTTTATGACGTATTATCAGAACTTGGGATTCTTGCCAAGCCTGGACGTAAACGTGGCTGCAGAGGTGGCAAATTGTGCCACCAACGCTCTGGACTTTTAGCACTTTCCAACAGCCAGTCTTCAGAATTCCTGTCTCCTCCCAAGGGGCATGGTATGGTGTCTTCACTGCTGCCTTCTGTGACTCGGTCACCTCCTTTTGCTTCACTGCTGCGCCTGTCTTCAGTGCCACACTCTCCACCGCACGGGCACCCAGTGACGTTATTTCCACCCGAGCACCTGTCTTCAGTGCCCCACCCTCCACCCCAGGGGCACTCAGTATTGTCATCTCTACACTCATGCCTGTCTTCCGCGCTCCACCCTTCACCCCAGGAGCACTCAGTAATGTCCGCGCCACCCCAGCACATGTCTTCGATGTCCCACCCGCCACCCCAGGAACAATCGGTGATGTCATCTCCACCCAAGTACCTGTCTAAAGTGTTCCACCCTCCACCCCAGGGGCACATAGTGATGCCACCTCCACTTCATCACCTGTCTTCAGTGCCCCACCCTTCACCTCAGGGGTACTCGGGATTGTCATCTTCAACCCAGCGCCTGTTGTCGGTGCCCTGCTGTCCACCCCAGGGGTACTCGGTGCCCTGCTGTCCACCCCAGGGGTACTCGGTGTTTTCATCTGTACCTCAGCACATGTTTTCAGTGCTTCAGTCGCCTCACTCTTTTTCAGCCAAGTGGCCTACATCACCACCCCCTCAAACCTCTCCGTCATCATCACCATCACAACTTCTTGAACGACCACACCTGTCCCAAGAAACATTACAACCCGTCTCAGTCTACATCAGCTCCAAGAGAATCACAAGCCATACTCACCAGACTGGTAATGTATCTAACCTTATTCAGGTTCATCTTCAAGACACTACCAAAGTACCAGGTCAGCTATGCTTGGCACTGTTTAACGTGCGCTCAGTTGGTTGTGCCAAGAAGCGCTCTGAAGTGTGCGAGTTTGTTACCGACCATCATGTTGACATTCTGTTCTTAACAGAGACCTGGTTTCGTGCCTCAGGTGATGAGGCCAAATGTGCTGATCTTGCCCCATCTGGATACTCTGTGAAATCCTTCCCCCGCGATTCTCGTGGGGGTGGTATTGCAGTCGTCCTCCATGAAGCACTGCAGCCTTTTGCATCATTCTCAACGTCTTTTAGTTTCTCCCATGAGTCTTTTGAGCTTGTACAGTTTACTCTAGCTTTAACTCAGAAAACTGTTCATTTTCTGTGCCTCTACAGACCCCCGCCAAACCGCAAGAACAAATTAACTGATTCAATGTTTGTTGATCAATTTCATGATCTTCTCGATCACTGTAATTCTCTTGCTGGCAGTCTGATAGTCCTTGGTGACTTTAACATCCACTTTGACAATCAGAAGCACCACACCACCTCTGCGCTCATGGACATTTTACACATGTTTAGTCTTTCACAAGTTGTCGACAAACCAACTCATAGACAAGGGCATACTATTGACTGGATCCTTCATAGATGTGACGATGATATCTTGTGCTCAGCACAGGTTTCTGATGCAATATTTTCAGACCATTACTGTGTGATCAGTCATTTGAGGGCCATAGTCCCACCTCCAGTGCCTATGCTTACCATAGTGCGCAATGTTCGTGCCATTGACAGACTAGCCTTCAAGGCTGACTTCGTTCAGTCACTGTCTCACCATCCTAGTCCTAGTGCCGAGGAGTTTGATTCATGTTTACGCACTGTCTTAGACAATCATGCACCATCTTCAAAGCGTAAAAAGTCAGCTCATAGAATCAGCCCGTGGTATAGGTTTGTGAGCAAAGAGCTGCGTTCGGCTAAGCAGATGTGGCGCCAAGCTGAGAGAATGTGGTGCTCAACTAGGTTGACTGTTCACAAGCAGATATACACATGTTCTAAGAAGCATGTAAATGAGATTGTTCATGGAGCAAAATCTTCGTTTTACAACAGGAAGATCAGTGAGTGCACAACAAGCAAAGAGTTGTATAAGAGTTGTTATGTGACCAATAAGCTTATGGTGAAGAAGACTCCATCACCTCTTCCCACTACATTTCCACCGTGCCAGCTGCCTCAGCTTTTTGCAGATTACTTCGTTGATAAGGTCCGCGAAATTCGTGATTCTCTGGATCTCATGCCCACTTCAGTTTTGTTCACCGAAAAACGCTTTAGTGGAGAACCTCTCTTAGCCTTCGAACCTGTGCTAGAGGATGAGGTCAGAAAAGTGATCACAAACACTGCCCCCAAAACTTGTGAGTTAGACCCCATACTCACTCCCTTGTTGTACGAGTGCCTGGATGAAGTGTTGCCTGCCATTACACAAGTTATCAACAACTCTCTCTCCACTGGTATTTTTCCTGAAAGCTTCAAGACTGCACTTGTGAAACCCCTATTGAAGAAACCATCTTTAGACCCAAATGTACTGAAAAACTATCGCCCAGTTTCCAATCTTACATTTCTATCAAAGATTCTTGAGAAAATTGTCCTTGTTCAAACTTTAAAGCATGTCAACTCTAATAGTCTGTTCAGTGTATTCCAGTCTGCATATCGTCCCCATCGTAGCACTGAAACAGCTTTGCTGAAGATATTCAATGACCTGCTTTGTGCTTTGGACGAGCGTAAGATCACAGTCCTTGCTTTGCTGGACCTGTCCAGTGCGTTCGACACTATTGACCATGAAATTTTGCTGTGCCGTCTTCAATCTGTATTTGGCATTGAAGGCACAGTCTTGGCATGGTTTAGTTCATACCTGATTGAATGATCCCAGATTGTTTCTGTCGACGGCTGTCGTTCTGAGCCATCACCTCTTCGGTTTGGTGTTCCCCAGGGCTCGGTCCTAGGACCTGTATTGTTCTTACTTTATGTTCAGCCCCTGTCCGACCTGATCTGTAGTCGCTCCATTTCCCATCATGCATTTGCAGATGATACGCAGATGTACAAAAGTGATACTGTCGAGCGAGCTGTGAATGCCGTCCAAAGTATAAGCCAGTGCATTGACCATGTCAAATCATGGATGACCACCAACAAACTGATGTTAAATGATGGCAAAACTGAAGCAATGTTGGTAGCTAATCCAAGATTATCTTCGTCCCTGCCTTTACCGTCATCATTGTCTGTGGATGGAACACTCATTGGCTTCTCTGCGAGTGTGAGAAACCTGGGTGTTACACTTGTCAGCGAGTTATCTATGTCACAGCATGTCAGTGCAGTGTGTAGATCCGCTTATCTGGAACTTCGTCGTATTAGTTCAGTTCGTCACCTGCTGACCGTGGAAGCCACTAAAACTCTAGTTTGTGCATTTGTGCTGTCCAAGCTAGATTATTGTAACTCTTTGCTTTGTGGCTGCCCTCAGTATCTCATTGATCGCCTCCAAAAAAATCAGAACAATGCAGCCCGGCTTGTTGTGAGAGTCCGTAAGACTGAGCATGTCACACCCATCTTGAAGTCCCTTCACTGGCTACCTGTGTCCTCACGTATTCAATATAAAGTTATGTCAATCTGCTTTAACTGCCTTTCAGGCACCAGCCCAGAATACTTGTCCTCTTTGCTGCATGTGTATACACCCTCTCGTGAGCTCCGCTCCTCTTCTGATAAACGGAAGTTGTGTGTACCTTCTGTCCAAACTAAAACATTTGGTCAGCGCACTTTTGTTTATCAAGCCCCAGTGTTATGGAATACACTTCCTCTTGAGGTCAGAAACAGTGAGTCTGTCTCTGACTTCAAGAGGTCGTTGAAAACTCACCTTTTCAAGCTTTACTTTGAATAACTGCCAGTGTTTGATGCCTTAGTTGTAGTTCTGCAATCCTCCTTGTTTAGACTGAATGTTAATTAGAATATAAATTATTATGTATGTATTGTTGTTTAGTTTATTGTAAAAGTGGTGTGTTCGGGCATTGTGCTTTGTTTGTTATGTGCATATGTCATTGTATTTTTATTTTTGTGTACAGATTGTAAAGCGCTTAGAGCTTTTGAGTAAGATTAAGCGCTATATAAATACTTATTATTATTATTATTATTATTATTATTATTATTATTATTATTATTATTATTACATAAGGACTAAAAAAACAAACTCCAATGAACAGCAAGCATATGACATACCCTTGTTCGTTTAGTTTTATCACTTCAATAGTCTAGTGCGAATTTCTTTCAGGACTGTTTGGAAACGCAACCATACTATCATATAACAAACTGAACATAATAATATACGCCATGTGCTGCGACCTTACTATCATATAACAAACTGAACATAATAATAATATACGCCATGTGCTGCGACCTTACTATTATATAACAAACTGAACATAATAATATACGCCATGTGCTGCGACCAGACACTGAAACAATGTACCAATGTCAAACAAACAGTTTTAATTTTTCAAAGATTTATTTACAGGCCTAACGGTATTCTTCAGAAAGCCTTCTGATGAACAGAGCTCATACAAATTCACCTTGATAAACAAAAGGTCTATGCACCTTTCAACAGAGATGTGAGAGACATGAACGGCCGGGCAGTGATGATCAAACGACATGTCCTGCTTGACTGAACATATGGGACTGAAGTATAGGTGACAACAGCTGGCCGCAAGCGTTATGCACATGTAGCAGTTGTATGAATGGTCGTTATACCGTAAAAGCGAATGGGAGTAAATTGTAATAGCCTCTATGAGCAGATGACCACATATACAGGTTGCCGCTCAGGCAGGGTTGATTGTATTTGGAAAAAAATACCGTAAAATTGTATTCTACACATCTCGATTGATGAAAGATACGTGTAACGATGACTTAGAAGGAAACTGTTCTCACAAGCGAAATGGACGACCCGCACATGCAATGGCTGAAACGTTTGACATGTAACGACACCCTTATGTTGAAATCCTGTTACTAACGCCATAAACTGATGTGTACCTAATTCTAGTATATTCTGCAGCATTTCTTTGCTTGCTGTTGGGGGTTTCTCGATCATAATTTGATTTTGAAAATCGGACGTTCCTTGCATAACATATGTGACACAATTCAAAAGACGGGATTAAAACAGCAGTTATCAATAATGTGATGTGCATGTGGAATGATCTAACCCATGGGAATAAACTGACACTTGAAATCTCTTGGTATTACATACTTTCAATTTTTGCTTCCTGACATTGTACATTTGTTAATGACTAGTTAAGAGATTCCCGAAAATGTGTCAGAAATATGACATGGGCTGTAAGCACAAGAGGAGTAGTTTTACAGCCACAGAGTAATGCAGCAAGACAACAAAACACATTTAGTCTTTCAACATACCTTTATTGGCACCATTTAAAGAAAAAAAAAAAGCAAATTTAAGGACACGTTTACTTTTGGATTTGATAACTTCCGCGAGTAGGTGATGATCAGTGGAAACTTTCAAGACACAGAGATATATAAAGAGAGATTTTTTCGACAATTTCTATAGACCCCTTAATTTCACTATTTTTGCCCACATACTTCCACACCTTAACGCCATCTATTTTTCTTGGTTTCCCCTTATTTTTTCCGGCAAAATAAAGATTTCCAAAAATCAATGACATTAAAATTAATATTTTTTATTATAAAATGAATCAAGACGAATTACTTTCTCTAAACAATCTCAACACTGTAGAAAACAAAGATTTAGACTTGAAAAAACAGCACCTTCTCTTTGTAGTTGTTTCAGGGAAGTCAAAGGCGTACCTCGGAAAACAATACATGACAGAAGATATTGAATCTCTCACCGCTGATGAGCTAATCAAACTTCATTCTAAATATGAAAATCATATTGCTTCACTAATGACTCATGATTTAAGTCGATCTCTTGTATGCCTATACACAAAAGCAGTGAGTTACTTTCTACCTGTAGACACTGACAGTCTATCACACGACCTTGAAAGCAATCCCATAGTTTCAAGTTCAATTGGTAAATTAGCATGCGTCATGTTTTACAAGTTTGGAAATTACCTTGCACCTGTGGTAACTTTGCTTGTTACCGGGAGCCATATTGATTTTTCGAAAAAAAATTTTACGGCAGTAGAAAATGAACGAAACCCAGATGACTCCACAACAGAACCCTATCTTAATGCAGGTTAAAACGGTGACTAAGACTAAAAGCCCCGGTAGAGTTGAGGCTAGAAAAAGATTACCTGTATATATCAGGCAAAAAAACATTACAGCTTCAAGCGCAAACAGAAAAGGCTCATGTAACTGACCCACCGTCAGCACCATTAGCACTGTCAGGACTGTCAGGACCAGTGTCAGTACCCACACAGTCACTACTATCACACCCACAACAAAGTGAGAGACAAACAACCCAGTCTAACCCTGACGCTGAACCTCAAACAACAAAATATATAGTTGCTGGATTTGTTGTTGAATTTGGTTACGTAGGTTACCAATTATAAAAAAAAATACAAACCACAGACTCGTACAGCGTCCAAAAAATCAGACACTCCAAAAACAAAACCAGAAGTTGCCACATTACCAGTAACACCGAAAACCGTTGACCCATTTTATATGCATTAAATAAAAAATATTATTTTAATTTTTATTGCCTAAGAAAATGAATGACACAAAGAACATAATGAACCTTGTTTATCATTCTGCCATAATAAGTGGACTAGCAGTAGCTTATTCTATGCTGGGAAAAAATGTACTCAAAATGAAATCAGCAGACCTCAGTAGATTAGATTTCAAAGACAGTGCTAAAGTAATTGCTGTTGTTACAGCGTCAATTGTGACAAAAGACTTTCTCGTCAAGCTAGGAATTATTCCAGAAAATGCTTCTATGTAAATAAAATAAGTATTGTGACTTTAGCAGTAATAATTGGAGGTGCAATGGTTAATGCCCTGGCATTCAGCGGCTCAAATTATCTTTTTTTACAAGTGGGTAGAGAGGAATTAGCTGAAGATAATGAAACGACACAATGAAGCTTCAGAGAAACTTGCACAAGCTCAACAAGATTATGAAAAGCAACGAATAGAAAAAACTTGATTTCATCAATGAAAAACTCCAACTTGAAGGTCATGCACAACATACATTTTCTAATGTTGATGACGCAATTCGTTAATACTATCTTGTCACGGGTAATGACATGTCTATCCCAAAACCAAAACTTAGCGACTACTATTAACCAAGCACACAATTAAGAACGGAGAGATAATCTTTGTTCTAGTGGGAATGACATTTTTTTTTTCACGGGACTTTATATTGCTAGAAAAAAATGAAAGACCCTGGGGTTGAAAATAAACTATTGAAAATATATTACTCTCCATCAGGGTATTGGAAAGGAGCAACCTCTATTCAGAAATTACATGCCGCTGTGGGTGAAGATATAACACTAAATCAAGTCATACAATTGTTACAGAGACAGGCAATTTGGCAGATATATCTCTCAACTCCAAGAAAAATAGCAAGACCTCATTTTGAAAACACTACCCCAAATGACACCCATCACTTGGACCTCCTGTTCCTACAACATAACACAATAAGAAAAAAATGATACATGTATGCATTAACAGTCATTGATATAGCTTCAAGGTATAAGGATGCCGAACCCATATCTGACAAAACAGTCAGTACAGTTGTTACAGCATTAACAAAAATATATGGTCGAGTCCCTTTAAAATACGCCAGACTTGTGCAAGTTGATGATGGATCTGAATTTAAGGGTGCAGTTAATCAGTTATTTGCGAAGCATGGTGTACTGGTTAGACGCGGTATTCCAGGTGTGCACAGATCACAATCAATTGTAGAAAATTTCAATAAAGTCATCAGAAAGACTTTTTAGTTACCAGTATTCTAAGGAACTCTTGCATGACACCCGGAACACAGAGTGGGTAAAGAGATTACCACATGTGATAAAAGCAATGAATAATGAAAGCTATGTAAAACCTGCTGACGCTATTAAATTGAAAACAATTCATATGGCGTCAGGAACAGAAATGAAAAACCCAGCACCAGACACAAGTTTATATACTAAACAAGTGGGATATCTATATCAACTAGGGGAGGCCGAGAATGACGAAAAGCACAGAGCAACTGACCCCATCTGGTTTACGTCCATATACAATATAAAAAATTAAAAAAATCCCGGTCCTGATGCAAAAATATAATTATTACCTGTACGAGCCTGCCCCACAGAGGGCATTTGTTAGAGAAGAATTACAGATTATTTCCCCAGACACCCTTACTCATTTCAACAACTAACTCATCGATTAATTCATCAACCAGTTCATCGGCTGTTTTTTTCAGATAACTTGAGCCTGTAATGTCCAGGTGCGTAAGCTTTTTCCTTACTATGAAACACACGTTTTGTGTCCCCTACTGCAAGTGACTTCTTATGTGTTTGGATCATTTCAAGATTATGTTTGTTTGATCTCAGTGACTTGTTTGGATAATCAGGCATTAATGCCCCATCTAATACTTGCTTGTAATGTTCATGACGAATGTCTTTATTTTTTATTGCTGTTTTTTATACCATTGGCTTTTGACTGACTTCCCTTTTGGTGCAGTATAGAATACATTTTTGATCTCAGTCCAACATATTCAGCTATTGGCACACCATTCAGTTCATCCTTAAACTTCCCAGGCACTTTCTTGTTTTGTGTGCTAAACAGTGGATGGTCTTTTGGATAGTCAGACGTGTCATACATGTGTAACTCTGTTTTCATGTCTTCATAAAAGTCTTCAGTAGGCACATCAATGATCATAGAGTCAATGTCAGTGTATAGCAGACGACACTCAGGATATTTTGGTTTGAAGTAATCATAATAAAATTCAAGCATCAACAGTTTTGATAACTCAAGAATTGTCATACCAATGAATACTGGCTTTTCGAGTTTAACAATCTTTTTTTTTTTTGAGTGACATAACATACAATGAAGAATGAAACTCTTTATACCCTGTGTACTGTGGCTTACCTGTAAGTTTAATTGCACCCAATTCAGTTGTTACTAGTCTCAGATCTTTGCGGTGATGAGGATTTTCCATCGCCTTGCCAAAACAGGAATTGTTCATAAGCTTAAAGAAGTATTTGTCAAATGCAGTGTTGCCATCCCTGGCATGCAATGTTGTGTTCTTCATTATGTAATCTTTCATAAAGGCACTCTGATCAAATTGAATGCCTCTGTGAACTTTCTTTAGTACTAGTCTGTGTCTGATGTAAAACTGTAACAAGCGGTAGTGGCAAACGTAATTAAACTTGTCACTCAGATTCTGCACAAGTTAAATGTCTTCTTTTTTCCCTGTCATATTCATTTTCTCAACAGCTAATGGATAATCATTGTGGTAATCGTGTAGATGATGGGGTACTCTAGGTCTACTTCAAAGATCAAACCCTTTGCATCATTTCGGTCAAGATTCATAATATTGTTTGTTAACCCTGTTACATCATACTGTGACAAATCATGCAAACAAAAGTTTTTCAAGGGTAATAATTCACACATTGCCCAGCCATACAAATTGTTAGCGTCCACATAGGTAATGAATAACCTTGACCCCTCGGGGTCAAAGTCCGGGTCGTCCAGATATTTGTTATTTGCTCTGGCATAATTGTTTGCTGCAATACTAATTCCATGCCTCAATCCACGTTCCACCATTTCACCCATCGTACGATCAGACAACAGGTCTATAAATATCTTACTAGATTTCAAAAATGAATCCCATGTCATGCCAGGACTAGTTATGTAGCAAGCAGGGTCAAGACTTTTAGTGTAACAAACCCTTTTTACGGTAACTTTCAGATACGTCTGCTAGCAAGCAAACGTCAGCTTTCAAGTACTGGTTATGATAGTCACCAATTGTCTGACGCCCTAATTTACCCCACGCATCAAGTGCATGTTGGTATTCAGAGTCAGAAATTCCTTCTCCTTTTAGTGTAGAATAAAATCTCTCTTTTGGTGTCAGTCTCCTTTCTTCAAACACAACCCACTCACTAATGTACTCGTACGGATAAACACCTGATCAACACCGGATCAAGTTTGGCTCAAAATATTTACTTGTTATTGGATACTCAGTCAGTCCTTCTTCCAGAGGATGGCAATGATTGTCTTATTCTATACCTGCATATTTCTCTGTGGGCTGGCGATTGGGTGCCTGATAGGAGGGGGCAGGGGATCTAACTGTTGTCTGTCCAGCGCTGTGATTCCCCTTGGTTTGAGTACTGACACTTCAGCCAGATTAGCAAGACAAATGTTGCATGGAGTCATAAAATGCTAATTTGTCTAACCTAAAAGTCAAGTATTTTTCAGTTGTCTGCGCTATACAATTAATGTTTTTGTAAGACTCATCTACAGCCTGCATGATAATATGTGAATCATATCCTTTGAGATTGTGGAAAAAAGATTGGTAACTTATTTGTCGTATGATCTATTTTTAATAACAAGTTACAATTGTTATGTGCAGCACCTCTGTAATGCCCAGTTATGTGATCATGGTCACGAACCTTATCACCATGGAGGGCTTGTTCACAAATCCAACACTTCTCTGCTGTATCAAATTTCAGTTTGTCTTCTTCTGTTATCACCAAAGGCATCTGACATGTTGTGAGATATTGTACTACCTGACTATACAGATGTCTCATTTCTGTTAAAACAGACATGCTGCATTTTCTCCCCTGTAGATAACAGGCTCTGGATGCTGTCCGTCTGACCTAACAATAATGTATCCAAAAGAACACACCACTTGGTCACTCAATTTTATAGTCTTTGGTAATGATTCTGGAACAGGACCATCATACGGAACAACCAGTGATTCAAAATCAGCACACACAACAAGCGATAGCTTTTGTTGATTCCCATAGTTCTTAAAATATACTTGACTACCAGGCTCTGGATACTTAAAGTGCCTCTAATGTCAGTTTTTAAAGTAAAATTGTATCGGTAGACTGTTAAAATTTGATTCCAATGATACAAGTCATTTCGCTCTAAAGTGAACCGATCAATCGTTATGACTGAAGAAAGGATCAGAGAAGCTCGATTTTTCGATCACTGACGGAAACGCTCCGGAAAAATCCGAGCAATCAGCTGGCGTCAGACATCTTTCCAAAGTCCCACAACTTGTACTAAAATTCTCTTACTTTTCTTCCGGTCTCGCAGCAAATAGTACACCTATCTATTTGAACCTGAAATTCCGGCTGGTCAGCAAGTAATGCATGTTGGACAACAGAACGACGAACTTCACAACGTGAAGCTTCTGCAAAGCACATACTGGTAAGTGTGTCGGAAAAGCTTCACCTTACCGATAGATAGGGAGGTAGATGGGCCAGTCTCTAGATCAGATGGCATTCAGTAGCATGGCACAGCTACGTCAGGCTGTATCACAAGATTAAAAATAATCGTACAGTAACTAATTTTTCGGACAAAAAATTGTTTCTTATAGATCATGACCTGTACGACAACGTTGATGAACAGCGCTCATACATTGTCAGTCAACGGCAACTTGTTATTAGCAGAAGTGTATGTTTTCTGCCAGTGCTGCCACGGTTTAATTTTTTTAAGACTGCTGGAGGCAAATCGTCCAGCACTTTCACTTATAATGAGCACCTTTAGCCCAAAAATGAATGAGAAGCCGTAGAAATAATTCATATTCACTTTTCAATGAACAATCGACTTCAAGGCTATGAAATGTCAATGTGTTGTGACAACAGCACTTAAATTCCTGGCAGGGACTTGATGTCCCCGATTTGTGTGTGGCAACATAAAATGTGATGACTTAGAATGGAATGCTGTTTAGATGCAACCCAGCTTTGGACCAGGGTTGAACTGTACCCTGCTCCAACCCAGGTTGTGCCAAGTGTATATACTCCATCCCAGGTTTGGGTACAAGTACAAACCAGGTTGACATGCAAACAGCCTCAGCATCATATATTTATCAACAAAACTGGCTTGATTATATTGAGATGAGATTTGTTCTTCTAATCACCCAGATTATGTCTGAATAAGCATTGATTTGTAAAATCTGAAAGTAAGTTGCAATTGTTTTATGTGTGCAGCCTACCAATACCATATGTGGGCAATAGTAATTTTTTAGACATAACAAATTGTGCTCACGATAGTTATGTATGTATTGAGGACAGATTACACTGATTAAATAATTTTTTTTAAGGGAGCATGTCCCATGAGTTTACTGTACATGCAATGTTGAAAGGAAGAAATGCTGTAATTTACTAATTTATGGTGCATGTATTGTAATGTAATTGTGCTCAGTCAACAGGGACTTGCTCGCTGTACATGTATGTACAGCTGCAAGCTGTTGACCATTGGAAAATTTAACATACTATTAATTTAAAGGTGTCATGGAAATTGTGTTGTTTGGCGTGTGCTTGAGGGGTGCTGCTGTTGCTCGAGTCACCATCTGTCAGTGTGGGCTAAAGTTCTGAGCCGCAGGTATTATTGCTCCCTCTCTCTCTCCCCTATCTCAAACACACACACACACACACACACACACACACACACATTGAAAAAAGTTGAAGAAATGTATGCAGAAAGACATGAAGACTGAGGAGTAAGTATCTCACAGACATGTGTACATGTAGTGTACAGTGAAAAAGTGAAAGTGCTGTTAGTGTTAGGACGACTGAAAATAGTAGTTATTTCTCCAGGTATTATATAGCACCAGCTTAGATTTACCATCAAGAAGTTTTGACATTCCAAATCCAAAATAAATTCCATATTTAAAGGTACAAACATATGACATATCAAATTCTAAATAAGATGCCACATCCTGTGTGTTGATAACACTTTTTTTCTGTTATTGCACTGCACAAACAGCATTGTGAACATAACCAGTTACATTGTCACGAAAGTTTACAACACATATTTTCACAGCAATAATGCCAAGAAGATATTACAAAAACCACCGTAACAAGATTGTTCAATAAATTAATTATTATCAGCTAGAGGGAAACAGTTTTTGAAGCACAAAAAAATGAACATGCTTAGGAGGAAGAAAGTATGTAAACGTGACAACATTGTTCAATTTTCAAAATAAATTGATCTCTCAAATAAAGCCTGGGGAAAAAACCAAACATGTGTTATATCCTATATCATTTTTTATGTCGTTAACCCACTGTCAGGTATTCTGTCATCATGACATGTATTTTCAGCATCTTTTATAACCATAATACATTTTGTGTTTATGTATAAAATGACATCAGCACACAAGTCAGGGACACACTCGATGTAAATTCATGCACCGCACTGAAGCTGAATGCAGTAAAGCATTTTTAACCCATATCATACTGAGGCCATATGCACGCTACATAGGAGTATGTACAGATAAGGATATAGACCAATGAAAAGGGTGGTGCCAGAATAGCTTGGCACCTCTATTCTGGCACCACCCTTAAAACTATTTTAGGCTAACTTATTTTAAACACCGGTGTATTCCGAATGATAAGGGTTTACATAACAGCAAATGGTAATGTTGATGACACATCTGCAGCACTGAAACTTAAGAGAAAGTCTAAAATGTTGTCCACCAGCCTTTGGCTAGTGCTTTTCGAGTTATAATAACAAACGGAAAATGTTTCAGTATTAGGTCAGAAAAAGTACAGATTGCAAAACGCACAAGCTCACTCGCATTTGGCGAGTGGATTTTTTTACTAACCAAAAAATAAATCACTCGCCATGGCTAGTGAATTACTCGCCATTGTCAGGGCTGAACCCTGCATGTTAATTGTTATGGAGGCCCATTCAGGGTTATTATAAGAGAAAACAAAGTAAGCAAAACACTGCCTATCAATTAAAGCAAATGAGCAAACCAGCATACCATAAAAAAAGGGATCATACAACAGTGGGATAAAAAAATTAAACCATGGCTGCTACTGCGTTTTGCAAGCCTCCACATGCTTTTTGGCCCACGTGTGAAGTGAAAGTGAGTATGTTCTGGGCTGGTGGTCGTCATCTGTCTTCCAGTGTCCGTGGGATAAATACATTAAACCATGGCTGCTACTGGGTTTTGCAAGCCTCCGCATGCTTTTTGGCTCACGTGTGAAGTGAAAGTGAGTATGTTCAGGGCCGGTGGTCGTCATCTGTCTTCCAGTGTCCGTGGTAAACGTTAACGTTGGCATTTTGCAGAGACTATTCAAGCCACAGTCTTCAAGTTTGGTCCAAGGATACTTCGTGGCAATATCTTTCTAAACATACCAATGTGAGTGACCTCTCACAAAGGTCAAGGGGATCAGGGAATAGGTGAAAAATAGCTGTATTTTGACATAATTTTTTTTTTCACAAATGCTATTGACAACTTCAAACCCAAACATGGTACAAAGATACCTGATGTGAAGACCTTTCTATGCATACTTATTTTGTTGATCCCTTGCAAAAGTAAAGGGTCATAAGAGGTCGGCAAATGTGTGTAAAATGTCAATTTGTGATAGAATTGTAGTTATCAACAGTATTGCAAACTTTCTCAATCAAACGTGGCATAGAGGTAGCTGATGATAAGACCTTCCTATGTATACTAATTTAGTCAACTCATCACAAAGGTAACGGGTCACGAGGTTTGACACTAACAGAGGTGTGAAAACTTATTACAGTTTGAGAAAACATGGAATTTGGTGGTGCATAAGCCATTCCTTCACTGATTGTCACAAAGGTCGCACATGTAGATGGAAACAAGTCAGCCATAAAGGCTTTGCCTTTCTTGTTACACACAGTACTTGCAGGACCTTGGAGTCAGAGCTAGTGTGTGAACAGCATGTGTCAGCTTGTGAATCATCACCACTCATGGTTTAACGTACACATAATGACTTAATGCGCCCATCATGGATTATTAGTCGTATTGTATTGTAAAGCACGTCAATGCATTAACTACAAATTTTATAGGTAATTGAATCCTATTGTATGATAATATATATTTTAGTTCTGTTACGATTGTGTTATCCTGTGAGAGCACACATGTGTTGATCGTAGGTAATGATCCGAAGTTTATTGAGCTATCAAGGTTATTATTCACGTGCCTTTTTTAGTAAGATTTTCTTTTGTTCGTGAGTAGAGCCGATTTCGTTTTGTTAAGTTTAGTCCGGAACGTTGTAGACAGGTCGCACTGTCTGGTGGCCTCGTAAGTGTCACGTCGGTTAGTTGACATCGCAACATTTTCGCTACTTTTTGTTTTCCTGTTCGCGTGTATCGAGCAGCCTTTATTTTGTTTGGTGAATGTTCTCGTACCTTTTTGAGCTATCATAGATAGGGATATCATTTTTTTTATGTGTCTTTATTATATGTTAGAATTTAGAGCTGAAGTGAGCAGCCGTGTTTTTGTAGCCTGATATATTGTTTCTGGAAAGTTTATGTTAATGAGCTTCTGCTGTGTGTTTCGTTCTGGTTGCTTGATTTCATGATTTCCTTAGAAGATTCTAGATTTTGATAGTGTCTATAAAGAGGGCGCTGGGAAAGCCCGTGAGTGCATTGTCTTGCTTTGTCAGTTGTAGAGATACGCAGTTTATTGTGAGAGACGCTGTGTATGAGAAACTTTGAGTCGTAGTATGGACATAGCAGAAGAGACTTTGTATTCAGTAGTTTGTGCATTTGAAAGAGCATTACTGTGAGGATATCGCATCGCTGAATTAAATATTGTTGGAACTGTTACTCCAATATTGTCTACATCCTTAAGCCACGTGTGACGGATTTCAGCTGAACGAGGTTTACTTTAAAGAACTCTACGTGTGTGTGTCTGGTGTGTTTATCATACTTCGACTACAACTCCACCACGTATCAAGTTGAAATGCATACTATGACATTACAGCACAATAGCAAACTACATGTATGTACCATTTCTGCATTTTCGAACATCTGTTGTGTGTTTTGCAAAACGTCCTTTCGTCATGTACATGTATTTGTCTTACACTGACACACAAACAGATGTCAGACTTTATTATCTTATGTTTTTCTTTCACATATATTGCAGGCATTACAGCATATGGACTGCTAACTCAGAGGCGCTGTGAAATTTTCGGATGCTGCATCAGATTTGGAGTGCCTTTTCAGTTATTGATAACTAGTGGTCTTATCTAAGCGTAGTATGTTACATGCTTCGTATAGCTATTTGCACCATAAATGTCACAAAAATCATGAGACTTTGACTTTTATGGCCCTGACAAAGTATAGATGACAATGATCACAAAATATAAGGATCAAAGTCTTCCACCAATGAAGATTTTTTTAAAAGGTGCATTGGAATGAATCCTCGACCATCTTCAGCCATTCACTGAAAGAAACTAACACATAGACTGCACAAGGAGCAACAAGATATTGTGAACTTTGTGTCATGTACTGGTCACAGCATCATGCACATGATGACATAAAGTGAAGCCTATGATTTTCCTGATAGTGCTAATACATCTATTGATCTTCAGAAGGTTCACTAACTTACTTTTTGTCATATTTTAAATAATGAAATGGACAAGGAAAAGTGAATACTACACGGGTTAGGGTATCACAGTAGTGCTCAACATATGACATATAAGTCAATAGCCGCACTTACCCTCACAAGCGTGCACACATGCACATAACGCACAGAAGTGAATGCTGTACTAGGTACTGAGATGTGTTAGGGCCTGGGATCACGGTCCCCATTGCTCCAGCAACAGGGTACAGAATCGCAGGGCATGGCACAATCGGCATACTGCTTGCATACTGACAAAAGTGCATTAACCTTCCCACACGCATACAAAGCACACTGCGACACATTATTTTTGTCTTAACATCGTTCCTGTCAGTGCAGCCACCGGCGCTATGAACAGTACCAGTGGATGTGCGCACATGGGGACCAATAACAGCGGTGCCGACATATTTGGAAAGAATTATGAGCCAATGTAAAATGAAAGTTAGGGATCCATACAACAGCGGCACCAGTATTGAAATGTGCAACCCAAAAAAAATCCAATTTATATTATATGGTTGTGTTTCCCTATAGCTGCGTGACAATGGTGCACTGTGTGACACAGCAACAAAGTAGCTGAGCAGCAGGCAGAAAATCATTTGTGTGTTTCCATATAGCGACATGACAGGCAGCATCGCGCCCGTTTTAAGTTTTTTAGATATGTTGCTGGTTGCTCTAGCGTTCTGTTAATGGAAAATTTCCATATTACGATGGACAGTTTTTTAGAGGGACAAACGAAATGGGAGGCCGTCTGTTCCTGGGATGAACAAATCTTGAGAAAAACCCTAATTTATCCCAGCTGTGTTTAAAGTACGCGACCAACTGTAGGGATGCCTGGGATGGAATTTTGGCACACATGCGAAGCAAGAGTATGTTCTGGGCCAGTGGTCATCTGTCCGCTGTCTCTTGTCAGTCCGCCATCGTCCGTGGTAAACTTTAACATTGGCATTTTCTGCGAGACTAAGGCCACCGGGAATCAGGAAATAGGTCCAAAATAGCCATATTTTGACAAAATGCAATATTTAAAAAAAAAATACTATTCACAACTTCAAACACACATTTTGTACAAAGGTACCTGATGGTCAGACTTTTCTATGAATACTACATTTGTAATATGGTTGACCGCACGGAGAGGTCTAGGGTCACAAGAGATCACGAAATGGGTCAAAAATAGCAAATATATATTGTCAAAAGATGTTTATTCTCATATACTATGTTAAACGTCAAACCCAAACTTGGTACAAAGATACCTGATGGCAAGACCTATCTATGCATATTTGGATGATCCCTCGGAAAATAAAAGGGTCACAAGAGGTTGGCAAATGTGTTGTAAAATGCTAATGTATGGATATAATGGTAGTTATCATCGACATTTCTGTAAACTCTTTCTGGCACAAAGGTAGCTGATGATAAGACCTTCATATGCATACTAATTTAGTCGACTCATCGCAATGGTCATGGGCATGGGGTTTGAATGATGTGTAAGAAATGCTTACATTAAAAAAAAAGAATTTTGCTGGTGCAAAAGGCAGCCCTTATTGTCACAAAAGTCACAGATATGTTGATTGGTCATATGTAAGCTATAACAGCTTTGTCCTTTTTGTTTCGTTATGCTGTTTGTTCCGATGACTGACAGTTTACAAGTAGAAACATGTTGCTCAGTCATGCACCATTCACAGCAGAATCACTCAATGAGGAGGTAAAATGTCAAACTGCTGTCACGTCACACAACTAGAAAACCTCATATATCATATTTTATTGCTATTATGTTCTTGACTTGGATCAGTTACGTCATTTGGGGGGGGGGGGTGCAGCTTCATGTATTGGACCCACAACCTGACATGAAAGGCCCTTGTGACCCCAAACCTTGCGTGTGGCGGAGGGGATTGTGGGGGGGGGGGGAGGGCTGACAGATTACACACTGGCACACACAGATCAAATGCAAATGGCACAAGCTGTATCCCCATACATGGCAAGTCTTGCAAAAAAAAAATAAAAAAAAATAACAAGAACAGCAAAGCCCTTGGCTTTAGGCTCATGTGCGTGACCAGTCCACATAATTAATATGATCTTTGAGATCTCGACCTTTCAAGTGTTCAAATGTTTCTAAAATAAGTAAAGGGTTGGCTTTTGCATCTTCAAAGTCTAAGAATTTGTGCATTTGCCACACGTTTACTAATCACCCTTGACCATGTGAGTAGTGAAAAGTAGTTTTTGTGCCCATTTTGGTTGGAAACTTTTGAAATAAAAGGAAATATAACAGCTATCACTCTAAAAAACACTTTTTTTAAAAACTTTCTGATCACCTGTGACCTTTGACATATCAGAGGCATCACCAAAAATACCATGCATAAAAAGGTGTTAATCATCATGTATCTTGGTATCAAGTTTGTAAATAAAATGAAAAGAAAAGGGGAGACTGCCAGTGCTAATATTTTAGGAAGGTTACAAAGTCAAGTAGGTTATAGCACTGTCAGGGGAGAGAAATGTGCATGATCGACCAGTGATGCATTTTAGGGTGCATGGAGATTTAACTCTAGGTGGTGGCATGGAATGTATACCTCTGCAGACACCACAGTAAAATGTGGTTGTCATTGCAGGTGAGCAGATTTTCCTGCCTCCTCCAGTATTGCCGATGGTGTGCTGAAGACGTCGCCAAGACCGAAACAGCTGTCCACACCGGCTTAATATCTGGACCCCCTTGGGGGACCTAGATTTAAATTTCCATGCACTAAGTGACTGGAACAGTGGGATATGTGATACGCCCCCCTTCGGGGGGGGGGGGGGGTCCATATGCATTGCTTTCAGTCACTCTCTTAGCGCCCCCTCTCTTTCCTATCTTTTTTTTTGTGTGTGTGTGTGCTTTGGCCAGAGTAGATCTATGATCACTGGTCGATCATGCACATTTCTCTCCCCTGACAGTGCTATAACCTACTTTACTTTGTAACCTTCCTAAAATATTAGCACTGGCAGTCTCCCCTTTTCTTTTCATTTATTACTACAATATCGACTGCAGCCCCACCCCTCCTTTTGGTAGGTTCTCTTTTAGGGTGCATGGAGATTTAACTCTAGGTGGTGGCATGGAATGTATGCCTCTGCAGACACCACAGTAAAATGTGGTTGTCATTGCAGGTGGGCAGAATTTCCTGCCTCCTCCAGTATTGCCGATGGTGTGCTGAAGAGGTCGCCAAGACGGAAACAGCTGTCCACACCGGCTAAATATCTGGACCCCCCTTGGGGGACCTAGATTTAAATTTCCATGCACTGAGTGGCTGGAACAGTGGATATGTGATAGGCCCCCTTCTGGGGGGCTTCCATATGCATTGCTTTCAGTCACTCTCTTAGCGCCCCCTCTCTTTCCTATTTTCTTTTTTTGTGTGTGTGCTTTGGCCACAGTAGATCTATGATCACTGGTCGAACATGCACATTTCTCTCCCCTGACAGTCCTATAACCTATTTACTTTGTAACCTTCCAAGTTTGTAAATAGTATTTTTGAAAACAGGTCCAAAATGACTTTTTGTGACCTGTTTCCTAATAAATTGACATTTTCAAGAGGTCATCCAAATTGGTATATATAGAAAGATCTAACCATCAGGTATAATTATACTGTCTACTCCGCTTACAAAACGGTCAGATATAACAAAAGCAGATATAAAGCAGCAATGTTTTAAAGGTCAAACCAGAAGTGGTTCATCGTAAACTACATGGTTTATAACAAACACCGGATATAACGTTACAAGAACAACTGCTGGCGTTTATAACATGAGTTTACTGTACGTCTGGATTTGATGATGTGAATAGTGTTTATAACAAACACCGGATATAACGGTACAACAACTGCTGGCGATTATAACATGAGTTTACTGTACATCTGGGTTTGATGCTGTGAATAGTATTTGAGAAAAACGAATGTTCTCAAAATACAGCTAATTGTAACTTATTTTCTCATCCCCTTTGACTTTCAGGTTCGTCACTAAAAACGCCATGTTATGAAAGGTCTTGCCAAAAGGTTTCCCTGTGGCTTGTCTGAGAAAGTGCCAGCCATAAAGTTACCATGGACAGACGACCACTTACATATCCGACCTGAGCCAAAAATGGCAGAATTGTACAAGTCGTATTTGACACTGTCAGCAGAGACTGATTCTGTAGGTCTCTTCCGTCAGATGCACTATTTTTACAGTCTGGGTTATGCTTTAGTGTAACTGGAAACAGTTTGACATGCCAGGAGGGGGCATGACAGAGGTGTAATCACATAAATGCATTCATCAGGGTGGCTTGGCAATAGAGTGTTCGACCTTTGTCCGAAAGGCTGTGGGTTTGAATCCAGGTGGGGTGCAAATGTGTTCAAACCCTATCCAGTGTCTCATGTTTAAAATCATCTTGTAGTGGACAAAAGAAGTTAAGCCCCAATTGCCATAGGAATAAAAATGATGTGAATATGCACGCAGCCACCAGTACTGTTCACAGTACCGTTGAACTCACAGTACTGGAGATTGCATGTACAGGGAGGCCAATCATATCAGTACATTCATATTCTACATTAATTATTTACAGAACTTATGACGTTTTAATAAGACTGCACAACAAAATAAGAGGACTTTCTCTATAGCAATTGATACATGGAGTCAAAAATTATGATCTACAGAATATTAACACAAGTTTTTATGTTTCTGTAACAACTGCACAACAGTAAAACATTAGCATTTAGGGCTTAATGTCTTGTCCAGTCCACCATGAAGGTGATGTCAAAGACGAGGCACCGAATAAAAGCAACTTGATTTACTAAACGCGTGAAATGAGCAAGTGACAGAATGTACATGACATGTAATGTTCTGTGGCCCTAAACTTCCTGTGTGTTCCCATCACCGATGACAGTCCCATTTCAATTTACATAAGTTGTGCCAGGGGCGGGAGCATCCAAGTGTTGGACACTGTTGCGCCATATTACAATGAACACCAGTGCTTGATGACTTGGACATCTGCACACACACACACACACACACACACACACACACACACACACACACACACACACACACACACACACACACACACACACACAAATTCAATGTGCATTCAACTACAGGAATGATGCAACATTAAAAAAAAACAAGAAAGGCAAAGCCCTTATGGCTCACATGTATGCACTAATGTATGACCCAGGCATGGGTATTGTCCTCGGATCCATGGAAAATAATTTCACATTCCTCGGGAGAAAAAAGACAAATCCTCGCAATTTATTTCCATTGCTGCCATCTATTAGCAAAGCAGACAAGATTTGGGCACGGGAATTGTCTGCGGCCCGCACTGGGCACTGTTGGAGTGTGCCGAGCACTGCACAGTAAAGCTATGCGGACAGACTTTGATTATTGATATGTTTGTTTATTCCGCCGGAGCAAGGTGTCGAGCCTACCCCCCCCCCCCCCTCGGTTTTTTTTGTTGTTGTTGTTTTATCGGACCCTGGAAGAAAGATCTAGCACCGTGGAGGCCTTTTGTATCACGCTCAAGCTCCTGGACCCCCTAGTTTCAGCTGATTTTTGCTTGGGCAATTCCCATGCCTGATGACCTTTGTGACAATAAGTTAAGGGTTGGCTTCAGCGTCAGCAAAATCCATGTTTTCTCAAATTTTAAGCATTTATCACACATCTGTCAAACCCCTGTGACCCTTGACCTGTACGATGCATCAAATGAAGTAGTATGCGAAGGAAGGTCTTATCATCAGCTACCTTTGTGCCTGAAAAAAGTTTGCACAAATATTGATAATAGCTACAATTTTATGCAAAAATTGGCATTTTACACACATTTGCCAACCTCATGTGGCCCTTGACCTGCCCGAGGGATCATCAAAATTTATATGCTTAGATAGGTCTATCTTTATACGAAGTTTGCATTTGAAAATGTGAATAGTATTTGTGAAAATAGAAATTTGTCAAAATATTGCTATTTTTCAAATGTTCTCTGAACTTTTGTTACCCTTGACCTTTGAGAGATGTCACTCATATTGGTAGGTTTAGAAAGGTCTTTCCATAAAGTATCTGTAAAGTTTAAAGACTGGCTTGATCAGTCTCCGAGAATATGCCCTATTAAAGTTTACCAAGGACGACATATGACTGACCACTGGCCCAGAACATAGACTCCTCACTTTTGCTGGACAAGTGAGCAAAAAATGACGAAGTCCTTAAGGCTGAAGTGCATTGAATTATGTATAATCTATCCTTTGTGGCCTTGACCAGAAATGACAATGCACATGTTCACGAGTCGTAAAGAAGTAAAAAGCTGGCCTTTGCACATAGGTAACTCACGTTTCGCCAAAATTAACACATTTTTTGCACATCTGTCAACGCCTCATGACCCTCATGTTTTACAAGCATCAACCAATCAGACAAGTCATGCAGTTGTAAATAATAATAAGAGGGGCAAAGCCCTTATGGCTCACATGTATCGACCAATCCACACATGCCTGAAAGTTTCTTCTCAAATTATAGCTATTTGTTACCTATTTCCTGAGCTCTTGTGACCCTTGACCATTCCAAGAGGTCATCCAAATTAGTACGCATAGACAGATCTTACCATCAGATATATCTGTAGCAAGTTTTGGTTTAGAGTTGTGAATAGTATTTGAGAAAAAAAAAATTATTACAAATTAAATATGATAATTTTGGACCTATTTCTTGAGCTCTTCCATCTTGTGACCCTTGACGTACCAAGGGATGAACCAAATTAGTGTGCGTATAAAGGTTTTACAATCAGGAATCTTTGTACCCTGTTTATGTTTGAAGCTGTGAATACTATTTTATAAAAAATAAATGTCCAAAAATAGCTATTTTTGATATATTTCCTGAACTCCTTTGACCTTGATCTTTGTGTGAGGTCACTTAACTTGGTATGTTTATAAAGGTCTTGCCACAAAGTATCCTTGGGCGAAGTTTGAAGACTGTAGCCTGAATAGTCTCCGAGAAAATGCCAATGTTCAAGTTTACCGCGGGCGGAAGATGGACCACTGGCGCAGAACATACTCACATTTGCTTCACATGTGCACCAAAAGTATGCATCTTTTGACGCAAACAACAGATCAGATTTCCAGACAAATGTACTAACTGCGCTTTTTTTTTTTGAGGGAAAGACTAAATTGCAATATCACATTTTTTGGGTGACCAGGCTTATTAGCGCCTGAAGATGCATTTGTTCACCAACCTCTGATTTCCAGAAATCGTCTATTAGCATAACAAGAATGGCAAACCCTGTGACCTTGACCTTTAAAACAGGTCTATAAATAAGCCAGTGTTTAATGTTGTAACACTAATATAGGATTGGCTGATGTACCTGTATTTTATGTTTTCTTCAAATTTATGCATATTTCATGCTTTTGTCAACCTCCCATGACCCTTGGTTTTTGCAATTAGAGAACTAAATTACTATGCATAGAATTGGCTACCTTTTTGCCAAATTGGGTTGAAAAGCATTGCAGAAATTTGATTAAAACTAAAATTATAAAAACAAAAGTAATAACAAAAAATACTGCCAATCTCTTGTGAACCAAGGCCTTTCTCAGGGGTTGTCCAAATTAACATGCATCCCCGTACATAAGTTGGGATGGAAGGTGTAAACAGTATTTGGGAAAACACACTTTTAGGGGGTCAAACAATAACTGTGACACTATTTGCTGATCTTTACCTTTCCAACGGGTCATCGAAATCAGTGTGCAGCGAAAGATGGAATGTTCCACCAATGGAATGTTCACCGTATTGAAAGAAAAAAATTGACAGGGACAGAAAAATGGTGGAAAGCTGTCCATGACCAGGATGGACACATTCTGAGACAAGAAGGGCAAAGCCCTGATGGATGACATATATCAACCGATCCAAACATTTCTGATAATAAAACGTTTATTGTCAAAATATGGCTATTTTTTAAAAACTATTTCCTGAACTCTTGTGACCCTTGACCCCTCCAAGGGGTCATCCAAATTAATATGCATGGATAGGTCTTACCATCAGGTATCTCTGTAGCAAGTTTGGGTTTGAAGTTGTGAATAGTATATGAGAAAAAAATTGTCCAAGGGATCAACCAACTTAGTGTGCATATACAGGTCTTACAATCAGGTATATTTTGTACCAGGTTTGGGTTTGGGTGTGAATAGTATGTTAGAAAAAAAAATTATGTTCCAAAATACCCTCTTTTGGTATATTTCCTAACCTGTGACCTTGACCTTTGTACGTGGTCACTGAAATTGATATGTTTAGAAATGTCTTGCCACGAAGTACCCTTGGGCCAAGTTTGAAGACTGTAGCTTGAATAGTCTCCGAGAAAATGCCAACGTTCAATTTACCACGGACGACACGTGAGCCCCCCAAAACTTATCCCTGCACCTGTTAAGTCTGTGATGGGCTGTAAAGCGCCTGGGACAGATTTTTTTGTTATGCTGTTCATCCTGATATGGGCAGTTATAAATCCTGTTGAAAAGCCTGAATGTCTTACCATCAGGTATCTTTGTACCAATTTGGGGACTCAATGTGCGAATAGTATTTGAGAAAGACACTGTCAAAATATGGCTTATTTTTTTTTACCCAGTTCTGCTCCCCCGTGACCCTGACCTAAAAGACAGGGTACTGAAATTGGTATGTTTAGAAACTATTGCCCAAAAGTATCATTGGGCTTCGTTAGAAGACTGGCTTGAACAGTTTCATAAGAAAATGTTAGACAGTTTAAGACGATGGACAGACAACCACTGGCCCAAAACATAGACTCACTTGTGCAATCACATGTGAGCCCCCCCCTCTCCCTCCCCCTCCTAATAGGTCTTGTCATCAGCCTTTTTTGTGCCAAATTGTATTACTCAGTTTTAAGAAATAAATTTATTGTACCGAGTTAGGCATCTCTTTTACATAACCGCCGACCTCTTGTGGCCTTTGGCCTTTCCAAGCAGTCATCAAATTAATAAGAATAGTAGGTGCTAGTCACTTACCTTGGGGGGGGGGGGGACGGGGTGTTGGGATCCAACCTTTTGTTTAGGACTTTCATTACAAGAGTCCTCCGCAACACGAGATTGTCTTCCAGTGGTTGAAAAATCTACCGGAAGGGGAGGGGGGGGGGGGGTGGTGGTGGGATAACACCCCAAAGAGGACAAGAACCGTTGGACCCCCACTTCTCCGGATAGGCAGATCTAACCATCAGGTATTTTGGTGTGAGGTTGACAATAGTTTTTTCAGAATGTATCTACATACCGCCTTTTGGACAAAGTCGCTGAAACTTCTACATTTTTGTTTACACAGGTCCAGCCACAAAGTATCGGGTGAAATATGCCACAAAGTATTTTTGGGTCAATTATGAAGATTGCGGTTTCGGTAGTCTCGGAATAAATATCAACATTACAGTATACCATACAGAAAGTATGTGTGTGTGGGGGGGGGGGGGTGGGGGTGTAAGAATTCGCTCACCCCACAAAAGGCCTTCCAGTGTCTACAAAAAGGGGGGGGGGGGGCGTTTAACACCCCCAAAAGAGCCCTCCTCACACACACCCATCCGCCCCTGCATAAGAGAAGGAACAATGTATTTTCCAAAAGCACCAAATTCATTAACGCCGCATTAGTCACAAAAATTGCGACATTTTGACAATGTCCCCTCCATTTACTACGCGACCGCCACCCCATCTTTAATTCACCCCAGTGATTTCAAATAAACGCAAGTTTGTCAATGCGGCGTAAATAAATTTGGTTCTTTTGGAAAATACATTGTTCCTTCTCTATAAGCATTGACATCAGCACCCGAGCTAAACAGTATATCAACGATGTATGCGTGTACATTCAGGAATGCGTAGTTTATTGTCTTTAATTAAAGTCATAAAATTAATATTTTTTATTATAAAATGAATCAAGACGAATTACTTCTTCTAAATGATATTAATGCTGTAGAAAACAAAGACTTAGACTCGAAAAAACAGTGCCTTCTTTTTGTAGTTGTGTCAGGCAAATCAAAGACTTATCTCGGAAAACAATACATGACAGAGGATATTGAATCTCTCACCGCTGACGAGCTAATCAAGCTTCATTCAAAATATGAAAACCACATCGCTTCACTAATGACACGTGATTTAAGTCGATCTCTTGTATGCCTATACACAAAAGCAGTGAGTCACTTTCTACCTGTGGATAGTGACAGCCTATCACACGACCTTGAAAGCAATCCTATTGTTTCAAGTTCAATTGGCAAATTAGCATGTGTCATGTTTTACAAGTTTGGAAATTACCTTGCACCTGTAGTAACCCTTCTTGTTACTGGGAGTCATATTGATTTTTTGAAAATAAATTTTACTGCAGAAGAAAATGGACGAAACCCAGACGACTCCACAACCGAACCCCAGTCCAGTTTTGACGCAGGTTCAAACTGTGACTAAGGCTAAAAGTCCAGGCCGCGTTGATGCAGGAAAAAGATTAGCCGAATGGAACAGGCAAAAAAAATTACAGCTTCAAGCACAAACAGAAAAGGCTTATGTGACTGACCAGGCGTCAACACCTTCAGGACCAGTGTCACTACCGTCAGGACTGACACCGACAGGACACCTTCATCAAAGTGAGAGACAAAGAACTAAGTCTGACCCTGAAACAACAAAATATATAGTTGCCGGATTTGTTGTCGGATTTGGTTACGTAGGTTATCAATTATACAAAAAATACAAACCACAGACTCGTACAGTGACCAAAAAATCAGACACTCCAAAAACAAAACCAGAAGTCGCCACATTACCAGTAACACCCAAAGCCGTTGACCCATTTTATATGCAGTAAATAAAAAATATTATTTTAATTTTTCTTGCCTAAGAAATGAATGACACAAAGAACTTGATGAACCTTGTGTATCACTCTGCCGTAATCAGTGGATTAGCAGTAGCTTATTCTATGCTGGGAAAAAGTCTACTCAAAATGAAATCAGCAGACTTGAGTAGACTCGATTTCGAAGACAGCGCTAAGCTAATTGTAGTTGTTACAGCGTCGATTGCGACAAAAGATTTTCTTGTCAAGCAGGGAATTATTCCCGAAAATGTTTCTATGTAAATAAAAATATTATGGCGACGATAGCTATTATGATTGGTGGGGCAGTTGTTAACGCCCTCGCATTCAGTGGCTCTAATTATCTCTTTTCTAAAATGGGTAGAGAGGAATCTGCAGAAGAAATGAAACGTCACAATGAAGCGTCTGAGAAATTAGCACAGGCAGAACAGGCGTATGAAAAACAAAGAATTGAGAAACTTGATTTCATCAATGAAAGATTGAGGCTTGAAGGCCACGCACAACATACATTTTCAAATACAGACGAAGCAATCAGGGAATATTTTCTTGTCACAGGTGAAGACATGTCTATCCCAAAACCGAAACTAAGTGACTATTACAAACCGAGTACAGAACAAAGAAACGGAGAGATAATCTTTGTTCTAGTGGGAATGACATTTGTTTATTTTACAGGAGTTTTCATTGCTAGAAAAAATGGCAGCCGAAAATAAACTATCAAAAATATATTACTCTCCATCAGGGTATTGGAAAGGACAAACAGCTATTGAAAAATTACATGCCGCTGTGGGCGGAGATATAACACTCAATCAAGTCAAGCAATGGTTACAGAGACAAGCAATTTGGCAGATATATCTCCCTGCTCCAAGAAATATATCTAGACCTCATTTTCAAAACACTACCCCCAATGACACACATCAAATGGACCTCCTGTTTTTACCACATGACACAATAAGAAAGAAACGATACAAGTATGCACTGACTGTTGTAGACATTGCTTCAAGGTACAAAGACGCTGAACCCATATCTGACAAAACTGCTAACACTGTTGCGACTGCTTTATCTGGTATCTATAAAAGAGGCCCTTTACCCCAGACTAGTGCAGGTTGATGATGGATCTGAATTTAAGGGCGCAGTTAATCAGTTATTTGCTAAGCATGGCGTACTGGTCAGACGTGGTATTCCAGGCGTGCACAGATCGCAGGCAATTGTTGAAAACTTTAACAAACAGTTATCAGAAAGACTTTTCAGTTACCAGTATTCTAAGGAACTCATGCATGACACCCGTAACACTGAATGGGTAAAGAGATTACCACATGTGATAAAAGCAATGAACGATGAAGGACACCCAAAACCTGCTGATGCTATTAAATTGAAAACAATTACAGAGCCAAAAACAGGACCAACCCCGGCGCCAGACACAAGTTTATTTACTAAACAGGTGAGATATTTATATCAGCCAGGGGAGGCTGAGAACGACGACAGACACAGGGCAACAGACCCCATCTGGTCAACGTCTGTACACAATATAAAAAAAAATAATTCCTGGTGCTGACGCAACAATATATTACCTGTATGACCCTGCACCCCAAAGGGCATTTGTCAGAGAAGAATTACAGATTATTCCCCCAGACACCGTTACTCATTTCAGTAACTAACTCATCAATTAATTCATCAACCAGTTCATCACAAATATCTTCAGATAACTTGAGCCTGTAATGTCCAGGTGCATAAGCTTTTTCCTTACTGAAAAACACTCGTTTCGTGTCTCCAACTGCCAGTGACTTTTTGTGTGTTTGAATCATTTCAAGATTATGTTTGTTTGATCTCAGTGACTTGTTTGGATAATCAGGCATCAATGCACCATCTAACACCTGCTTGTAATGTTCATGACGAATGTCTTTATTTTTTATTGCTGTTTTTTTAATTCCTTTGGCTTTCGACTGACTACCTTTCTGGTGCAGTATAGAATACATTTTTGACCTCAGTCCAACATACTCAACTATAGGCACACCATTCAGTTCATCTTTAAACTTACCAGGCACTTTCTTGTTTTGTGTGCTAAACAGCGGGTGATCTTTAGGGTAGTCAGACGTGTCATACATGTGTAACTCTGTTTTCATGTCTTCATAAAAGTCTTCAGTAGGCACGTCTATGATCATAGAGTCAGTGTCAGTGTATAACAATCGACAGTCAGGAAATTTTGGTTTGAAGTAATCATAATAAAATTCAAGCATCAACAGTTTTGATAACTCAAGAATTGCCATACCAATGAATACTGGCTTGTCCAGTTTAACAATCTTTTTTTTGAGTGACACTGCATACAATGATGAATGAAACTCTTTGTATTCTGTGTACTGTGGCTTGCCTGTAAGTTTAATTGCACCTGATTCAGTTGTAACCAGTCTCACATCTTTTCTGTGATGAGGATTTTCCATCGTCTTGCCAAAACAGGCATTGTTCATAAGCTTAAAGAAGTCTTTGTCAAATGCAGTGTTGCCGTCTCTGGCACGCAATGTTGTGTTCTTCATTATGTAATCTTTCATGAAAGCACTCTGATCAAATTGAATTGCTCTGTGAACTTTCTTTAGTACTAACCCATGTCTGATGTAAAACTGCAACAAGGGATAGTGACAAACGTAATTGAATTTGTCATTTAGATTCGGCACAAGTTTAGTGTCTTTTTTTTTCCCTGTCATACTCATTTTCTCAACAGCCAACGGATAATCATTGTGGTAATCATGTAGATGGTGTGGGTACTCCAGGTCTACTTCAAAGATCCAACCCTTTGCATCGTTTCGGTCAAGATTCATAATATTGTTAGTTAACCATGACTCTGTTACATCATACTGTGACAAATCATACAGACAAAAGTTTTTCAAGGGCAATAACTCACACATCGCGAACCCATAAAGGTTATTAGCGTCAAGGTACGTAATAAATGACCTTGACCTCGAGGGGTCAAAACCCTGGCCAAGGTCACCATGGGCGTCCATATATTTATTGTTGGCTCTGGCGTAGTTATTTGCTGCAATACTAATGCCTCCCCTCAATCCACGTTCCACCATTTCACCCATCGTACGATCAGACAACAGGTCTATAGATATCTTACTGGATTTCAAAAATGCATCCCATGTCATGCCAGGACTAGTGATGTAACAAGCAGGGTCAAGTCTGTAGTGTAACAAACCCTTTTCACGGTAACTTTCAAATACGTCTGCTAGCAAACAAACGTCTGCTTTCAAGTACTAGTCGTGATAGTCACCAATAGTCTGACATCCTAACTTCCCCCATGCATTAAGTGCGTGTTGATATTCAGAGTCAGAAATGCCTTTTCCAGTTAGTGTAGAATAAAATTTCTCTTTTGGTGGCAGTCTTGTTTCTTCAAACACAACCCAGTGATCAATGTACTCATACGGATAGACACCTTTCTTAATCAAGTCTGGCTCAAAATATTTACTTGTTATTGGATACTCAGTCAGCCCTTCCGCCAGACTAGCCAACCCTAAAGATAAATGTTGCATGGAGTCATAAAATGCTAATTTGTCTAACCTAAAAGTCAAGTACTTCTCAGTTGTCTGGGCAATACAACTAATGTTTTTGTACGACTCATCTACAGCCTGCATGATAATGTGTGAATCATACCCTTTGAGATTGTGAAAAAAGATAGGCAGTTTGTATGTCTTAGGATCTATTTTTAATAACAAGTTACAATTGTTATGTGCAGCACCTCTGTAACGCCCAGTTATGTGATCGTGGTCACGAACTTTATCACCACTTAAAGGCTGTTCACAAATCCAACACATCTCAACTGTATCAAATTTCAGTTTGTCTTCTTCTGTCATCACCAAAGGCATCTGGCATGTTGTGAGATATTGTACTACCTGACTATACAGATGTCTCATTTCTGTTAAAAACAAACATGCTGCATTTTCACCCCTGTAAATAACAGGTTCTGAATGAAGACCGTCTGACCTAACAAGAATGTATCCAAAAGAACACACCACTTGGTCACTCAGTTTTATAGTCTTTGGTAATGACTCTGGAACAGGACCCTCATATGGTACAACCAATGATTCGAAATCTGCGTACACTACAAATGGCAGCTTTTGCTGATTCCCATAGTTCTTAAAATAAACCTTGCTGCCAGGATCTGGATACTTAAGTACAGTTTGTATGTCATCAGCTGATCTGCAGTGTAGGACATGTTTGTGCGCTACTGAAATAGAGGAGAATCTTTGTAAACATCTCTTACACACTTCCTGTTTACTAACATATTTTGAAACAATACTGCGAATTAGATGTGACATACTTCTGATAATTGTGTAGTGAAAATTAACATTATCGCCAATTAGTAACATGTCAACATGTTTGTCTTCTGACTGTCCGTAGGTTGGAGCAAGTGGTGATACTCTAATGGGTTGTAACTTGTTATCAGAGTCATTATCCCATACATACACATTCACATATATACCAGGATTTAGTTTTTCAAACAAGTCTATGTCCTCTATTTTAACAGGGAACTCAATGCCACTAAAGTTGAGTTCGTTTACAAATTTGATGTAGTTAGATACGCGGTCAGGTCTTGACTTTACAAAGTGTAGTTTAGCAAGCACACACCACATGAAACAGAAATTGTCTTTGTTCTGTATGTTAACAACTGCCTTTTTGTTTGCAACGTCAGTTGGCAGTGGTATCCATGCTTTACCTAGTATAGGATGATACCTAGACTGCTTTAATTGCAGTTCATGTACATGTCCTTCATGCCAACCAGACCCCTTCATTTTTGCACTGTCAATTGCCTGAAGGAAGTCTGGTAATAGTCTGTCTCTAACACGTTCTCTACCTCCGGTTCTCTTCTTGTATTAACTGTGTGTTGTCTTGTTGATATGTACGAAACAATCACTTCACCGTCTACTCTAGTAAATTCTATTTTTGCAACAATCTGAATCTTAACACTGCCTGTGAGAAGATTTTGTTGTATGACAGAAAAAGAGTTTTCTATTGATTCATAGACATTGTTAGTATTAGATATAGGCAAGTCTGTTGTGTGAAACACGTTACGTAGGCCTGATGGGCCAGGGTTTGATGGGCCAGGGTTTTGAACATTGTCCGTCATTTTTATTTGTCCGACAAAATAATAAATGAAAAAATATTACTGCTGGCTCACCTTGTGTAATACCACTTTATTAACTGCAACACTGTCAATATAAACATTTAGTTTGCGTAGTTGTTTAAATATGCTATAAAAAACTTCTCCTAACCAATCATAGTTGGTATCATTAACTTTAAAGGTAGGTGTCTTTAAATCAACTGTCATGCACTCCACATCTGGATGCTCATCGACATAATCCAAAGTCACACTATATGTAGCATATTTTTCTGATGGTGCTGAAAGGCTTATGTAAGTCTGTTTGGGTGATATTAAGTCAGTAAAGTGCATAACATCTTTGAAAAGGTGTGTGAGATCAAGCACCTGTATGATTTGTCCGTCTGTCATTTTTATTGGACAAACAAAAGAATAAATTAATTTACATCAATTTACTAACCCATACCCTGTGGGCTGATCTGTCTTTAAAATGAGCTTTAGATGCTTAGTTGATTTCCGTTTATTTTTCACATCATCACGTTCATGTTTATTTGGTATAACATCATTCTCTCTGAGACAGTCTTCAAAGCTGTCACGATCCTTACAGTAAAACAAACATAAACTTTAACTGTTCTCGAAAATCTTTCAGTACTGCATTATATTTCTGAGTGAGAATCCATACACTGATGTTTGCATGTCTGCCACTGAAGGCAAGTTCTGCCAGAGTGTTTCTCTTCTTGACAATGTCTTTCTCTGCGGAGCAGTCATCAACAATAAACAATGTTGGCTGTCCTTCAAATTGCTTGTAAAAATATTGTAGGTAGTCATTCAGTTTCTTTTCAGGGTCAACTAAGTATATGTTGTTGTCAGTCCAAATAAATAAACGGTTGTGATAAGCTTTGTTGTGTTTGATTGTAGGACAGAATATTACAATGTTTTCAAAATGGTGTATGTATCTTGTTTGTAAGAGGTTAAGTACAAATTCAGTTTTCCCACACCCTGTCGCACCACAAAACAATCCACAGTGTGGATCGAGTGTCATTAAGCTCAGGTTCATTTTAATACACAATATAATTTTAATATATGTGTCCACTCAGTCTGCTTTCTGCAATATTGAGTTGTGCGTCATAAATCAGGTACAAATATATGTTTATGGCTGCAGCAGTTTCAACCTTCTTTTGTGTCTGAATTGTTATTCCATCACTACCGTTCTCGACAGTTCGACCTGACCCATGAAGGTAATCATCATCTGTACTACGAAGGTCTAGCCACAGTGCGTATTTGTTTGTAAGGTATTGTCCGATCCTAACGTCATACAGATGTAGATCTTTGCACGCAATGTTTGCTGGTTTAACTCTAATCCTTCCACCCGCAAAATACTTTGTGGTTTCGTCATAGTGTTGATAAGGCAGCATTCCAGATGCGTACACTTGATTAGGACGGCCTTCGATTGTACAAGACAAATGTGTAATCTTTGGATTGTAGAATTTTTCTGAATCCCGTTTGTATGGAGCCGCCGGTTCAACAAACAACATAAGAATACCTTTCAGTGACCTAGCTGGTGTGTTCAAGTTTATGTTCCACATTGGGTCACTCTTGTCTTTGGGTATTAAACTATGTCTAATCTCCCTGTCATAATAAATTGGAAGTCTTGACTGATACTGATTTTGAATGAGTCTGGCTAGATCAGTGTGTGTGACAATTTCATATTCCAAGAAAATGTTAGAGATCTTGTATGTTGCATCTGTGGCAGATGATTTAATAACTTTGGAGTAGTCATTGAAAGTTAGTTCAAAGCTCAGACGGTCATTCAGTGCCCCTTGATAATAAGGCAAATGAGCTGTTAGGATTTCAAACTCAAGTGGAATGTAAAATCTGGTTCCATATGTTTCTGCTATAATAACGTCATTGGCTGCTGACGTTGATTTATCTCCAGCATTGATTCGAAGTTTACCAACATTATCAGACTGTATGCCTTGGTAAATACGATCCTCTCGTTCTTCTCTTGTGAGCCAAAGGTCTTTGTAACAGTAGAATACATCGGAGTCGTCAAGACTAAACACTTCCTGCCCTTCAAGTTTTACTTTAATAGTTCTAACAATTGCTCTGCCAAGATTGTCAACCAGTGTTCTGTTTACATCTGCATCTGATGATAGTTCAATATTAAATGCTAGGCGTGCAGTGCCAGGAACAATAACGTCACGGCGGCCTAGGTTTGGAAACTTGACTGTAAGTGTTTGGTTCTGGTCTATGGTACTTGGATTGTTTGTGATGACTATTGTTTGTCGAATGCCCTTAACACCCAGGGGCTCACGTAGTTTTCTGTATGGGTCTAACTTTGATCCGTAAGACTGTGTCATTTTTATTATGCACAATAAAAAATAATAAATTAATAAAACAATGGCAGCGGGAGGATTTAATCATGAAGATTTTGAAATGGATGACATGTATGATTTTGGTAATACAACAGATATGACAGATATGACAGATATGACTGGTACAAGAAATATTTACAGTTTACGTCACGAACTTTTAGAAACCAAAGTGAACTCGTTTTATGATCATGTTGGTGGCCGCCCAGACAATGTAGATCCTAATCAGTTTGAACTTGATGGCAAAGGTCATTTATATTTAAATACTGTTGACAAAGGAAAAGTACTATTGACTAACAAAAAAGACCCTAGTAGGTTTAGGGCTTTAAGTACAATAAAAAATGAAGGTGGTGTTGGTGCCTTGCGTCAACTTGGAATTGGAGGGTCTCCTGTCACGCCGCTTGCGCCTAGACTGGCTAGTGTTCTTCACGACACGCAAACAAAATTACCAACAGGGCAACAAATTGAAATGGCACCAGTAACAAGCCTACCAGAAATAGCAAACACAGTGATACAAGAAACCTCATTTACTGAAGGGCAAAAAAATGACGCTTTGAAAACAATAGATGATCCACCTTTGTCAATGAGGGAGATTATGGGTTTGGATAAATCATTGCAGACAATAAGAGGTGAGATGGTTAATAATGTAGCCAAACTGGGTGAGCTTGATAAACACATAGAACGTGAAAAAGAGAAACTGGCTACAGCAGACAATGGGAATCTTGACACAGAAATGAAAGAGAGAATACAGCACAGATTAAATGATTTGCAGATAGAAAGATCAGGACGGTTAGAAACAATTAGTATTGGAAGACAAAAACTAAAATCACAGGTCAACAGAATTAGAGAAACTATTCAGAAAATACTTCACGAAGACACTACTCTGGCTGAGAGACTTAAAACACTTTTCAGAGAACAGGGTATCACAATTGCTAGTTTAATTACTGCTCTTGGGTTTATTATCAGTACTGTTGTATTAGCTGTCTCCGGGGGTGGTTCTCCACCTCCAGCACCACCAACCCCAGGCCCACCGACTCCAACAGACCCAAAAGATTTACAGTCATGGGTAAAGAAACAACTGTCTCATATTTCAGACTTGCTTAAGAAATTGGCTCTGAAAGCAGTGGATGCTTTGCCTGGCATAATTGGCACTGTTGTCAGTTGGCTTATTAATACAGCGGCAAAGGCAGTAGGGTTTAATGCAGAGCATGTGTGGATCTTTCTGGTTACAGTAGGTGGGTTGATGGTGGGTTATTTAATGAAACAGATAAAGAAGTAAAACCCCTAATCCTGTTAGACCTATTACCAATGCAGTTCTCTCTGACTCATGAGTGTCAGGGGTTGACTGTACTGGTTGTATGAGTGCCGGGGTTGGGGCCGGGGCCGGGGCCGGGGCCGGGGGTGTTACCGTCTGTAATGGTTTTAATGACTGAACATGTGTGGTTGTGGCCCCCAAGTTTACAGATTGATTGAGTCCTAGGAAGGTTACAAAGTAAAGTAGATTATAGCACTGTCAGGGGAGAGAAATGTGCATGATCGACCAGTGATCATAGATCTACTGTGGCCAAAGCACACAAAAAAAAAGAGATAGGAAAGAGAGGGGGCGCTACAAGGGCATACATTCCATGCCACCACCTAGAGCCAAATCTCCATGCACCCTAAAAGAGAACCTACCAAAAGGGGGGAAGGGGTTGCAGTCGATATTGTAGTAGTAAATGAAAAGAAAAGGGGAGACTGCCAGTGCTAATATTTTAGGAAGGTTACAAAGTAAAGTAGATTATAGCACTGTCAGGGGAGAGAAATGTGCATGATCGACCAGTGATCATAGATCTACTGTGGCCAAAGCACACAAAAAAAAGAGATAGGAAAGAGAGGGGGCGCTAAAAAAGTGACTGAAAGCAATGCATATGGAAGCCCCCCCGAAGGGGGGCGTATCACATATCCCACTGTTCCAGCCACTCAGTGCATGGAAATTTAAATCTAGGTCCCCCCGAGGGGGGTCCAGATATTTAGCCGGTGTGGACAGCTGTTTCGGTCTCGGCGACCTCTTCAGCACACCATCGGCGATACTGGAGGAGGCAGGAATTTCTGCCTACCTGCAAAGACAACCACATTTTACTGTGGTGTCTGCAAGGGCATACATTCCATGCCACCACCTAGAGCCAAATCTCCATGCACCCTAAAAGAGAACCTACCAAAAGGGGGGAAGGGGTTGCAGTCGATATTGTAGTAGTAAATGAAAAGAAAAGGGGAGACTGCCAGTGCTAATATTTTAGGAAGGTTACAAAGTAAAGTAGATTATAGCACTGTCAGGGGAGAGAAATGTGCATGATCGACCAGTGATCATAGATCTACTGTGGCCAAAGCACAAAAAAAAGAGATAGGAAAGAGAGGGGGCACTAAAAAAGTGACTGAAAGCAATGCATATGGAAGCCCCCCCAAAGGGGGGCGTATCACATATCCCACTGTTCCAGCCACTCAGTGCATGGAAATTTAAATCTAGGTCCCCCCGAGGGGGGTCCAGATATTTAGCCGGTGTGGACAGCTGTTTCGGTCTCGGCGACCTCTTCAGCACACCATCGGCGATACTGGAGGAGGCAGGAATTTCTGCCTACCTGCAAAGACAACCACATTTTACTGTGGTGTCTGCAAGGGCATACATTCCATGCCACCACCTAGAGCCAAATCTCCATGCACCCTAAAAGAGAACCTACCAAAAGGGGGGAAGGGGTTGCAGTCGATATTGTAGTAGTAAATGAAAAGAAAAGGGGAGACTGCCAGTGCTAATATTTTAGGAAGGTTACAAAGTAAAGTAGATTATAGCACTGTCAGGGGAGAGAAATGTGCATGATCGACCAGTGATCATAGATCTACTGTAGCCAAAGCACAAAAAAAAAAAAGAGATAGGAAAGAGAGGGGGCGCTAAAAAAGTGACTGAAAGCAATGCATATGGAAGCCCCCCCGAAGGGGGGCGTATCACATATCCCACTGTTCCAGCCACTCAGTGCATGGAAATTTAAATCTAGGTCCCCCCGAGGGGGGTCCAGATATTTAGCCGGTGTGGACAGCTGTTTCTGTCTCGGCGACCTCTTCAGCACACCATCGGCGATACTGGAGGAGGCAGGAATTTCTGCCTACCTGCAAAGACAACCACATTTTACTGTGGTGTCTGCAAGGGCATACATTCCATGCCACCACCTAGAGCCAAATCTCCATGCACCCTAAAAGAGAACCTACCAAAAGGGGGGAAGGGGTTGCAGTCGATATTGTAGTAGTAAATGAAAAGAAAAGGGGAGACTGCCAGTGCTAATATTTTAGGAAGGTTACAAAGTAAAGTAGATTATAGCACTGTCAGGGGAGAGAAATGTGCATGATAGACCAGTGATCATAGATCTACTGTGGACAAAGCACACAAAAAAAAAAGAGATAGGAAAGAGAGGGGGCGCTAAAAAAGTGACTGAAAGCAATGCATATGGAAGCCCCCCCGAAGGGGGGCGTATCACATATCCCACTGTTCCAGCCACTCAGTGCATGGAAATTTAAATCTAGGTCCCCCCGAGGGGGGTCCAGATATTTAGCCGGTGTGGACAGCTGTTTCGGTCTTGGCGACCTCTTCAGCACACCATCGGCGATACTGGAGGAGGCAGGAATTTCTGCCTACCTGCAAAGACAACCACATTTTACTGTGGTGTCTGCAAGGGCATACATTCCATGCCACCACCTAGAGCCAAATCTCCATGCACCCTAAAAGAGAACCTACCAAAAGGGGGGAAGGGGTTGCAGTCGATATTGTAGTAGTAAATGAAAAGAAAAGGGGAGACTGCCAGTGCTAATATTTTAGGAAGGTTACAAAGTAAAGTAGATTATAGCACTGTCAGGGGAGAGAAATGTGCATGATCGACCAGTGATCATAGATCTACTGTGGCCAAAGCACAAAAAAAAAAGAGATAGGAAAGAGAGGGGGCGCTAAAAAAGTGACTGAAAGCAATGCATATGGAAGCCCCCCCGAAGGGGGGCGTATCACATATCCCACTGTTCCAGCCACTCAGTGCATGGAAATTTAAATCTAGGTCCCCCCGAGGGGGGTCCAGATATTTAGCCGGTGTGGACAGCTGTTTCGGTCTCGGCGACCTCTTCAGCACACCATCGGCGATACTGGAGGAGGCAGGAATTTCTGCCTACCTGCAAAGACAACCACATTTTACTGTGGTGTCTGCAAGGGAATACATTCCATGCCACCACCTAGAGCCAGTTTTTTTTTTTTTTGATTGAGTCCTAATTTGTGGTCACGACCTGCAACAATGATTTCATTATTATAATTTGTTATTGTACCCATTTGGAGTTGAAGGTCAGATGGTAACATGTATAACCCGATGCCAACTACAAAGACAACTTTTGATCTGGCATATCTGAGAACGTCTTGGTAACGCTGTATGCTTGATGGGAGATCTACTGTTGAATTAATTGAATCTTCAAGATTTGCAAGAAACTGTTTTTGTGCTTCAAACTTTCCACTTCCATTCAATATGTTTGATTTTGTTAGTGATTGTGCTCCTAGTAAACACCAGACATATGTTCTGATAGACTCATTGACGCGCTCGACTCCTGCTTGAGTAAACCCGTCAGATTTGTCTAAAATAAATGTGGTCCACGCATTAGTCTGCTTCTGCTCTATTGATCCTAACCAGACTTGTGATTTTGATGAGAATGAAGTGTACCCAGGGTAGTAATCTTGTGGGTATTGTCTGTGACTCATAGCATAATACAATGTACCCATACCATTGTGATCATCAAGTTTTTGTGTAAAGTCATACTTAGTGCCAGGGTTAATGTTAAATTCATTACAGATGCGTTCAAAAGCTTTCATATCCATGGGGTTGTTATACCTGTTGAAACTGGATTCAGTGGGCAGTGGTGTATGAAGTTCTGACAGAATACGTCTAAGCTGGTAATAAACATGAAAACGATACACAGATCTAATCAGTTTGTTTGAGTGATTCAAATGGTCTGTGAATGAAACACCACAGCCTGTAGTAGAACACAGTATAGCAAAGTTAAGTTGGTTTTGAAACATCTGTAGTGGACTTAAAGACCGCTTTCTTGCAGTTGAGTCATCTGTTATTGGAGGGTTTAGGTAATGGTCAAACGGATTCGGTACTTTGACTTGGAATAGATCTTGTACGCTTGCGTCAGACACAGCTATATCAAGTTGATTTAGTTGAATTATTTTCTGTTCATAAGTAGGTGCAACATTATATTTGGCATTCACATTAAATTGAAATGCGTTCATTGTGGTAATGGTTGGCGATTTAAATTCCATCCTTTTTTATATGAGATAATAAAAATGTTTATTACCTTAACAAATCTTGACACAAGCAAACCAGTGTGGTTAACTAATGGGATTGATAATCGTGATGGTAGCAAGGCTGCAGCTATCCATGAAATGTTCTATACAGTAAAATGGTTTAATGTAGAAGATGATATATATAATAAAGTAATTTTTGATGGTAAGACTGAAGCTATACCTCCTGGGTATTATGACTTTTGTACTATAGCTGAATGGTTTCAAAGTAAATTTAAAATTAAAGCAACTTTAAATCCAGCTAACCTACTTGTTACATTAGAATTTCTAAAAAAAGATTGGTTAAGGATCTCAGATAGATTTGCATATTTACTTGGATTTTATATTGACGAAGATTGGTGGAGATCAGATGATTTAGATGAAGCTATGTTTGGTATTATAACAATGAAGACCAACAAACTTAAAATAACTGGAAAACGCCCTGTCAATTTGTCAGTACACACAGTACTAAATGTTTATTTAAAAGAACTAAACACAACTGAGAATGTTCACAATGGAAAGCCTTCAACTTTGTTGAGATGCTTACCAACTGGAACTGCACCCTATTGTGAAAGTGTGGTTGTTAGATTTCCTAATTTGCAGTTTAAGAAATTAGGTTCTAGTTTCTTTGAGTCACTGAGTATATCTGTAACTAATCAGGATGACAAACCAGTTATTATGCATGATTTAAGTGTTGTGTTGGAAATTAAATAATTTTATTTTTGTTTATAAAAAAATGAGTGGTGGTCCAAAGCCGAGAATCATACCAGTTGCATGTCCAGTAACAGAATTGAAAGATTTGGCAGACGTACAGGATTTTGAGAAAGAGGGGGATGTTGGAGAAATATATGGTTTTGAACTTGATTCAAATGGCATGTACAAGAGGAAAGTAATTGTCGACATGAAAGATGGTGAAAGACAGATTCCTAAACTTGGTCAGCTACGTGATGTTACTGTACCTACTCCACCTGTAAATAATGCGCCTTACAACTTAATACATGTGGGTAGTAAGTGGGTGGTTTCAACTGTGCCTGTTCCACCACCCACAATTGACTGGGACATAAAGATTGAATTTATTAGTCCTTATGTATACACTGATGATGAAGGTGCCTTAGTGTTTAGGAAGGTTGTTAACTCGGGGCCGCTTATTGTAAGTCTTGTTCCAAGCTTTGCCCCAGACGACAATAGCAGAGAAGAACTGAAAGTTGAAAATTATGAGAGACGGAGATATCTTCTTACGCACAGGAAGGGTAGGTCTGATGCAAAGGTTGTGTTTATGCCAATAAACTTTTCCATCGCAAGAGAAGCGACAATAGTATTTGAAATTATCATGAGATCAGTAACTACTGCTAAAGAGGCTCAAATTGCACAAGGAATTAAACTTACATGGAATGAAACAGTAACAGAATCATCAAAGGTCTTTATTGCTATTACAAAAAATAATGATGTTATTAATGTTTCGAGCAGTATTCCAGCTGTCAAGGTGGTGGTCGACAAAGAAACTTTTGTTCGTCTAACTTACATAAACCTTGAACACATTGATCTTGTTGCATTTTATTATGCTAACAAATTGTATACTTTTGAAGAGTTGCAAAATGTAATTGCTGATTAAATAATAAAAAAATATTTGTCAATAAAAAAAATGGTAAACTTCTATCCGCAACTACCAACGCTTGATCCGACTGAAACAAATGTGATGACTAAAACAACACTTGCGCCTGATCCACATATGCCAATTGCATCAGATAAAACATTACAGGCAGACGCATTCAGATTAAATAATATTACAGAAGCTTTGAAATATTTGGAGAGTGAGGAGGCGAAATATTCACGGTGCAAAAGACGGTATAAGACCGTTTTCAATTCTGTACAAAACACTTCTATGGCTATTGGTGCTTTTTCGGCTGGTTGTTCTGTAGGGGGTATTGTTCTTTTTGCCACAGGAATTGGGAGTTTGGCTGGAATAGCAGTTGAGGGTGTTAGCGTTGCTACATGCCTGGCTTGCTTTGGTTTGGAGGCCTTAAACAAGAGGTTTCACACAAAATTAGATAAACGTGAAGCATTGAGTACGCTTGCTGGTGCAAAGCTGAGCAGTATGAAACTTATCATCAGTAAGGCATTAAACGATAATTGTATTGATGACGAGGAATTTAAGCGCGTCCAGGATGATTTGAATAACTACAAGAAACAAAAATCTGAAATCCAGAATAAAATGCGTAGTCAATCTCCCGTAAATGTTGAAGAACTGAAGGCTAGTTTTTTAGAGATGGGAAAACAAATCGGTGTTCAGGAAACCACAGAAAAACTACACAATCTTTTAAACAAATAAAAATCAGATTTGGTAATCGTTTATTAATGACATACACTTCACAGAAAAATGACATGCCGCCTAACTATTTAACCCCATCAGCACCACCAATACCACCTGACTATTACTAAAAAAAAGTTTTTTCATTGTCCTTGTATCTTGACAAATCTGTCCGAGTAAGTTGTGACTTAAGTTGTGACTTGAGTCAAGAACTTACATTTTGTTATTTTTAAGTTCTTATAAGTTCTTGATTTAAGTCACTTATAACTCATTTATAAGATCTTAAAAGGTTACCTGTAAAGTTATTTGTCAGTTATAAGTGACTTTGGAAATTTGTTATCAAGTATCTGTAGGTAACTTAAATAATTTGTTATCAAGTGCATATAGCAATGTGTTGTTGATTTTTTTTGGTGTGTGTGTATGTGTGTATGTGGCCATTGACAAAAAAAAAAGGTATACATGGTATTGGAATGTCTATTTTTTTATCTCTAATAACTAATTAATTTGCACACGTATAGGCAAACAAACACAGGCAAACAAACACAGACAAACACATACATACGCAAAAACATGCACTCACACACACACATACACAGCCTACATACACAAAAACATGCACTCACACAGACGTACACACACATATAAACACATGCACGCACGCAAACACACACACATGCACTCACACATGCACTCACACACACACACACATGCACGCACACACGCATGCACAAAAAATACACACACTATGGGTTGTAACCATACAAACCGGGGACGTCCCCCGTTTACTGAAAGTCCCCAGTTGTGGGTGTATAACCCATGTGTGTCCCCCGGTTTACGGGATTTGAATACTCACACACACACACACACACACACACACACACACACACACATTACAGACAGACGCATTCCGATTTAATATAATACACACATGCACACGCATACATACACGCATACACACACACACGCATAATCACGCACACGCATAATCACGCACAGACAAACAAACACAATGCACGCACACACATAGAGACAAACACGCACTGACATGCACGCACATACGCACGGCACAGTCATACAGACACACACACTGACAAAGACAGACAATCAAAGGCAGACAGACAGACATAACCACAGACACATGCGCTCACTTCACCGGTTGTATGTCACGCGACACGCAACTGCTGTATACTCAATTAGTCACAGCGCCGCACTTAGTTTCGTTTTCGTTTCTAAGTGAGACGCTACGTCATTGTATACGCTAGATACAACGATCACATGAGATTACACAGCTTGCTAAGACCCTTGTAAACAGAGACATTTAACTCTGTGTTTTGTTATAGCAATGACTATGATTGAAAAAATCAATCTTCTGTTAACACAGTCGATTGCTTTCTGTTCATTTAGCTGGATATCATGATCGCATGAGATAGTTACTGTCCTTTGTAAACAAAATCAGAATTCCGAATTGCTCAGACATTTCTTAGCTGGCAAGTGATAGCATGCCACAGATTAAAGCTGATATCATCAGCAGGTTATTTTAATAAATAAACTTTTAACAAAAGTCCCGTCTGTCATCCATTTCCCAATCGGCCTTTTCAAGAGGGAGTCAAACATGCCCCCTTGAAGAGGCATTGGGAAATGGATTGGCGTTCCGTCGCCCAGACGGGACAAGGGTAGGAAGGACGGACAGACAGACAGACAGACACACACACACCCCACCCCACCCCTTACCCCCCTTTCCCTTCCCCTTCCCCCCACCCCCTTATTCCCCTCTTTCCCCCCCTTTTTTACCCGTGCGCACAATTTATTTTATTTATTTGCTGGCCTAGTAATTTGTTTACTGTAGGTCCTACAGCTAATTATTTATTTTTGTCCGGACTTATTTTTGGCCTAATTATTAGGGTTTCGTCACTCCCCAGATGGGGGCCTCAAAGACGAGTTATTTACGAAACGAAAGAATTTGAGGCCCAGAGGAGACTCGATCCCATATCACACACGTAAGAATAAATTGCACCAAGATTTTCTCTTAGGTGTGTGACATGCGAGCGAAATCCACCCAGCCACCGCTGTGGCCGAAAAAGGCAGTTATTCTTGGACTTATAACTATAATCGATAGTGGTGCAATACCGGAACTAGATCATCGATTTTTTACAGGTATGTAGCGTGTTTACCGGGCTAATAATACAGTGGATTGAGCCGGGCCGGGGCTAAAAACATTATTATTAGTCAAATTAGTGTTGTTTTAGTGGGTTGATGCAGTGTTTTTAATTAGAAATGATAGTAATTTTGTATCATTTCTCAGTAATGAGCCACAAAAGCGAAAGCAGGCATAAATTATGATTTTAAAGGGAAGTAATTGCTTCATGTTCTTTTGCCTGTGCTGTGTCTGTGTGTAAAATTGACAAAGTGTATGTGTATAAGACTATTTATTAAGCAGATTTGGTTGCCGCGTTATTTTAATTGAGAAAATAGACATAGTCAGTGTGTATATCATTGATTTTTAACTGGTGTAAGAGCGCGCGTGTGTGTGTGCGATCGCCGTTATCGGGAATTTCCACAACACATGACACATCGGGCTTAGGCTAGGCGGCTAGCCGCCGTGATCAATAAACTACGCATTCCTGAATGTACACGCATACATCGTTGATATACTGTTTAGCTCGGGTGCTGATGTCAATGCTTATAGAGAAGGAACAATGTATTTTCCAAAAGAACCAAATTTATTTACGCCGCATTGACAAACTTGCGTTTATTTGAAATCACTGGGGTGAATTAAAGATGGGGTGGCGGTCGCGTAGTAAATGGAGGGGACATTGTCAAAATGTCGCAATTTTTGTGACTAATGCGGCGTTAATGAATTTGGTGCTTTTGGAAAATACATTGTTCCTTCTCTTGCATAGGAGGGTCTACACATCAGATATTTTGGATGTGAGGTTGACAATGTTTGTCACAATGCATCAAAATAAATCCTTTTGAGAAATTCGCTGAAACTGGTACATGTTTATTTACACTGTTTGACCTCCCACTCCTCGGACAGGCAGATCTAACCATCAGGTCTTTTGGTGTGAGGTTGACAATAGTTTTTCACAATGTATCTACATACCGCCTTTTGGACAAAGTCACTGAAACTTGTACATTTTTGTTTACAAAGATTCTGCCACAAAGTATCGTTGGGTGATTTATGCCAAAAAGTATTGTTGGGTCAATTATACAGATTGTGGATTTAGTAGTCTCTGAACAAATTTTCAACATTACAGTTACAATAGACAAGGACAGCCACTGGCCCAGCAAATAGACTCCCTTTTGCTATCACATGAGTCAACAACATTGGCCATCTGCATGTTTATAATATAACCTGACACAGTTAACTAATATAAACAGACAGTTTAAAATAGTAGTACAATACCATGGCTCCACACTGATTTTAGGCTGAGCATGATGCCCCCTAGTCACAGGTGACAGCAGCTCCAGGGACCTGGCTATAATTATAATCAAAAACATCACCAATGCTCCGAAAGCAAACATATGCTGCTATGTATTGTTTTATAACTGATAATAATGATCCTATAATGAAACATTCGCACAAAATAAAATGTGACACAGGCCTCTAATGTTTGGTTTCAACAGTGGATCAAACGATCCTTGCAACCGTGTTTCCCCTCTCTATTGCACTTTGCATCTATTGTTTACAGGGCTATGTAAAATCAATAATGACAGATCTACCCTCTCTCATCTATTCATCACCCACCATCACCACCCTCCTCCCTCTTGCCAGACAGTGTGTGTAAGCAGGGGTGGATCTAGGACAAAAAAATATTTTAAATGCCATACCAAAATCCCTTTTGGGGGAGTTTTGCCTCCCCCCCCCCCCCTACACCTATAGAAAAAATATTTGCACTACTATAACAAATTGCCCTTTGGGGGAATTTAGACCACCCCCTCCCCCCATGTTTGATAATTTGGTGAGTGGTGAGAGTCTTGACACACACACACACACACGTCTACCCCCCCCCCCCCCCCCGCAACCACTCCCACCCCAAGTTGTTTTATTTTTTGGTCAATGGATGCAAGGTCTACCATGGACGAGGTCTTTTGTGTCAGGTTGAAGGTATCAAACAAAAAGTTCCCCCCCCCCCCCCCAAAGACAAATGTCCAACAGCACATCAATACTGATGGGAGACTATTTACACTAATTACAAGCTCACCGTTTCTATCATTGTAGTGTTAGCAAACCCACAGACACTAGCTGCATACAAATACACCAACATGTATCGCGCACAATCACTGGCCGCATTAAAATATATACCAAAGTTACGAACCGACTGCATTGTGGTGCGAGGAGTATGCACCAGCTCTGGTTTGTGGACTTGTGACTGCACATCTTTCAATGGATTGTTTCACCAATTTGCTGCATCTGTGATCTCAATCCACTGCAGTGAACAAGGTTCTGAAATGAAACGAATAGGAGAATAAATCCGAGATAGCTTAACTGGTATCTATGCTGTGAAAACAATGTCAGATGCTGTATTGCTGATACTTTTATGACTGAAAATGAAATGAAAATTTCAACCCATCAGACCCTGGCAGAAATGTTCTTTTTTAAAAGGTTAGTTATTGGGGTTTAACACCGCGCAGGCGACTAAGGCAATCTCACTGCGGTTTTAAAAAGGGTGGGCTGGGTAGGGGGGATAGAACCCCTAGGACCAACCCCACCCTGGATGCACCTCCGCATTGATGATTAAAACGCAATGTGTTGCTGGCCTTTGGATCAATAACTATTGGCTAAATCAGTAAATGTAGCTCCATCCATCCAGTTAAAAAAATGCAATGCAGTATGTGACCTCTGCCTTATCACCAGTTGCACTGTTAGTCCTGAGTTTTAGTACAATATGTTGTAACATTGTCACACTTGTAGTTGTACTAAAACATACTGTAGTGCTCCACCTCCTGCATAATATTAATAACCACAGGCACGCCCTCTACGTATGCTATAACACTTAAAGTACATTGAAAATTATATTTTACATTTTAACTGAATGACCATGCATTGTTAAAGACATTTGCAATATAAGCGTGCATTAAAATACAAAACATACCCAACAGCAGCAAACATAAGACATGATGGGAAACTTATTAGTAGGTTCAGATTTGTTAAACTTTAACACTAACCGAGTGCATGGTGTTGTGGTAGGATATCCAATGGATACTGCATGTTCATGATGATGACCTCACCTGCAATTCAATCAGTTTCAAATTATTATACAGGGATAAATCTGGTAGCTGGCAAAGAATATGCTGTACTCTACTTACTTTTATCACTACAATGAAATTGACTATTTTTTATAAACTACAACTATGAAACCTACCAAACTGGTTATAACTAGAAAATGTATTTAGAATAAGTATACAACAAAGGACATAGCATACACTACACAATAACCCAAAAATAACAAATAACAAAAAGGATGAGCAACTGTCTGTAGGTTCAACATTGTTATAAAAGAGTAACTAATGAAAACACTGACTGCATGGATACCCTAAAAAATTGTCTAAGAACACACCAATTGACCGCGTTGTCTAGGTATCCACGTGGATTTGCAATACAATTATAGCATGGGGATATATGCATCGTGTTGATCTGACAAGCAGTGCAGTCATATTATCACAGGAAAACACATATGGTGTAGATCACTAGATGGCATAGAAAACTGGAATGCTGCATTGCTCATACAGGTTTCCACTGAAATGCAAATTGCATCCTTCCTAAAACTAATACTAACAAACCTTACCATATCAGTCACGTAACGGATGTGACATGTTGTTTTATTTTTTCGCCAAGTCGTTTTCTTGTTAATAAATGTAGATCGCCGAATTCTGTAAATAGCCTTAGTTTAGGGAAGTTAATAAATGTAGTGTGAGCGTAATCGTAAAGCCCGTGCAGCAAGCTTAACAGTGAGCGAGTACAGCGGTTGCACGCTTTAGACAAGTAGCTTTAACTCATTATACCCCAGACACACCACAGGAAGATAAGGATCGACCATGATAGTTCAAGGGTGATGCCAGAATAGCTTGGCGCCCATAGGCGCCAAGCTATTCTAGCATTACCCTTGAACTATCATGGTCGATCTGTGTCCTGCACTACAATGCAGTCTTCAGAGTACAACGCAAAATTGAATGATTTCGGTGATGGGGTAGAATGAGTTAACCGAACAGTGTTCAGAAGTAAAGTTAAACTGCAAGGTAGCAGAAGGATATTACAGTCAGTCAGCGGAGTTAGCCAGCGAAGTGAGAGTCTGGGTCAGGGTGCGGCCTCGTTTGGAGCCCTTGACAAGCTGTGTGAGGGTTGTTTTACCCTCCCTGCAAGACCACGGCCAGTGTTCCTGGGTGTGGGTGTCCCGAGAGACTTGTGACCACGGCTGCTACTCACCAGAAGACCCCTCCGGTTCGTCTTCGTCTTGTTTTGTCTCGTCCTGCCGGAGGACTCACCAGTGACAGGTATTTACTCATGCCATTTTCCTCAGTTAGCTGCTGTGCTCTCGGGTGTGTGAATGTGTACATAGGTTCGGAAGGGTATGTTCGTCTAGGTTTTTAGTGATGTTTTAATTGAGTCTTTAACCATGTTTTTTTAGGTTGGGTTGTAATGTGGTGGGTGTCGGATTTAGTGTATGTTCGGCTGTCGCCGAGTATCAGTATATTTAAAGGGCCATGTTGTAAAATGAATTAAAGTGGGTATCCTTTCAAATATATCTGTGTTAGTCCTAGGTGCAATGTAATAAGATTGTCACGTTGGGTGGTTGCTGGTGATTATTTGATATCGTTGTATGTACATGTGGATATTTTGATAATGTTGGTTTTAGCAGTGGCAATGTTATTATACAAAAGTGGTTGTGCTAGCTTAATGTTAGTGTAATGGAATAGTGCAGACCTGGCGAATGTTGAATGTACATAGGAATCTTTCATATCCGTGATTGTATATTTAATATGGCCAAGGCGGGTATTAGGGTGAGACGAGACACAACTCACGTGGTTTGTGAGTAGGTGCGTGTCAAATAGGCCAGAATTAACTGTGTTGGCACTTTGACTGACAATGCGCCCTTTTCCAGTGCACTGGCTTCGAAGAATTCGTCGTTCTTCGATCTCATCCACGACCAACGGTGACGCATCATCGGGAGTCGGAACGCCTTCGCTAGCCGGTCCTGTTGGACAAGTACGTTGGGCTACAGCAGGCTGATTCTACGTTCTGAGCGTCGGTCACAGGCGTGCGTGGGCAAGCGCGGCTACGGTGCTCTGTGGTGTAGGGGTAGTACTCTTACTTTACGAGCCACCCTGTCTAGTGTGGGACAGAGGACACTGTACAGAGACAAAGTTACCCGCCTTGTATAGCCGTTGGCCATATTAGTCATTATCACCTGTTAGTCATATTCACCTGTTAGTCATATATACCTGTTAGTCATTTTCACTTGTTAGTCATTTTTTTATATGTTAATCTTTTTTATGTGTTAATACGTTATGGGTGCATGCGTGGGTATGTGTGAGTGTGTGGGGCGTTAGTGGGTTGGGGTGGGGGTTAGAGTAAGAGTAGGTAATAAAGGATTTGTTTGTTGTTTATCGCTGGCGTTGTGTTATTTATTTAGAGTGGGTGGGTTTTCTCGAGTGTCTGCACTCATATTGTCCACGGCGCCCTGACTCCGTCAGGCGTGTCGTGACAGTTATCTATATGCAGTTGGATTATGTGATTGTTTTGTTTTGACACTAAACTATCACAACTTACAACATTAATTTACCATGATCATGTATTTAGATCAGATTTTCATCAAGCATATCACATGAACAACATAATACCCAAGAACATCAAACACACAACACAAAAAGGGGTGGGAGGGGGGGGGAGTTAAAAGCAGTGACAGATAGGCTAGTTTTGATACTCGATATGATTCGTTATGCCGTCGGTATACGTGCTAAAATTATTATCATACGGACTGAGGATACATTTCAGATACTTGGCAAACACACAGTTGCTGTGGTGAATGCACTACATCAATCTGAAGCGTGCTTATCGTGAGAAATGTATACACATAAACGGAGTACATACTGAACACATTCTTCGATATTGTTTTGTCTATTGTCCTCTGATTTGAAGTATCAAACGAACTAAGCGATTCAACCGTGCTCCTGACCAGTTCCGGATGTTTACCTACGAATACGGCGAGCTTTTCTAGTCATGCGCAGAGATCTCTAACCGTCAAAATCGTCTGCTACTGTTTCCAATGTAAACATTCACTTTTACTCAGTTACTTTTAACAGTTTAGCGAAATTACAAAATATAATTATGTATCACATACCTTCACCAACTCGATGTTGTCTGTCTGTGCGGCGGTTCATTTTTCAGTCGAATACTTCTTGTTGTTCCCGTCGAGTAGAACACCACTAGGCGGCAACGGACAACTGAGAAGCACGTTTACAACACAATTCATTCTAAAACAGTCCAGCCAACACGTGTTATACAATTTGCAACTTATCTTGTCAGTGTAGACTAGGACTGAGTCCGGTTTATATGCTGTAGAACTAATGATAACCGCAATGGCGTATCGGTGATATGCCGCACCAAAATATACAGAAAAAAAAATGTTTAGAAATATTTACATCGTTAGCAAGCCGCTTGCGGACTGAGATAGTTGCTGCTGACTGCATTGTATGGCCTCGTGAATAACAGCGCGAACAGGCAAACATCGGTCAGCCATCTTTGAGGCCAATCACTGTGAAATTACCCGCTGAAGCATCGGGGGTCCCGTTTAAAAAATGGTAGCGCCCACTGTCAGGGGCATTATGCGATGTACCGTTTTGCAGGATGTTATCGAAAGTTATGTCCCATTGCAATTTTACATGCATGTAAACAGGTTTTTCTCCGCTTATAGGCCCCGCATCATAATTTCGGCTTCACCAAAAAGACTTTTCAAGACATAACGGAAACAAAATTTTAATAATATTGGGCATAAAATTTTGACGTTAGTCACACTTTAAGTACAGTTTAAATGTCATCAGCTGACCTACAATGCAGTACATGCTTGTGCGCTACGCTTATGGAGGAGAACCTTTGTAAACATCTTTTACACACTTCATGTTTGCCATTGTGTTTTGTTGTATGTCCATAAATTAGACGTGTCATATTTCTGATAATTGTGTAGTGAAAGTTATTGTCATCACCAATTAATAACATGTCAACGTGCTTATCTTCTGGCTGTCCATATGTTGGAGCAAGTGATGATACTCTAATGGGTTGTAACTTGTCAACAGACTCATTATCCCACACAAACACATTTACAGATATATGAGGATTTAGTTTTTCAAACAAGTCTATGTCCTTTATTTTAACAGACAAAATCAATGCCACTAAAGTTCAGTTCATTTACAAATTTGGTGTATTTGGTATACACGTTCTGGTTTTGATTTTACATGGTGTAGTTTAGCAAGCACACACCACATGAAACAATGGTGGTCATTGTTCTGTATATTTACTACAGCCTTTTTGTTTGCAACCTCTGTTAACAGTGGCAACCATGATTTACGTAATATAGGATGATACCTTGACTGTTTTAATTGTGGTTTATGTACATTATCTTTGTGCCAACCAGACCCCTTCATTTTTGCACTGTCAATTGCTTGGAGAAAGTCAGGTAATAGTCTGTCTCTAAACACGTTCTCCAATTCTCTTCTTGTGTTAACTGTGTGTTGTCTTGTTGATATATACGATACAACCACTTCACCATCTACTCTCGTAAATTCTATTTTAGAAACATTCTGAAACTTTACACTGCCTGTAACAAGATTATCAAGTATGACAGAAAAAGAGTTTTCTATTTATTCATATACATTATTAGTATTGGACATAGGCAAGTCTGTTGTGCGAAACACGTTTCTTAAACCTGATGAGCCTGATGCGCTGTGAGGATTGTCCGTCATTTTCATTTGTCCAACAAAATAATAAATGGGAAAAACAAATTACCGCTGGCACACCATTTGTAATACTGTATTATCTGTATTTATGATAAAAAAGACAACCACTTCCCTGGTGTTTGTCTTGAAGTCTTGTCCTGCAGGTGTAATATCACTTTATTGAATGTAACACTTTCAATGTAACAACCTAGTTTTTTTTTAAATTGATCAAATATGTCTTTACACAGTGCCTCAAACCAAAGCAAGTGGTCACTGTTAGCATTATAAACTTTAAAAGCATTTGTCTTAAGATCAACAGTCTCATAATCATAACGTGGTAATCCATCTGAATATTCCAAAGTAACATTATATGTCATGTATATCCTTTTTGTCGGTGTTGAGAGTTTAAAGCTGGGTTCAAACACACGTGGTTTTAAGTCATAAAAACAATTAACATCTTTGAAGCAGTCTGTAACATCAAACACTTGGGTTTGTTTGTCTGTCATTTTTATTAGTCAAAACAAAAGTATAAATTAATTTACTAACCCATACCCTGTGGGCTGATCTGTCTTTAAAATAAGCTTTAGATGCTTAGTTGATTTCAGTTTATTTTTCACATGATCCCGTTCATGTTTATTTGGTATAAAATCGTTCTCCCTGAGACAGTCTTCAAAGCTGTCACGATCCTTACAGTAAAACAAACAGATAAACTTTAACTGTTCTCGAAAATCTTTTAGTACAGCATTATATTTTTGAGTGAGAATCCATACACTGACATTTGCGTGTCTGCCACTAAAAGCAAGCTCTGCTAGAGTGTTTCTCTTCTTGACAATGTCTTTCTCTGCAGAACAGTCATCAACAATAAACATGGTTGGCTGTCCTTCAAATTGTTTGTAAAAATATTGTAAGTAGTCATTCAGTTTTTTTCTCAGGGTCTACTAAGTAAATGTTGCTGTCAGTCCAAATGAATAAACTGTATCACAACAGTTAAGCTTTGTTATGTTTTATTGTAGGACAAAATATCACTATGTTTTCAAAATGGTGGATGTATATTGTTTGTAATAGATTAAGTACAAAGTCATTTTTCCGACACCATGTGGTCGCACAAAATAAACCACAGTGTGGGTCGAGTGTCATCAAGTTCATTTTAATACACAATATAATTTTAATACAAGTGTCCACTTCGTCTGCTTTCTGCAATATTGAGTTGTGCGTCATAAATTAGGTACAAATATATATTTATCCCTTCAGTGGTTTGAACCTTTTTTTGTATCTGAATTGTTATTTCCATCACTGCCGTTTTCAACAGTTCGACCTGACCCATGAAGGTAGTCATCATCCGTACTACGAAGGTCTAACCACAGTGCATACTTATTTGTAAGGTATTGTCCCATCCTAACGTCATACAAATGTGTAAAGGTACGCTATGTTTGCTGGCTTATCTCTAACCCTTCCACCAGCAAAATATTTTGTGATCTCGTCATAGTGCTGGTAATTAGTTAGTTAGTTATTTGGGTTTAACGCCGAGCAGGCGACTAAGGCCATCTCACGGCGGGATGGGTAAAAATCTGATCAGCCAGACTAAAAGCAAGGTCTTAAGACAAGATGTAAATATAGATTAAAAATCTCAGGTTAAAATGTCGCACATGTCTTGAAAAGAAACGTCTACAGACTCTCAAAAAGGGCAAATAAAAAAATTCACATAGTCTATGAATGCTCAGATCTTGTTAAAAATATTGCATTCTCTCAAAAAATTGAAGATTTTGTCCGGGGGGAACATCCCGGAACAAAACATTCTAGGAGTCTGCTGTGAAGTGTTTATATCTGGTGTCAATTAGGTCAGCACAATACAGCAAAAAGTGTCGAACAGAAAACTGCTCATCACAGGCAAAACACCATGGACGCTCATCCTGTTTAAGTTAGTAAGAGTGCGTAACATACGTGTGCCCGATGTGGAGCCGAGCAAGGACAGTCTCCTCACGGCGGCTGCCGCAGCGGAAAGGTAGAATGTTAGACAACTTAGGAAGAGCTTCATGAAGCTTGTTCCCTTCCTCTTTGTCCCACTCGGACTGCCACTCGCGGGCTATGTACGCACTAATCACAGGTTTAAAATCACTATAGACAGTCTGTGTGTCAAGGACAGGGTCACTGCGGGCACAGTTGGCAGCAAAATCTGCGATTCTGTTGCCTTCGATGCCCACATGGTCTGGGACCCAAATAAAAATGATGTCATAATATTCCTTCATCAAGTCCGCGTAGAGCTCTCTAATCTGCACCAGCAGTGGATGGTCTGTTTCCGCGCCCTGACGGGACTGCAGGGCAGAAAGAGAGGCAGACAGAATCAGGAAGTTCCTTTCCCGAGACTGATAGGCATGCTTGAGTGCTAGCAGAATTGCCTGCAGTTCTGCACTAAATACAGAGGAATGGTCAGGGAGACGGAGCTTAAATGGGCGTCTAGGATGGCGAGAGGACACTGCAGCCGCAGCCACTCTTCCATCCTCAGATTTGGACCCATCCGTATAAAGACGACAATAGCAAGGAAAAATTGAAAGGAGTTCATTGAGGCTCTGTTGGTATATGGCTGGTGGAGTACAATCCATCTTGTGGGCAGTCAAGTCCAGCAGGATGTCAGGAACTGGTAGTAGCCAGGGTGGAGTGACGTGTTGCAGAGATTCCGAAACTTTGTCCAGGTCCACTCCGGCCGCCTGCAGATGAGGTCGGACACGGAAGGAAAGTGGACGGACAGCTCCCGGATGGGCATCGTAAATCTCTGCAAACGACGGGTTAAAAACACAATCAAAGGCAGGCTTTTCTGGATGGGCCTTCAGCTTCAGAACGTAGCTGAGCATGAGGCGGATGCGGCAGAGCCTAAGAGAAGGCTCCCCTGCCTCTGCATACAGACTAGGAACTGGAGATGTCCTGAAGGCTCCCAGACATATGCGCAGACCTTGATGGTGAATTGTGTTCAGACGCTGTAGAACAGACTTGGAAGCCGAGCCATATACCACAGAGCCGTAATCCAGTTTGGACCGAACAAGGGCCCGGTACAGTCGAAGTAAGACGATGCGGTCTGCACCCCAGTCAGTACGACCAACGACACGAAGAATGCCGAGGACCTTCCGACAAGAGGTTCTACGGTAGTTATCATGGTTGCAGAAGGTCAATCTTTTGTCAAAGATGACCCCCAAAAACTTTGCCTCTTCGGCCACCTTAATTGGCACTCCAGCAATGCTCAGGCTAGGTTCTGGGAAAAAAAATCTCGTCTGGTTAGTAAAATGCACACAGACTGTCTTGGAGGGCGAGAATCTGAATCCATTGAGAGACACCCGCCCAACGCACAGCTGCACGCGCCTCTCAAGGGACGCATGTCCTCGACCTCGTGCACATAAAGCAATGTCGTCCACAAACAAAGAGCATTCAGAATCATCCTTGACGGTCTTTACAATGTTATTTATTTTAATGCTAAATAAAACAGGATATAGAATACTGCCCTGCGGGACACCCATCTCCTGTTCAAAGGAGTCGGAGAGGGTGGAGCCCACACGGACATGGAACGACCTGTTAGACAAAAAAATGTGAATAAAAACGGGCAGATGCCTTTTAAAACCCATGTCCGTCAAATCAGACATTATACCATGCTTCCAGGTAGTGTCATATGCCTTTTCAAGACCAAAGAAAATTGCATAGACATGCTGCTTGTTGACAAAAGCATCTCGGATAAAAGACTCAAAGCGGACTAGATGGTCAGTTGTACTACGGAAGCGCCGGAAACCGCACTGGAGGTCTGTGATGAGACCCTGTGACTCAAGATGCCACACCAGTCGGGCGTTGACCAAGCGTTCAATAGTTTTACATAAACATGATGTCAAAGCTATTGGGCGGTAGTTGCCCGGGTCGAAAGGATCCTTACCCGACTTGGGGATTGGCACAACCACAGCCTGGCGCCAAGATGGCGGAAAAAAACCGGTTATCCAGATATGGTTAAAAGCCTTGAGAAGTACAAGGAGTGAATCCTCAGGCAGACGTGTTAGGAGCTGATAGTGGATGGTATCTAATCCAGCAGCAGAGTCAGTACATTTCTGCATGGCTTGCTGCAATTCTGAAAACGTAAAAGGGGCATTATCCGATATAAAATCACAAGTACAAGATTCTACCTTCTCCTTCTCTCTCTGGAAGAAAGGTGAATAATGCTCTGTTGAAGAATTATGGGCAATGGTGGAGGCAAGCAAATTGGCCACAGCCTTTTTATCTGTGACCAAACTGGCAGAATCTCTAAGATGGCCGACAGAAGCCGAGCCACCCCTGCCCCTAATTCTTTGAACAGCCTTCCAAACTTTTTGGGATGGAGTCCTAGAAGATAAAGATGAGACGAAGCGTCTCCAGGAAGCACGGCGTTCACGTTTAAAAATGTAACGGGATTTCGCCCGCTGTCTTTTTAATGTTTAAATATTTGCTTGCGATGGATTACGAAAAGCACGTCGCTGAGCAGATTTGCGCATTGTTTGGGCCTTGCGGCACTCTTCATTGAACCATGGTACTCTCGGCTTCCGAGGGAGTGATGTGGAAGTTCTAGGGATGGATTCACCTGCAACCTCCAACAAAATAGAAGTAAAACAAAAAAAAAAAAAAATAGGTTCTTCAGCTGACATGACCACCTCCTCTGTAAGACGAGACTGACAGAGGGAGGCGAACAGAGGCCAGTTAGCTTTCTTGAGATTCCAGCGCCCTACCGGCGAATCCTCCTCACAGCTGACCAATGACAGGACTACTCACAGGTCGCCGTGAACCTTCCAGTCAAAGTCCAACATGAGAGAAGGATCACACACAGTGAGGTCTAGAACAGAACTAGATCCAGAACCTGAGTTAGAGTATGTAGGTGAGCCATCGTTAAAGACACATAGGTTAAGTTGAGAAAAAAAACCCATCTTCTAACATGTGACCTCTGCCATCATAGTGGTCACTACACCAAAGGTGAGCGTGATCGTTAAAATCCCCCATGAGAATAAAGGGAGGGGGCAGTTGATCTCATAAGTTAAAAATATCATTGCTACAGACCCGCAGTGATGGTGGCAGGTAAATACTGCATATGGTTATGGTCTTCTTTAAGGTAACCGGAGCTGCGACAGCCTGAAGACAGGTGTCGATGCTAACGGGGCTACATAAATTTTGGCTACTAATGAGAAGAGCCGCTCCACCCGAGCGCTTCTCCGAATCAGAGCCTTTATGTACAACATTAAAACCATTAAAGGACACAGGGTCAGAAGTCTTCAGGTAAGTCTCCTGAAGAGATATTACTGAGGGGTTATAGAACTTGACTAAAATACGCAATTCCTCAAAGTTAGCTTGAAAACCACGACAATTCCACTGAAGCAAAGAGTCCATGATTAAGTCTTATCTTGAGGTAAGGAGTTTTTCCCCCCTTTTTCCTTTACTTTGGAAGGAGTTGAAGAAACAGAGGGCGGCCGGCTCCCGGGCCTCCTCTGGTTCTTCGGAGAGGAAGGGGGTGGAGCTGCCGCAGCATCAGCAACAACAACTTCCACTCCCTCCATCCGCTCCTCCAGTGCAGCATATTTGTTTTGAAGGGGGACATCTGTGTTCCCCTTCTGGGCCCGTGCGCACAGCGGTCCCATAGATTTCTTAGACTTCTGGTCCTGGGCAGCGTTCCTGCCGCTAGAGTTAGCGGCCTTAGAAGGCTGACCAGAGCCAGAAGCCTTTGGAGTTGACTGACTAACAGGTTTGGGTGGGGGCTGAGGCTTAGGGGTAACAGAAGGCGGCACAACCGGACCGGCTGTGTCCGCCTTCTGCGTTCCCTTGCTCCTTGTCACCACCGGAGGAGGGTTACTCTCCAGGGGCGAGATGAGCCGAGGCTCCGCCCCCAAACAAGAAGTTGGGGTCTGACATGAAAAGTCTTTGGTGGGGCGCTTGCCTGCCACCGCTGCACTAAAAGTATACACAGAGGTGTTAGAGGTTGGGGCAGCCGCATCTGCACCAGGGCCTTCAACCATTTTTTTGGCATCCAGAAAGGACAGCCCCTTCTCCACACGCACCTGCTGAATCTTGCACTCGGATATCCAACGAGGGCATTTCTTATCCGAAGCCATATGCGCCCCCTAGCAATTCACACACAGGGGGGTGGCTGTGCAGGACTCAACAGAGTGTCCGGGCCTAGTGCAACGGGCGCACGAAGCCTCTGCCTGACGGCATGTCTTCTGCCCATGGCCATACTTTTGGCACTTAAAGCACCGGAGGGGAAGAGGGACGTACTTTTTCTCTCTCAGGGAGTAGTAACCTCCCCAGATGGTAGTACGAGGGATGGGGGTGCCAAACGTCAGGATGATGGTAGGGAGACGGATCTCCCCACCACCTAGCTTGGAAGCGAAGCGCCTGACGTAAGTCACCCCCTCAGACTTAAGGTTCCTTACAAGTTCATCTTCTGACAGTTCTGCCAAAGCTTGATCTTTGATTACGCCTCTTGACGAATTCATAGTTTTGTGGGGTGTGACTTCTACATGAGTGTTTCCGATGGAAGAGAACCCCACTAGCCCGCTGGAGTGTCCCTGAGTACGGCACTCCACCAGCAAGTCACCAGACCTGAGGCGCTGGGCGTCAGGCCTGCCAACACGGCTCCTGAGGGTCTTCCCCACCAGAAAAGGATGCAGCTTGGTAACTGGTTTCTCTTTCACCTTGCTATGGACAATGAGGAAGCGAGGCCATACGGCCGACGCCTGAAGCGTCGCTTCCTCACAGTCTGAATCACTGTCATGTGCAATGTCGGTGTCTATGCGCCGTTTCTGTGCTAGTTTTGGTTTTTTGGTTTTATCCATATTATATTAGTAGAGATATTCATCCCCCGGGGGTCCCAGCTCGCCACCGAGCCCAACAAGGGAAAGTGCAACTGTCGGCGGGTCTCCAGCCGACACACAATGGAGACTGCCCGAAAGACATACTCAAGGGGGTAAGCCCGATTGAACCGTTTGAGCCACCGCCTTCTATCACACCGTTGAATGCAGGGGAATACTGGCGTAAAGCACCTAATCAGCAGCAAAGGCTATAGCATGGTGCTCCGTATAGCAACCCGCATGTCAACAGTGGGATAGGGCTCAACGTGACAAGAGCCGATTGACTAGGCTGGTACGACTAGCCTCCCGTTTAGGCAGAAGTCAAGGCCAAAGTGGAGTGTTTCAGCCACCAGGATCCTCTTCTCCCCTGACACTGGTCTCCAAGCACGGCAAACACTTGGGATCCAAAGGACCAAAAGCTCACAAGTATTTTTAAGGACCAATCCAACATGGAACGACCTGGGTTAGCACAGCTCCTTAAAAACCGGACCAGTGAAAAAGACTGAACAACATATCTGCTGACATCAAGTCCTAATCCTGGACAAAGATGGCACCCGTCTGCTAGCCCACTTAGTCAGTGACTGAGGAGACTACCCACCCACGCCACGTGGAGGCCGGTGCCGAGCGGGCATAGTGCTGGTAAGGCTGCATTCCAGATGCATACACTTGATTAGGGCGGCCTTCGATTGTACAGGACAAATGTGTGATTTTTGGCTTATATAATTTTTCTGAATCCCTTTGTATGGACTCGCTGGTTCAACAAACAACATAAGTATGCCTTTCAGTGATCTGGCACGTGTGTTCAAGTTTATATTCCACATTGGGTCGCTCTTGTCTTTATGCATTAAACTATGTCTAATCACTCGGTCATAATAAATTGGAAGTCTTGACTGGTACTGATTATTTGAATGAGTCTGGCAAGTTCAGTATGTGTGACAATTTCATATTCCAAGGAGATGTTAGAAATCTTATATGTTGCATTGAGATCAGATGATTTTATACTTTTGGAGTAGTCATTGAAGGTTAGTTCAAAGCTCAGACGGTAATTCAGTGCTCCTTGGTAATAGGGTAAATGCGCTGTCAGGATTTCAAACTCAAGTGGAATGTAAAACCTGCTTCCATATGTTTCTGCCATAATAACGTCATCAAGTGCTGTGGTTACTTTATCTCCGGAATCCATTCGAAGTTTACCAACATTATCAGACTGTATGCCTTGATAAATATGGTCTTCTCGTTCTTCTCTTGTAAGCCAAAGATCTTTGTAACAGTAGAACACATCGGAATCGTCAAGACTAAACACTTCCCGTCCTTCAAGTTTTACTTTAATAGTTCTTATAATTGCTCTGCCCAGATTGTTAACTAGTGTTCCGTTTACGTCTGTGTCTGATGATAGTTCAATATTAAATGCTAGGTGTACAGTGTCAGGAACAATAACGTCACTGGGACCTAGGTTTGGAAACTTGACTGTAAGTGTTTGGTTCTGGTCTATGGTACATGGATTGTTTGTGATGACTATTGTTTGTCGAATGCCCTTTACACCAAGAGACTCACATAGTTTTCTATATGGGTCTAACTTTGATCCGTAAGACTGTGTCATTTTTATTATGCACAATAAAAAATATTAAATTAATAAAACAATGGCAGCGGGAGGATTTAATCATGACGATTTTGAAATGGATGACATGAATGTCTCAGAACCAGTATCACAGATATGACTGGAATGGTAACTAGTTCTAGTATGTATCACGAACTGTTAAAAGACAAAGTAAACTCATTTTATGACAGTGTTGGTGTCCGCCCAGATATAATAGATCATAATCAGTTTGAATATGATAAAGGACACTTATTTGTAAATACAGACAGAGGGAAAGTGTGTCTAACACATAAAAATAGTCCTGCTAAGTTTAGAGCTTTAAGTACAATTAAAACTGATGTAGGTGGTGAGGCAGCACTGCAGCGTTACCTTGGTGTTGGTACTAGTAAGAAGTTAACACCACAACTTGCTACTGTGCTTCACGACACGCAAACAAAGTTGCCAACAGGGCAAGATATTGAAATGGCACCAGTAACAAGCGTACCAGAAATAGCAAACACGGTAATACAAGAAACCTCATTTACTGAAGGACAAATAAATGATGCTATGAAAACAATAGACGACCCACCTTTGTCAATGCGGAAGATTATGGGCTTGGATAAATCACTGCAGACAATAATAGGTGAGATGGTAAACAATGTAGCCAAACTATGTGAACTTGATAAACACATAGAACGTGAAAAAGAAAAACTGGCTACAGCAGACAATGGGAATCTTGACACAAAAATGAAAGAAATAATCCAACACAGATTAAATGATTTGCAGATAGAAAGATCAGGACGATTAGAAACGATTAGTATTTGAAGAGAAAAACTGAAAACACAGGTTAACAGGATTAGAGAAACTATTCAGAAATTACTTCATGTAACGAACGCATTTCGTACATGTTTGGGTAGGAAGACGTTATGACGTCATTAGCAGTTGGACCAGAGGTTCACAACAGGTAATGTAGAGGTGAGCAATGTTCACGTGTGGTAATGTAGAGGGAATCTCCGTCAAGTCAAGTCGTCGATGTGATATCATTGACTGTGTCGACACTAGTGTGAAGAGAAGGGTCGAGTGACATCTCGAGAAAGAGACAACGACTTATGCGGTAGCGATTGACTGTGTAAGCGTCAAATTCCTACATAGCCTATATGCCACTTATTAATTATTTGTGTGAACTTGTTTATGTGATTATGTGAATTGTGTGATTTAATGTATTTGTTCATGAGTGTATGAGAAACAGAGGGCAAAGAGAGATAACTGTGTAGCCTTTGTCTTTGTTTGTAAGCACGTGTGTGGTGGTGGATGAAAGAGTATAGTAAACAGAGTTAGAACACCCACCTTTATACTGATTGTCAGAAAGCCCACGCACACACTCATTCCATTAGACTAAACGTATTTATACATATAACAATTTAATTCAATACAACATTAAAACCCTTCGTTACATTTGGTGACCCTAGACTTTCTCTGTGTTAGTTGGCGTTAAATCATACATATTTATATTTAGTGAGGGCACCACTATTTATTGTAGATATATATATATATATATATATATATATATATATATATATATATATATATATATATATATATATATATATATATATATATATATATATATATATATATATATATATATATATATATATATATATATATGTAGATAGACTAGTGGGCTTATTCTTTTGAAAACTTTGTTATATTGTGTATGACTGGGATGTGTTGTTTTGTGTGACATATGCCATCTCCAGTGTAATGGCTGTGCCTGTGTACAGTTTCTGGGCACTAAGGATTTAGCTCTTTTTCTGTCTGTGGGCTGCTATTCTCTTTTTCAGCTCTATTCTTCTGCTAGTGGGATTGTATTTGTTTTACTTGTTCTTTGCTGTTGTAGGGTCCTGTCCTTTAATGCGTTTGTTTGAGAATGTTCTCTTTGCCCTTATTTTAAGTAGGTTATAGTGTTAGGATTTCAACCCATTTAATTTAATTTATTTTGTTTATTTATTGTTTGATTTGTACTGATTTTGATGTTTTATTTTTTTGTATTTATGTATGTGGTTACAGGGACGTAGCGGGCATGAGAAAAGTAGTCCGGCGGTTTCAGAAAGTCGGAAATTTTTGAGGGACGATGGCGACCAGACGCTTATTTATTGATACTAAAATGTTAACTCTATTTTAAAGAAACAACATTCACATCCAAAGACAGACTTACCTATGACGGCTCGCTTGGAATGAAGAATTTGAAAATGTCACAATTGTTTAAATCCTTCATGTGGTCATGGGGAAACCAATCAATTAATAAAGAAACTCGCCTTTCTGTATTTAGAAGATTACAACTTATCAGAGTTGAAGATCGTTAGTTGTAGATGAGACTTGCGAAACAAACAAAAAAAAGAGATATAATCCATGAAGAAATGTTCATCACAAAAGCTGTGAATCTCCTGAATCAACTTAGACAGCAGACGTTTGTGTTGCACGGGATTTTTGAAGCACATTGGTTCTTAATAATAATAATAATGGCTACTTATATAGCGCTTATACTAAAATAGGCTCTTAGCGCTTTACAAATAAAGAGTGGGAGTGGAGGGGGTCATAAAGCCAGAGGAACAAATGATTCTGCAATACACAAGCACGCACACAGACAAACACACATGTACATAACGGCCACTGACGAAGAACTGCGCGCGAGCTACATTGGGGTATCGAACAGGTGGGTCTTAAGGGCAGATTTAAAGGCAGTGAATGAGGGAGAATGTCTAATATTTATGGGTAGGGAGTTCCAGACAACACTGAGGTCCAACGTGCGCAAAACAACGGTCACCTCTGTTTGCAGAGCGGGACTCTGAGAAGGTGCGTCATGTCACTACTAGTGAACGGAGGGAGTGGGAGGGAGTGTATAGTTAAAGAAGATCAGCGAGATAGGAAGGGGTAAAGTAGTTAATAGTTTTGTAGCACAGACAGGCGATTTTGTACAAGACTCGTTGTTTGACTGGCAGCCAATGAAGTTGTCTCAGGATAGGAGTGATGGGCTGATGCTGTCAGGCGTGGACGATAAGACGTGCAGCACAATTCTGAACTCGCTGCAATTTCTGAATGAGAGACCGAGGGAGGCCAGCTAAGTAATCAATTGCAGTAATCAATGCGGGACAAGACTAAAAAGACGACCAGTTTGGTGGCAGATTCAGTGGTGAGGTAATGATGGATAGAACTGATACGTCTTAATTCCAGAAAAGCAATTTTGCAGACATGATTTACATCGTCCTTCATTTGAAGATCTTTATCAAGAAAAACGCCAAGATTGCGAACTGAATCAGAAAATGGAATAGGTGCGTCACAAATGCGCATAGAGTCAGGAAAATTGGGCAGCAGTCGAGAGGCACCGATAAGAAGAGCTTCTGTCTTGCCCTCGTTTAACTAGAGTTTATTTTCACACACTCACCATCCAGAACTTAATAACTGAGATACAGTTCTGAACATCTGAAATAGCCTGACTGGAGCTGTCTGGAGGTGCAGATTTCGGAAGTTGTGTATCATCCGCATACATGTGATGATCGGTTGAATGCGATGCGATAACCTGAGACAGAGGCTGAGTGTACAGCGTAAATAGAACGGCGCCCAGGACAGAGCCCTGGGGGACCCCAAACTCTAGCACAGCGGCTTCAGAAAGAGCGTTCTTGACAGAGACGTTAATCTGACGGGAAGACAGATAAGAGTAGAACTTACCAGAAATACAAAAGTAGTTTTCTAGACGTTGGAGCAAGATGGAATGGTCAATGGTGTCAAACGCAGCTGATAGGTCTAACAGAGCAAGAACTGAGCTCTGGTTTTCATCATAGGCACTTAGGAGGCCATTAACGACACAGAGGAGAGCAGTTTCAGTGCTGTGCCCAGCACGTTAAGCAGACTGAAGCGGATGGACGTGATTGTTTGACTGTAGATATTTAGTGAACTATGTCAGAACGACTCTCTCAAGAACTTTGGACAGAAAGGGTAGGTTTGAAACGGGGCGATAGTTCTTTAGCTGGTTGGGGGTCAAGATTCGACTTTTTCAGGAGAGGTTTGACAACGGCTGATTTGAATTCTGACAGAAAGACGCCTCACTCGAGGGACTGATTTATGATTTTATGATTGGTTTCTTGACACATTCAGCTCAGAAAATGTCCCAAAAACTGCTGCAGAAGCCACAATTAAAGTTGTTGCCAACCGGCCTCCGTAGCGCAGTGGTTAGCGTGTCGGACTGGCGGCCGGGAGATCCGGGTTCGAATCCCAGCCGAGTCAAGCGGGATTTTTCCTACCTGGGTCGGCTCCTACTCAGAGCGGGTGGCTATGGACCCAATGGGAAGGCTGATGCCACGCAGCCGAGACTCACCCACTTCACGGGTGCGACTTTGGGGATGCTACCCGGGTTATGACACATCGCAAGGTGTGAATGATTACACGGCTGGCACCGCAGGTGTCCGCAGTTCCCGGGCCTGGTTAACACCAGGATATTTATGACAGGAAGCGTGGAATGCGGCCCTGTCACGCAGTCCCCAACCACATGGGCCACCATGGCATCATTATATCATCTTCATCCTCATCATCATGCAAAATGAAAACACGCTCGTCCAGGTTTCTGATCCCTCAAGTCTCCGTCTCATGGTGACCTCATCCCAGTCCTCAAGGAGCCCTAGGTGTGCGGTTGTCTTAGGCCAGACCTGCTGCTGTGCGTGGAAGGACGTAGTGGTTGACTCGCTACCTCTGGGGGGAGCTCCCACTCGTCGAATCCGCGACTAGCAATGTCGTAAGTAGGGGGAATAGTAGGTGTGGTCACCTGAAGGCTACACTGAACACCACCGAAGTGACTCGGCAGCAGTGCGGAGTTTCCTCCGGAGGGAGTCCCCTACTACCTGCCATATATATAGCGGCAGGGCCGGGAATCTGGCTGGGACAACCAGCGGGCCTGGGTGAGCACACTGGGGTTGACGGTGATGAGCGGCGTGAGAAGAAGACCTCTGAGGTCGACAAAGAAAAATTGGAGTAGCAAAAAAAAAAAAAAAAAAAAAAAGTTGTTGGCAATACAAATCAAGTTGAGTGAGTCAGTTTTGTGGACGTGGTTCAATCGAGCCTCGTGAACACGTGATCTTTTTTTTTTTTTTTTGGTACATCGCACACCACTGTGTGATGGCTTGATGTGACCAGCCCGCGTATACCCATATGACAATTCACAAATCAGTCACGTTTTGAGTTAGCTGTCAGGTGTATTTCGGGCATGTTTAAGCCTTTATTGGCTAAGGGCTGCCTTCATCAGCGTGCTGACCCTTTTGTTTTTGTTGACTGAGTAAACCTTTGTTGTTAGTTTTTAATGGTAGTTTGTTTTGTGGATTATTTTATATTGTTCAAGAGGATGTACTCTCGTTCACACTATAACTTGGAAAGGCTAGTGAAGAGTGGCAGTGTGTTCTTTTCATGTCGTGTCCTTAGTTTTGATTGTTGGTGGGACAATTCCGTGGTTGTCTGTGGTGTTTCTGGGTTTGGTCTAAGTATTCGAGCGCCCGTTGATCAATGATGTCGTAGGCGTACAAAGCTTTGCTGTATCTGCCCTCTTTAAAGTATACCAAAAGGTATTCTAGTTGTTTCCTTGCTCCCTTTTCTCTGCAAAGGCCCATGAAGTCGACCCATTCAAAGAATATCGTAGGGTTCAGTCCATTGGAGGAGATGAATGCGGCTAGTAGGATTGTTTTAAAGTGTGGGAGGTTTTTTGTCCTCGTGTATTTTCTTTTTTCCCCCGCCCATTTGTGTGCTGGTCCTATGATGATTTCATTGTTCAAAAGTCTGGTGGTTTTTCTGTTTCTGGTTCATTCCGTTTTCTTTTCAGTCCCCGTTGTTTCGGGGGGGGGGGGGGGGGGGGACCTTGTATTGGTTGCGGTGTGGAGCGTAGGAATAAGATATTTCCAATGCCAGTTAGTTCAAGTTCTTATTGGGAGGTCGTACTGCTTCGTTTAATGTGTCATGATTTGAGGCTGTTACCGTTTGGAGTCGGCGTGCGGCTTTTGCTAGTGGTGCCTCATGTCCTTCTTATTTCTGTTTTTTACCACTGCTAAATTGGTGGAGCTAGTGGTGCGAAGTCTGTTGTGTTGATGCACTAGTTCGGCCAGTAGCTTCGTTCTTGGGCCGGCGATTTTGACACTTTTCTTTTTACCAGCCACTGTTAAGTGGTGCACTGAGCTAGTCAGGCGCAAACTTGCCATTTTTGGTAAACATGAATACACTTGCGAAGTTTTGACACCACGACAGGTTTTCTCTCTCTCTCTCTCTCTCTCTCTCTCTCTCTCTCTCTCTCTCTCTCTCTCTCTCTCTCTCTCTCTCTCTCTCTCTCTCTCTCTCTTTTTTTTTTTTTTTTTGTCCAAAAAGTACTCCGGCGGTCGCCGGAGCGCCGGAGTGGCCCGCTACGTCCCTGGGTTATAATTGGTTATTCTTGTTACATTGTTTCCTTTGATTTGGTTTAGTTGTTGACAGATTGTTTCCTTTGGTTCATTCCTGTTTGATAAGACTTTGATAATTTGTTAGGTTTATTTCCCTTTGGTTCGTATTATTGTCTCTAGGGAGGTATTACATTTGATGTGATAAGGAATGTGGAGTGTTTGAGGTATTTTCTATGACATAATTTTATTTTTATTTTTCTTTCTATTGATATTGATATAAACTGGTGAATAGATCCATTATCAGGATTATACATGTTAATATTATTTTATTTTTTTATTAAAACTATTAACTTAATAATTTAATCTTTCATTGTATATTCCTTGTGCTTCTATCAACTTCAGTTGACGTTCTTCAGCATATGTTGTGAATATATTGAGTTAGTGTGTTATATTTGGTATAACATTGGTCACTACTTCATTATTTATAGACATATTGAGATAATACAATACATAATTTGCTTTGTATATTTTTAAGACTTTACTGTTTTCATTGTAACTTAGACTGTACATTATCCTGGTAATTTACTTTTGAAGAAACTTAATTGTTTCATAAGGTTTATAGAACAATTATAGTGTTGTGATTGATTGCATTTTGCCATTTCATTGTTGACACTTTCGTACTTTACTGATTTCCTGTTTAAACATTTTGATACTTTTATAGTAAAGTTTTTTTGTTTGTTTGTTTGTTGATCTACATTGTACTTAGCCATGTCTGATGATTATGATAAGTTGTTCCAATCTTTTATTGCTCAAGCTACAACTTTGGGTATCCCTGATAAGGAACATGGAAAATATGTACAGGATTCTTTTGATCGTCTTGAGAGAAAGATTGAGGGATGAAAAAAAAATGGAAGAAGAAACAAGACAATTGGAAGTTGAATTAGCAAATAAACAAGCAGATGTTCAGTTAGCATGAGAACTGGAAAGAGAGAAGACAAAACAAAAGGAACTTGAGTTACGTTTTGAACATAGACTTGAGGAACAAGATGCTGGTCATGGAAACAGAGGTAGAAACAGTAATTCTTTTGGTGCTAGACCTGTTTACCCCAAGTTGCCTCTTTTCAAAGAAAGACAAGATGACACAGATTCATACCTTTTTCGTTTTGAGACTCATGCTACAGCCCTTGGCTGGGATAGTGACAAATGGGTTACATTTCTTTCAGCTTTGTTAGAAGGTAACGCATTGAACTTATACCACAGTCTTGCTGCTCACGGTCCTGTAGATTATCCAACATTGAAGGACAATTTGCTTAAGAAGTTCCAGTGAACTGCAGAAGGTTTTTTGCAAGAAGTTCCGTGAAGTCCGACCAGACTCGAACGAACCTTTCCAAACGTTTGGTATTGAGCTGAACAGATTGTTCGATCGATGGATAGCTTTGTCCGGTGTTACTAGAAACATGCAAGGCATTATGGATCTTGTCTTAAGTGAGCAGTTTCTAGAATGTGTGTCACAGGATCTTGCTAATTTCATTCGCGAGCGTGGACTTGTCACATTGGATGATATGGTTAAAACCGCTGAAAGTTATCGTCTTGCTCGTCCCGGAAAGAACTTGGCACGCAGATCGGCTGCTACAGTTTTCGGTTCAGTAGGATCAGTTGATGTAGCTGAAGAGTCACAAGCTGTTGCTGGCTCTGCAGATTCTCGCGGTGGTTACTCCAACTATCGAGGTCGCGGCTATTGGAGAAATCGTGGTGGTTTTCAAAAGACAGACCAAACACCCTCAGTTTCGAACCAAAAGGTCGAAGGTCGTTTTGATCAAACTCGGGGATCTTTGAGACGTGGACGTGGAGGTCGTTCATTTTACACCAATTTTGATACTTGCCCTCTTTGTGATGGTAAAGGTTATGGTCCCAGGCAATTTCCTCTTCGAAACAGTCAAAACCCTTGCCCTGTTTGCAACATTGGTGGTCATACTAGAAAAACTTGTCCCTTTGTTGTGAAAAAAAAAACACAGCTTCAGATGATAAAAATAATAACTCAAGCTCAGGTTGTGCAGTTGTCCCTATAGACTCTGAAGTTGTTTGCTCTATTTTTGATCAGACAGCTGGTTACTTGCATTTAGAAGTTGGTTCTGTAAATTCTACTACTTGCTCAGTTCTGCGAGACACAGGCGCTACCATTTGTGGTGTTCGAAAACGTTTGGTTTCTGATGAACAGTATGTACCAGGTACTGTCCGTTGTAAAAATTTTGGTGGAGAGATCAACATTTACCAGCAGGCTAAAGTTGTTTTTGCTTGTCCATATTTTGCTGGAGAGTTGGTTTGTTGTGTTCTTGAGGATCCAGTTGCTGACTTGATTGTAGGAAATATTCCAGGTTTGATTGTCCAGCAGACCCAAGATACCCAGGCTGCTGCTGCTGATGATGAGGTCCCTGTTGCTGCTGTCACTACTCGTGCTCAGGCTAGGAAGGAAGGTCTCCCGCACAGACCTCTTGTCACTGTGTGCGATGATTGAAGGTCACTCGTGCTGAACTCATTCAGTTGCAGAAAGGTGATGCAACTTTGCAAGGTTGTTTTAAGTTAGCTGCCTCAGGTGAAGAAAAGGTTGTTGATTCTGCTACTTATACTTTCTATTCTAAAGATAATATTTTGTACAGGAGGTATCAGAAATCCAAGGATATTTTGCATCAGGTTGTTGTTCCAGAAAAACTTTGTACTTCAGTCATGATTGCTGCGCATGATCAACTTTTGGCTGGTCATTGTGGAGTTCGTAGTACTCTGACTAGGATTCTATCCCAATTCTTTTGGCCTGGTGTTTCTGCTGATGTGAGTACTTATGTTCACACTTGTGACATTTGCCAGAAAACAATTTCAAAAGGGAAAGTTCCCCCTGTTCCTTTGGCGACTATGCCTCTTATCTCGACTCCGTTCGAGAGGGTCGCTATTGATCTCTTTGGGCCTTTGTCTCCTCCATCTGTTGAAAGTCACAGATATATTCTGACTTTGATTGACTTAGCTACTAGGTTTCCGGAGGCTGTTCCTATGAAGGATATTTCTTCTGTTGCAGTTACTGACGCTTTGATGAGTATTTTTTAAAGATTAGGTTTTCCCAGGGAAATTCTGTCAGATCAAGGTTCTCGTTTTAACTCAGATTTGATGAAACAGTTTCATGCTTTGTGTGGTACTCAAGCCATACGTACTTCTCCCTACCATCCTCAAGCAAACGGTACTGTTGAACGGTTTCATGGCACTTTGAAATCTATGCTTCGGAAGGTTGTTCATTCTCAACCAAAAGCTTGGCATCGATATCTTCATGCATTGCTCTTCGCATGTAGAGAATTGTAGTCAGGGAGTACAGGTTTCAGTCCTTTCGAACTGATGTTCGGTCGCAAACCAAGGTTTCATGGTCGTTGCTGTGTTTTGACATTATCCTCAGAATTTGTAAAAAAGACCCTCGGTCGGTTCTTTTTTTCGTTGGGGGGGGGGGGGGGGGGGGAGGGTAACTAACGCATTTCATACATGTTTGGGTAGAAAGACGTTATGACGTCATTAGCAGTTGGACCGGAGGTTCACAACAGGTAATGTAGAGGTGAGCAATGTTCACGTGTGGTAATTTAGAGGTGAGCAATGTTCACATGTGGGAGTGACAGTGTTGTATTGTGAACTGTTGTTAGTCAGAGATGTCATATCAGCGGAGTTGAGCGGACGTGTTCGTTGGTGCTCTGAGAAAGAATTCTTCTAGGGAATTCTATAGCTGTATATAGAATACAGGTATTTATTATTGTTATTATCGGTATTTATAATGACCTGTAAAGCTATTCATACGAAAAGGGAAAGTATTGTTTTTATGAATTATTATGATTAGAGTGCAGAAGGGCCCATGTTTGAAGGAAGAGCGAGGCTCGTGTCAATACTTGTTTGGTCATGTAATTATTATATGTGATATAGTTTATAACTAGGATGTCATCTTGTATTTATTCATATGTGAAAATGTGGGACTGAAATAGGAAGGTAATTCAGTGTATAATTAGGTATACCTAATGATGAATGAATGTGCAGTAATATGTTATAAAATGAAGGTGAGCTGTGATTGTAATATTTAGCTCATAATTCATTGTGTGTAGGTACGCAAAATGTGTGCACAGTGTTAAAGTGGCTATAGGAATTGTCATAAGAATTGTGACAATAGTGACTGTAGTAGTATGGTGGCATAGAGAAGACATTTTTCAAAGGAAATGATCTCGAGCACTCTGAATTATAATAATGTGTCAAAGACACATACAGACTCTCTAAGTATAAGAGCGAAAATTTACGATTGTATAAATGTTGTATACAGCAGGCCGGTATGGAGCGGAAACCCTCTGGTATGTGGCTGATGAAGATGTCCTTATAGCATCGTCTACGTGACCGGATGCGGACATCATCACGCCTTCATCTTTCCTTCGTCTACCATCACTGGTGCAGACGTGCAGCAACGGTAACGAAGTAAGCCTACAGATTTGAGCTACAGGACCACATGCAGTGTTCCTCCAGTGTAGCCTATGTCGCATAGCATAGTTGATAATTGCACGCCTAGGAATATTCTAATCTGTAAGTACTGTCATTGACTATTACCGTTCAGTTCGGGAATCTCCGTCAAGTCAAGTCGTTGATGTGATATCATTGACTTGTCGACACTAATGTGAAGAGAAGGGTCGAGTGACATCTTGAGAAAGAGACAACGACTTCTGCGGTAGCGATTGACTGTGTAAGCGTCAAATTCCTACATAGCCTATAGGCCACTTATTAATTATTTGTGTGAACTTGTTTATGTGATGATGTGAATTGTGTGATTTAATGTATATGTTCAAGAGTGTATGAGAAATAGTGAAACAGAGGGCAAAGAGATATAACTGTGTGGCCTTTGTCTTTGTTTGTCAGCAGGTGTGTGGTGGTGGGTGAAAGAGTATAGTAAACAGAGTTAGAACACCCACCTTTATGTCAGAAAGCCCATGCACACACTCATTCCATTAGACTAAACGTATTTATACATATAACAATTTAATTCAATACAACACGAAAACCCTTCGTTACACTTCACGAAGATGCAACATTGGCTGAGAGATTGAAAACATTTTTCAGAGAGCAGGGTATTACAATTACATGTTTAATTACATATCTTGGATTTATTATCAGTACTGTTGTGTTAGCTGTCTTGGGCAGTGTGGGTGGTGGTTCTTCACCTCCAGCACCACCAGGCCCACCGACTCCAACAGACCCAAAAGATTTACAGTCATGGGTAAAGAAACAACTGTCTCATATTTCAGACCTGCTTAAGAAATTGGCTCTGAAAGCGATGGATGCATTGCCAGGTATAATTAGAAGTGTTGTCAGTTGGATGATTAGTACTGCAGCAATGGTAGTAGGATTTATGGCGGAACATGTATGGGTCTTTTTGGTAACAGTAGGAGGATTAATTACAGGATATTTAATGAAACAGGTAAAGAAGTAAAACCGCTAATCCAGTTAGGCCTATTGCCAATGCTGTTCTTTCTGACTCATGTGTGTCAGGGGTTGGTTATAGCGTTGGTGTTGGTATACTGGTGTTACTGGAGTTACTGGCGTTACTGCCTGTACAGGTGCCTGTGCCAGGGTTGATACCAGTTGTAATGGTTTTAATGTCTGTACATTCGTGGTTGTGGCCCCCAAGTTTACAGATTGATTAAGACCGAGTTTTTGACCAACACCTACAACAATAATTTCATTATTATAATTTGTTATTGTACCTATTTGGAGTTGAAGGTCAGATGGTAACATGTATAACCCGATGCCAACTACAAAGTCAACTTTGGATCTCGCATATCTGAGAACGTCTTGATAGAGCTGTATGCTTGACGGGAGATCAACAACTGAGTTTACTGAATCTTCTAGATTAGCAAGAAACTGTTTTTCTGCCTCGAACTTCCCACTTTCATTTAAAATATTTGATTTTGTTAGTGAGTGTGCTCCTAGTAAACACCAGACTTGTGTTCTGATAGACTCATTTACGCGCTCAACTCCTGTTTGAGTAAACCCGTCACCTTTGTCTAAGATAAATGTGGTCCAAGCATTAGACTGTTTCTGTTCTATTGAGCCTAACCAGACTTGTGATTTTGATAAGAATGAAGTGTAACTGGGGTAGTAATCTTGTGGGTATTGCCTGTGACTCATAGCGTAATACACTGTACCCATGAAGTGGTGATCATCAAGTTTTTGTGTAAAGTCATACTGGGGGCTGATGTTAAACTCATTACAGATGTGTTCAACCGCTTTCATATCCATGGGGTTGTTAAACCTGTTGAAACTGGATTCAGTTGGTAGTGGTGTATGCAGTTCTGACAGTATTCTTCTTAATTGGTAATACGTGTGGAAACGATACACAGACCTAATCAGTTTGTTTGAGTGATTCGAATGGTCTGTTAATTAAACACCACAGCCTGTAGTTGAACACAGAATAGCAAAGTTGAGTTGGTTTTAAAACATCTGTAGTGGGCTTGAAGACCACTTTCTTGCGGTTACATCATCTGTTATCGGAGGGTTTATGTAATGATCAAAAGGGTTGGGTACTTTAACTTGGAATATATCTTGTTCGCTTGCGCCTGACACAGCTGTATCGAGCTGATTTAGTTGAATTATTTTGTGTTCATAAGTAGGTGCAACATTGTATTTGGCATCCACATTAAATTGAAATGCGTTTGTTGTGGTAATGTTTGGAGATTTAAATTCCATCCTTCTTTTTTATGAGATAATAAAAATGTTTATTACCTTAACAAATCTTGACACAAGCAAGCCAGTGTGGTTAACTAATGGGATTGATAATCGTGATGGTAGCAAGGCTGTAGCTATCCATGAAATGTTCTACACTGTAAAATGGTTTAATGTAACAGATGATGAAATTTATGAAGTAATTTTTGGTGGTGTGACTGAAGCTATACCACCTGGGTATTATGACTTTTGTACTTTAGCTGAATGGTTTCAAAGTAAATTTAATATTAAAGCAACTTTAAATCCAGCTAATCTACTTGTCACATTAGAATCTTTGAAACAAGATGTGTTAAAAATGACAAATAAATTTGCACATTTACTTGGTTATTATTTGGATGAAGATTTGTATAGAACTGAAGAAGATTTTTTTTCTAATACAATAACATTGAAGACAAATAAACTTAAAGTAACTGGAAGATATCCTGTTCATTTGTCAGTATGCACAGTACTAAATATCTACTTAAAAGAACTAAACACAACTGAAAATGTCCACAATGGAAAAACCATCATCTTTGTTGAGATGCTTACCGACTGGAAATGCTCCGTATTGTGAAAGTGTGGTTGCTAGATTTCCTAATTTACAGTTTAAGAAATTAGGTTCTAGTTTCTTTGAGTCACTGTGTATATCTGTAACTAATCAGGATGACAAACTAGTTGTAGTGCATGGTTTTAGTGTTGTCTTAGAAGTTAAATAATTTTATTTTTGTTTATAAAAATGAGTGGCGGTCTAAAGCCAAGAATCATACCAGTTGCGTGTCCGGTAACAGACTTGAAAGAATTTGCTGATGTTCAGGATTTTGAGAAAGAAGGAGAGGTGGGGGAGGTGTATAGTTTTTGATTTCACTGGCATGTACAAGAGGAAAGTAATCGATGACATGAAGGACGGCATAGAGAGACTGCTTCCTAAACTTGGTCAGCTGCGTGATGTTGCTGTACCTGTTGTACCTACTCTTGTAAATAATGTGCCCTTCAACTTAATACATGTAGGTAATAAGTGGGTAGTTCCGCTTGTGCCTGCACCACCACCAACATAAAGTTTGAATTTATTAATCCTTATGTATACACTGATGATGAAGACGCCTTAGTGTTTAGGAAAGTTGTTAACTCTGGACCACTGATTGTAAGCCTTGTTCCAAGCTTTGCCCCAGACAACAATAAAAGAGAAAAACTGTAAGTTAAAAATTTTGAGAAACGGAGATGTCTTCTTATGCACAGGAAGGGCAGGACTGATGCGAAGGTAGTGTTTACACCAGCAAACTTTCTGATTGCAAGAGAAGCAACAATAGTATTTGAAATTATCATGAGATCTGTAGTTTCTGTAAAAGATACTGAATTGCACAGGGAATTAAACTACGTGGAATGACTCTGTCACTGAGTCAACAAAAGTCTTTATTGCTATTACAAAAAGTGCTGATGTTATTAATGTTTCGAGCAGTATTCCCACTGTCAAGGTGGTGGTTGACAAATCAACTTTTGTTCGTCTAAATTACATAAACCTTGAACACATTGATCTTGTTTCGTTTTATTATGCCAGCAAATTGTATACTTTTGACGAGTTGCAAAATAAAATCACTGATTAAAAAAAAATATTTGTGAATAAAAAAATGGTAAACGTCTATCCACAACTATCGATGCTTGAGACTGTGTCGTCATTTACACCTGATCCACATGTGTCAATTGCATCAGATAAAACATTACTGGCAGATGCATTCAGATTAATAAATATTACAGAAGCTTTGAAATATTTGCAAAGTGAAGAGGCGAGGTACACTAGGTGTAAAAGGAGGTATCAGGCAGTTTTCAATTCTGTACAAAACACATCTATGGCTGTGGGTGCTATTTCAGCTGGATTATCTGTGGGAGGTATTGCACTAATTGCCTCAAGGATTGGAAGTTTGATTGGAATTGGACTTGAAGGAGCTAGCATTGCCACAGGTCTAGCATGCTTTGGTTTGGAGGCCATAAACAAGAGGTTTCATACAAAGTTACAGAAACATGAAGCTTTGAGAATGCTCGCTGGTGCGAAGTTGAGCAGTATGAAACTTATTATTAGTAAGGCATTAAATGATAATTTTATTGATGACGAAGAATTTAAGAGCGTCCAGGAAGATTTAAATAATTACAAAAAAAAGAAGTCTGACCAAATAGGTAACCGCCAAGACACTGGTTGGTAAGTGTTGCATACAATAACGTCTCTTACGCGGTCATCTTCCAGCTCGTACGCACCCCACTTTCTCACTTATTTTAAGATGACGGAAACGGTAAGAAAGCGGGATGGGACAGCTTATCATAGTTATCCCGTGTTACGTGGTAGAGTTGTAGTCGTAGTATGTAAACACACCAGGCACACACATGTAGAGTTCTTTTCAAATAACCTTCATTCAGTTGCAATCCGTCACGCGTGGCTTAAGGATGTAGACAATACTGGAGTAACAATTCCAACAATATTTTATTACAGCGATGCGATCTCCATGAAAAGCGTTCACAATTTCACCAACAATATCTTTTCTTCCAAAAGTTCACACTTTGACACAATGCGACTCTCATACAATATACATGAACACTCACTGCATTGGCATAAATCTATCACTGACAAATGAAGCACGATATCTTGCGTAGCTCTCTAGAGAAATAAGAAAGTACTTTACAAAGACTCCAGATTCTCAGGAGCCAAATAGATGCTCTAAAACTATCTATTTTAATCACATACACCCACTACTGTCTCAGCGCTGTCATAATTTCCACATCACTGGCATCAAAACCGTATTTTGAAACAAAGACTGGCTCATGAGAATCATCATCTGTATTGTCGAGTAAAATAATTGACCCAATTACCCATTGTCTTAAGATGACCTTAATTAATTACTAATTACGGTCATTAACGTCCACACGGTCGTTTTTCTCAAATCAAACCAAAATCCAGTTAGTGCACTCTATAATAAACTAATGACTTTTTACACACTCCAAATAATTAGAAAATTACTCTCCATTGTCTCTCAATACTGTCGGAGTCGATTTCCGAAACTCACAAGCTCTGTACAGCACACGCAAGACTGACAAACTCCTTGCATATAATGTGGGAATATGTTTTCACCCCGCCCAGGCCGCGCTGTGCAAACACACTTTATGGCAAGAGAGGTCTTTCACTGTGTACACTTGGCTTAGAAAATCATACCTTGCTGTATACAGACACCCGACTGAGTACATATACAACAGATCATCAAGACCCCCCCCCCTCCCCCCCTCCCCCCCCCAACACACACTGACACACACACACGCACACACACGCACAAACACATGAATAAACATACCCGTACACACACACACACACACATGCACTGACACATATACACATATACACACACACAAACACATGAATAAACATACACGAACACACACACAAACACATGAACACACACACAAACACACACACACATATACACACATACATACATATACACAAACACATATATACACTAACACAGACACAAACACAGACACATACATACAGCCAACTACTAACCGGTATGACAGAGCTGCCGCCATTGCTCAGCCGGATAAATTTGAAATTCCATGAATAGATTATAAGAACCGATCCGGTTTTTTCTGAGCTGAAAAAGTTTTCTGACTTTTCAGAACGTGAAATTTCTTTTTTTAGCGCTCCAACACGTAGACTCGTAGAACAGGTTCTGTGTGGTGTCTCGGTTTTCTGCGTACTGCAGTGTCGGTAGCATGCACACGCGCACGCACACACACACAAGCACTCACACACGCACGCACGCACGCACATGCACGCACACGCACGCACACATGCACGCACGCACACGCACGCACGCGCACGCACACACACACACGCATGCACATGCACACGCACGCACACGCGCACGCACAAACGCACGTATGCGCACGCACGCGCACGCACACACACACGCACACACACACTCACACACTTTCTACTCAATGTTAACATAACACACTTTTCTCAATCATGCCGTCCTAATGTTTACCCGGAATATGTTTACACCACACAGCCGTCAATGCCTAGGCCATACAAAGTCTTTGTGGCACTCCACCGTTGCCAGCTATCAACCCTGAATAGACGTCATGTTCTAACTGGTATATTTTAGACCTTGTGTGTACACACACCACCCATTACATTCACCCCTGTATGGGCGAACAGGTTTTGTTTACCGTCAGTTCCCACCTCGCTGGGACTATTGACAATACCAACCGTTTCAATTCCAGTGCCATGTGTGTCAACTGTCACTTTGAAAACATGCTATTTAAGCCAAACAGGTTTTGTTAGAGGTACATAACACACACACACACGCACTGACACACAGACAAACACACACACGCACTGACACACGCACTGACACACACACACACACAAACACACAGAACATGTATACACAAACACACGGAACATGTATACGCCAGTGCACAGCAATACAGCTCAACTCACAGTTCAGTTATTTAGGGTTCACAGTGACGCTATGAGTCTACTGAACAAGTAGAGGAATCCCTTCTATGAGAACATTAAAACAAACAAACATGTTTTATTGTACATTTTCAGTAGCCCACTCGATCACAGATTCTTATGAGCATGGCGAGATTCTCAAGAGCCACTGTTTTTATCGGGTTTGAGTCAACTGTAAAGATTTCTGAATCTCTGCATAATCCAATGACACACACACACACACACGAGACATGACACTGAGCTAAGCCAACAAATGTACATACCTGAAATTACTATCCTTGCTACACACATACAGGAACAATATCCTCAATGAATACTCCATTGCAAACATACACACTCACAAATCAGTGACGCAGTTAGTTTAAGTCTACCAAGGTCATTCTTGAGTATGCCACATATAGTCTATGGGAGACAAATCTGTATAGTGGTTCCAAGTGATTATGCCCCTTATGTCATTGACCAGGAAATACATAGTGTTTTATCCCTGAGTGAGAGTATCTGTGGTTTGAATCTAAATCCATTTAGCTTACATAGAAGCAGTAACACAGTGTAAATGTAAAACGTTACTGGCAACATAGCTGAATGGTGCAAACGTATAAAGTTACTATTCAGTGTAATTTCCTAGAAAACATGATTTTGCTTGATAACAACTATTCTTTTGTTTGTCTAATAAAAATGACAGACGGACAAATCCAAGTGTTTGATGTTACAGAATGCTTCAAAGATGTTAAGTGTTTTTATGACTTAAAAACACGTGTGTTTGGACCCAGCTTTAAACTCTCAACACCATCAATAAGGATATACATGACATATAACGTTACTTTGGAATATTCAGATGGATTACCACGTTATGATTATGAGACTGTTGATCTTAAGACAAATGCTTTTAAAGTTTATAATGCTAACAGTGGCCACTTGCGTTGGTTTGAGGTATTGTGTAATGACATATTTGATCAATTAAGAAAACTACATTGTTATATTGAAAGTGTTACGTTCAATAAAGTAATATTACACCTGCAGGACAAGACTTCAAGACAAACACCAGGAAAGTAGTTGACATGTTTATCATAACTACAGATAATACAGTATTACATATGGTGTGACAATGGTAATATATTTTTTATTTATTATTTTGTCAGACAAATACAAAATGACGGACAATTCTTAAAACCCTGGCCCATCAGGCTCATCTAGTTTAAGAAACGTGTTTCACACAACAAACTTGCCTATATCCAATAGTAACAATGTCTATGAATCAATAGAAAACTCTTTTTCTGTCATACAACAAAATCTTATCACAGGCAGTGTTAAGATTCAGATTGTTGCTAAAATAGAATTTACTAGAGTAGACGGTGAAGTGATTGTTTCGTACATATCAACAAGACAACACACAGTTAACACAAGAAGAGAATTGGAGAACGTGTTTAGAGACAGACTATTACCTGACTTCCTCCAGGCAATTGACAGTGCAAAAATGAAGGGGTATGGTTGGCATGAAGGTCATGTACATGAACTACAATTAAAGCAGTCTAGGTATCATCCTATATTAGGTAAAGCATGGTTGCCACTGCCAACTGAGGTTGCAAACAAAAAGGCTGTTGTTAACATACAGAACAATGACAACTATTGTTTCATGTGGTGTGTGCTTGCTAAACTACACTTTGTAAAATCAAAACCAGAACGTGTATCTAACTACAACAAATTTGTAAACGAACTCAACTTCAGTGGCATTGAGTTACCTGTTAAAATAGAAGACATAGACTTGTTTGAAAAACTAAATCCTGGTATATCTGTGAATGTGTTTGTGTGGGATAATGAATCTGAGAACAAGTTACAACCAATTAGAGTATCACCTCTGGCTCCAACATATGGGCAGTCAGAAGATAAACATGTTGACATATTGCTAATCGGTGATGACAATAACTTTCACTACACAATTATCAGGAGTATGTCACGTCTAATTCATAATCATGTATCAAAATATGGTAGGAAACAGGAAGTTTGTAAAAAATGTTTACAAAGTTTCTCCTCCATAAACGTAGCACATAATCACATCCTACATTGTAGGTCACCTGATGACATACAAACTGTACTTAAGTATCCAGATCCTGGTAGTCAAGTGTATTTTAAGAACTATGGGAATCAGCAAAAGCTGCCGTTTGTAGTGTATGCTGATTTTGAATCACTGGTAGTTCCATATGAGGGTCCTGTTCCAGAGTCATTACCAAAGACTATAAAACTAAGTGACCAAGTGGTGTGTTCTTTTGGATACATTATTGTTAGGTCAGACGGTCTTCATTCAGAGCCTGTTATCTACAGGGGTAAAAATGCAGCATGTCTGTTTTTAACAGAAATGAGACATCAGTATAGTCAGGTAGTACAGTATCTCACAACATGTCAGATGCCTTTGGTGATGACAGAAGAAGACAAACTAAAATTTGATACAGCTGAGACGTGTTGGATTTGTGAACAACCTTTAGGTGGTGATAAAGTTCATGACCATGATCACATAACTGGATGTTACAGAGGTGCCGCAAATAACAATTGTAACTTGTTATTAAAAACAGATCCTAAGACATACAAGTTACCAATCTTTTTTCACAATCTGAAGGGATATGATTCACACATTATCATGCAGGCTGTGGATGAGTCTTACAGAAACATAAGTTGTATTGCCCAGACAACTGAGAAGTACTTGACTTTTAGGTTAGACAAATTAGCATTTTATGACTCCATGCAACATTTATCTTTAGGTCTTGCTAGTCTGGCAGAAGGACTGATTGAGTATCCAATAACGAGTAAATATTTTGAGCCAGACTTGGTTAAGAAAGGTGTTTATCCCTATGAGTACATTGATCACTGGATTGTGTTTGAAGAAACAAGAGTACCACCAAAAGAAAAGTTTTATTCCACACTAACTGGCAAAGGTATTTCTGACTCTGAATATCAACACGCACTTGATGCATGGGATAAATTAGGGTGTCAGACAATTGGTGACTACCACGATCAGTACTTGAAAGCTGACGTTTGCTTACTAGCAGACGTATTTGAAAGTTACAGTGAGAAAGGTCTATTACACTACAGTCTTGACCATGCCTGTTACATAACTAGTCCTGGCATGACATGGGATGCATTTTTCAAATCCAGTAAGATATCTATAGACCTGTTGTCTGATCGTACGATGGGTGAAATGGTGGAACGTGGATTGAGGGGAGGCATTAGTATTGCAGCAAATAATTATGCAAAGGTAAATAATAAATATCTGGACAGTCATGGTGACCTTGGCCAGGGTTTTGATCCCTCAAGGTCAAGGTCATTCATTACGTACCTTGACGCTAATAACCTTTATGGGTTCGCGATGTGTGATTTATTGCCCTTGAAAAACATTTGTCTGCATGATTTGTCACAGTATGATGTAACAGACATAACAAAATATATTATGACACATGACCGAAACGACGCGAAGGGTTGGATCTTTGAAGTAGACCTAGAGTACCCACACCATCTACATGATTACCACAATGATTATCCGTTGGCTGTTGAGAAAATGAGTATGACAGGGTAAAAAGAAGACACCAAACTTGTACCAAATCTAAATGACAAATTCAATTATGTTTGTCACTACCGCTTGTTGCAGTTTTACATCAGACATGGGTTAGTACTAAAGAAAGTTCACAGAGGAATCCAATTTGATCAGAGTGCTTTCATGAAAGATTACATAATGAAGAACACAACCCTCCGTGCCAGAGACGGAAACACTGCATTTGACAAAGACTTCTTTAAGCTTATGAACAATGCCTGTTTTGGCAAGACAATGGAAAATCCTCATCACAGAAAAGATGTGAGACAGGTCACAACTGAATCGGGTGCAATTAAACTCACAGGTAAGCCACAGTACACAGGGTACAAAGAGTTTCATTCATCATTGTATGCAGTGTCACTCAAAAAAAAGATTGTTAAACTGGACAAGCCAGTATTCATTGGTATGGCAATTCTGGAGTTGTCAAAACTGGTGATGCTTGAATTTTATTATGATTACTTCAAATTAAAGTATCCTGACTGCCGTCTGTTATACACTGACACTGACTCTATGATCATTGACGTGTGTACTGAAGACTTTTATGAAGACATGAAAACAGAGTTACACATGTATGACACATCTGATTATCCTAAAGACCATCCACTGTTCAGCACACAAAACAAAAAAGTGCCTGGTAAGTTTAAGGATGAACTAAATAGTGTGCCAATAGTTGAGTACGTTGGACTGAGATCAAAAATGTATTCTATACTGCACCAGAAGGGAAGTCAGTCGAAAGCCAAAGGAATAAAAAAAAAACAGCCAAAAAAAATGAAAACTTTCGTCATGAACATTACAAGCAAGTGTTAGACGGGGCATTAATGCCTGATTATCCAAACAAATCATTGAGATCAAATAAACATAATCTTGAAATGATCCAAACACATAAAAAGTCACTAGCAGTTGGAGACACGAAAAGAGTGTTTCACACCAAGGAAAAGGCTTATGCACCTGGTCATTACAGGCTCAAGTTATCTGAAGAAATAGCAGATGAACTGGGTGATGAATTAATTGATGAGTTAGTTACTGAAATGAGTAACGGTGTATGGGGGAATAATCTGTAATCCTTCTCTGACAAATGCCCTCTGGGGCGCAGGGTCAAACAGGTAATATATTGTTGCGCCAGGACCGTCAGGACCGTCAGGACCGGGAATTATTTTTTTTATATTATGAACGGACGTGGACCAGATGGGGTCTGTCGCCCTGCGTCTGACGTCATTTTCAGACTCACCTGGTTGATATAAATATCTCACCTGTTTAGTAAATAAACTTGTGTCAGGCGCAAGCGGTGCTGGGGTTGATCCTGTTTTTGGCTCTGTAATTGTTTTCATTTTAATAGCATCAGCAGGTTTTGGGTGGCTTTCATTGTTCATTGCATTTATCACATGTGGTAATCTCTTAACCCATTCAGTGTTACGGGTGTCATGCATGAGTTCCTTAGAATACTGGTAACTAAAAAGTCTTTCTGATAACTGTTTGTTAAAGTTCTCTACAATTGCTTGTGATCTGTGTACGCCTGGAATACCGCGTCTGACCAGTACGCCATGCTTCGCAAATAACTGATGAACTGCACCTTTGAATTCTGATCCGTCATCAACTTGTACAAGTCTGGGGTATCTTAAAGGGCCTCGACCATATATTTTTGTTAATGCAGTCGCAACTGTACTGGCTGTTTTGTCAGATATGGGTTCAGCGTCTTTATACCTTGAAGAAATGTCTACAACAGTTAATGCATACTTGTATCGTTTCTTTCTTATTGTATCATGTGGTAAAAACAAAAGGTCCATTTGATGTGTGTCATTTGGTGTTGTGTTCTCAAAATGGGGTCTTGTTATCTTTCTTGGAGCAGGGAGGTATATCTGCCAAATTGCTTGTCTCTGCAACCATTGTTTGACTTGATTGAGTGATACATCTCCGCCAACAGCGGCATGTAATTTTTCAATAGCTGTTTGCCCTTTCCAATAACCTGATGGTGAGTAATATATTTTTGATAGTTTATTTTCGGCTGTCATTTTTTTCTAGCAATGAAAACTCCAGTAAAATAAACAAATGTCATTCCCACTAGAACAAAGATTATCTCTCCGTTTCTTTGTTCTGTACTTGGTTGGTAATAGTCACTTAGTTTCTGTTTTGGGATAGACATGTCTTCACCTGTGACAAGATAGTATTCACGGATTGCTTCATCTGTATTTGAAAACGTATGTTGTGCGTGGCCTTCAAGCCTCAATCTTTCATTGATGAAATCAAGTTTTTCAATTCTTTTCTTCTCATAATCCTGTTGGGCTTGTGCAAGTTTCTCAGACGCTTCATTGTGACGTTTCATTTCTTCTGCAGATTCTTCTCTACCCATTTTTGAAAAGAGATAATTAGACCCATTGAAAGCCAATGCATTAACCATCGCACCTCCTATCATAATAGCTATCATCGCCATATTATTTTTATTTACATAGAAATATTTTCAGGAATAATTCCCTGCTTAACGAGAAAGTCTTTTGTCGCAATTGACGCTGTAACGACTGCAATTAGTTTAGCGCTGTCTTCAATGTCTAATCTGCTCAAGTCTGCTGATTTCATTTTGAGTAGACTTTTTTCCCAGCATAGAATAAGCTACTGCTAATCCACGGCAGAGTGATAGACAAGGTTCATTATGTTCTTTGAGTCATTAATTTTTTAAGGCAAGAAAAATTTAAATAATATTTTTATTAGTTCATGATAAATGGGTCAACAGCATTTGGGTGTTACTGGTAATGTGGCGACTTCTGGTTTTGTTTTTAGAGTGTCTGATTTTTTGGACACTGTACGAGTCTGTGGTTTGTATTTTTTATATAATTGATAACCTACGTAACCAAATCCGACAACAAATCCGGCAATTATATATTTTGTTGTTTGAGGTTCGGGGTCAGGGTCAGACTTAGTTGTTTGTCTCTCACTTTGATGAGGGTGTGTCAGTATTGAAGGTGTTGACGCCTGGTCAGTCACATGAGTCTTTTCTGTTTGCTCTTGAAGCTGTAATTTTTTTTTGCCTGTTCCATTCGGCTAATTTTTTTCCTGCCTCAATGCGGCCTGGGCTTTTAGCCTTAGTCACAGTTTGAACATGTGTCAAAACTGGACTGGGGTTCGGTTGTGGAGTCGTCTGGGTTTTGTCCATTTTCTTCTGCAGTAAAAATTTTTTTTTAAAAATCAATATGACTCCCAGTAACAAGTAAGGTTACCACAGGTGCAAGGTAATTTCCAAACTTGTAAAACATGACACATGCTAATTTTTCCAATTGTACTTGAAACAATAGGATTGCTTTCAAGGTCGTGTGATAAACTGTCAGCGTCCACAGGTAGAAAGTGACTCACTGCTTTTGTGTATAGGCATACAAGAGATTGACTCAAATCACGTGTCATTAGTGAGGCAATGTGGTTCTTATATTTCAAATGAAGCTTGATTAGTTCGTCAGAGGTTAGAGATTCAATATCCTCTGTCATGTAATGTCTTCCTAGATAAGCCTTTTATTTGCCTGAGACAATTACAGACAAAAGACGCTGTTTTTTTGGAGTCTAAGTCTTTGTTCTCTACAGCATTGATATCATTCAATAGAAGGATTTCACCAGGGTTCATTTATATTGTTATTTTAACAAAAACAAAAATTAATTTACTAACCCATACCCTGTGGGCTGATCTGTCTTTAAAATGAGCTTTAGATGCTTAGTTGATTTCAGTTTATTTTTTACATCATCCCGTTCATGCTTATTTTGTATGACGTCATTTTCTCTGAGACAGTCTTCAAAGCTGTCACGATCCTTACAGTAAAACAAACAGATAAACTTTAACTGTTCTCGAAAATCTTTCAGTACAGCATTATATTTCTGAGTGAGAATCCATACACTGACGTTTGCATGTCTGCCACTGAAAGCAAGTTCTGCTAAAGTGTTTCTCTTTTTGACAATGTCTTTCTCTGCATAACAGTCATCAACTATGAACAACGTTGGCTGTCCTTCAAATTGCTTGCAAAAATATTGTAGGTACTCATTCATTTTTTTCTCAGGGTCAACTAAGTATATGTTGCTGTCAGTCCAAACGAATAAACGGTTGTGATATGCTTTGTTGTGTTTGATTGTAGGACAAAATATTACAATGTTTTCAAAGTGGTGGATGTATCTTGTTTGTAATAGATTAAGTACAAATTCAGTTTTACCACACCCTGTGGCACCACAAAATAATCCACAGTGTGGATCGAGTGTCATTAGGTTCATTTTAATACACAATATAATTTTAATATATGTGTCCACTCAGTCTGCTTTCTGCAATATTGAGTTGTGCGTCATATATCAGGTACAAATATATGTTTATGGCTGCAGCAGTTTCAACCTTCTTTTGTATCTGAATTGTTATTCCATCACTACCGTTCTCGACAGTTCGTCCTGACCCATGAAGGTAGTCGTCACCTGTACTGCGAAGGTCTAGCCACAGTGCATATTTGTCTGTCAGGTATTGTCCAATCCTAACGTCATACAGATGTAGATCTTTACACGCAATGTTTGCTGGTTTATCTCTAATCCTTCCTCCTGCAAAATACTTTGTGATCTCATTGTAGTGCTGGTATGGTAACATTCCTGAAGCGTACACTTGATTAGGGCGGCCTTCGATTGTGCAGGACAAATGTGTAATCTTAGGATTGTAAAATTTGTCTGAATCCCTTTTGTATGGAGCTGCTGGTTCAACAAACAACATAAGTATACCTTTCAGTGACCTAGCTGGTGTGTTCAAGTTTATGTTCCACATTGGGTCACTCTTGTCTTTTTGCATTAAACTATGTCTAATCACCCTGTCATAATAAATTGGAAGTCTTAACTGGTACTGATTTTGAATAAGTCTGGCTAATTCAGTGTGTGTGACAATTTCATATTCCAAGGAAATGTTAGAGATCGTGTATGTTGCACTAAGATCAGATGATTTTATAATTTTAGAGTAGTCATTGAAGGTTAGTTCAAAACTCAGATGGTCATTCAGTGCTCCTTTGTAATAAGGTAAATGAGCTGTTAGGATTTCAAACTCAAGTGGTATGTAAAATCTGGTTCCATATGTTTCAGCTATAATAACGTCATTGGCTGCTGACGTTGATTTATCTGCTGCATTGATTCGAAGTTTGGTAATATTATCAGACTGTATGCCTTGGTAAATACGATCCTCTCGTTCTTCTCTTGTGACCCAAAGGTCTTTGTAACAGTAAAACACATCAGAGTCGTCAAGACTAAACACTTCCTGTCCTTCAAGTTTTACTTTAATAGTTTTAACAATTGCTCTGCCAAGATTGTCAACTAGTGTTCTGTTTACATCTGCATCTGATGAAAGTTCAATATTAAATGCTAGGTGTGCAGTGCCAGGAACAATAACGTCCCTGGGTCCTAGGTTTGGAAACTTGACTGTAAGTGTTTGCTTCTGGTCTATGGTACTAGGATTGTTTGTGATGACGATTGTTTGACGAATGCCCTTAACACCCAAGGGCTCACGTAGTTTTCTGTATGGGTCTAACTTTGATCCGTAAGACTGTGTCATTTTTATTATGTACAATAAAAAATAATAAATTAATAAAACAATGGCAGCAGGAGGATTTAATCATGAAGATTTTGAAATGGATGTCATGGATGCCTCAGATACCAGTATCACAGATATGACTGGAATGGTAACTAGTTCTAGTATGTATCACGAACTGTTAAAAGACAATGTAAACTCGTTTTATGATAGTGTTGGTGTCCACCCAGATGTAATAGATCCTAATCAGTTTGAATATGATAAAGGACACTTATTTGTAAGTCACGGCAGTTTACCCTTCTCTAAATAGCTCTGTTTAGTTGGGCTCTGTGCCAGCCGTGACCCACTTCACTGATAAGTGCGCGCGGGTCATAGCAGGCTCCAGCCTAGCTGCTGGCGTGAAGCGTTGTGCTCTTTGTTCCCTGTTGAAGTCTGTCAGGCATGTGATAAGTTTAGTCTGTTTATAACTTATTATTACCGTGGCTAAAATGTTTTAATCGTAAATATTATTATGTAATACTATGCTTGAATCTGTCCTCTTCAAGCTCATATAAGTTTGGTTTGATGAACCTCTTCAAATTCTGTGTTTATTACTTGATTACAACGTGTGTAGTTCGAGGAACTTTCCTTCCGCAGTAGACAGCAGTGCTTGTGTGTAAGAAACTTGTTTTCTGTGCCGGATGTATCACTCCAATGTGTACTCTTATCTGATGCATATATGTAAAGTATAGCTTGTTAAAGCCATGGAGAATGAACATTCCTTTCCAAGACATTTGGAAGCCGTGAATTCTTTGTGTACACTTTGTGGTAGAAGGTCTAGGCGAGCAGTCAAAGACAAAAACAAATCCGTGCTTTTGTGCACTAAATACACCAGTGATATATTTTAGTGTTACAACATTGATGTGCTCAACGACCAGGAAGGGAAGCATTCTAAAACAATTTGTTGCATGTGTCATGCAAAGCTTGTCAAATTAAGAAAACAAGTGGAGCGCACAGGCTGTACAGACATTTTACAAACCGTGTGATTTTTGATCGGCCTATCAAGTTTAGACACAGCATCACAGTGACCCTGTAGACACACTCATTTTAAGCCATTTTAATGTGACACTAAGCCAAAACTGAATCTCTTAATAGCAAACAGTAAACCTCTGCTTTGTGCATTGTGCTAAAATTGTGATATTGTTAAAAACATTGACTGTATTGGTGAAATTCGCATACTTCATGTCGGCGTGCTCTGAATGGATTACCGTTTTCACTTGGCCCACCAAACCGGCTGTAGCAGGACTCAGGTATGTGGTTCATGAAGATTTTAGCACGGGATATGCCAGTTAAGACATCTGTTGACAGCACTGACTTTGTCTGAACTTTCCAAAAAACTTCAGTTTGTGAACTGTGATTCGATGAAAAGTATGATAAACTAACAGAAGGCGGCATCTAATCCGTCTCCTAGTGATACTTTGAGCCAGTGCAAGACAAACATCCACGCAGATTACCCCAGCATGTTTGGTGTCCAAAGATAGTACAATTTCTCCTCTACAAGACGATATATGTTCAAATAATCACTCACAAGTGCAGGTGAATTAATTCCGGTTTACAGACAACATCTGTAATTTACAGCTTATTCGCCGATGTTTGCAGCAGAGGCTAAGAGCTAATCGGGGTCAAGCACAGTAGTACTGTAGACAAAGACGGCTGCTGCGCTATTCACATCCCCAGCGGAAGCGAGACCACATAGCTGGCGCCTTATCAGTGATGGTATTTAGCGCGCTGATAGTAAGAGGAAGGAGGCTGCCTCGCTATCTCAGTGCTCTCGCGAAGCCGATCTCTAACTGTGCTGGCACGCGCCGGCAGGCATAGAGCTGAAAACTAAAGAGCATAGGCGAAACTGCCGTGAAATACAGACAGAGGGAAAATAAATCTAACACATAAAAATAATCCTTCTAAGTTTAGAGCTTTAAGTACAATTAAAGGTGAAGTCGGTGGTAACTCTGGGTTGGCAAGGTACCTTGGAATTGGAGGGTCTCCTGTACCCCCAAGACTGGTTAGTGCGCTTCACAACACGCAAACAAAGTTGCCAACAGGGCAAGAGATTGAAATGGCACCAGTAACAAGCCTACCAGAAATAGCAAACACAGTGATACAAGAAACCTCATTTACTGAAGGTCAATTAAATGATGCTATGAAAACAATAGACGATCCGCCTTTGTCAATGAGGGAGATTATGGGGTTAGATAAATCACTGCAGTCAATAAGAGGTGAGATGGTTAATAATGTTGCCAAACTAGGTGAACTTGATAAACACATAGAACGTGAAAAAGAGAAACTGGCTACAGCAGACAATGGGAATCTTGACACAGAAATGAAAGAGAGAATACAACACAGATTAAATGATTTGCAGATAGAAAGATCTGGACGATTAGAAGTGATTAGTATTGGAAGACAAAAACTGAAATCACAGGTCAACAGAATTAGAGAAACTATTCAGAAAATACTTCACGAAGACACTACTCTGGCTGAGAGACTTAAAACACTTTTCAGAGAACAGGGTATCACTATTGCTAGTTTAATTACAGCTCTTGGATTTATTATCAGTACTGTTGTGTTGGCTGTCTCCGGTGCTGGTGGTGGTGGTAGTAGTCCAACCCCGGGTCCACCTCCGGTCCCACCAACAGATCCAAAAGACTTACAGTCATGGGTTAAGAAACAATTGTCTCACATATCAGACTTGCTTAAGAAATTGGCTGTGAAAGCAGTAGACGCGTTACCAGGCATAATTGGCACTGTTGTCAGTTGGTTAATTAGTACTACAGCAAAGGTAGTTGGGTTTATGGCAGAACATGTATGGGTATTTTTGGTGACAGTAGGGGGATTGATGGTGGGTTATTTAATGAAACAGATAAAGAAGTAATACTCCTAATCCAGTGAGACCTATTACCAATGCAGTTCTCTCAGACTCATGTTTGTCAAGGGATGGTGTTGACTGTACTGGTTGTATGGGTGCTGGTGATGGGGCTGTGGCCAGGGCCGGGGCCGGGGGTGTTACCGTCTGTAATGGTTTTAATGACTGTACATGTGTGGTTGTGGCCCCCAAGTTTACAGATTGATTGAGTCCTAATTTTTGATCATGACCTGCAACAATGATTTCATTATTATAATTTGTTATTGTACCCATTTGGAGTTGAAGGTCAGATGGTAACATGAATAACCCGATGCCAACTACAAAATCAACTTTTGATCTGGCATATCTGAGTACGTCTTGGTAGCATTGTATGCTTGATGGGAGATCAACTGTTGAATTTACTGAATCTTCCAGGTTTGCGAGAAACTGTTTTTGTGCTTCAAACTTTCCACTTCCATTCAAAATGTTTGATTTTGTTAATGATTGTGCACCTAATAAACACCAGACATATGTTCTGATAGACTCATTTACGCGCTCGACTCCTGCTTGAGTAAACCCGTCAGTTTTATCTAAAATAAATGTGGTCCAGGCATTAGACTGTTTCTGTTCTATTGAGCCTAACCACACTTCATATTTAGATGAGAATGAAGTGTAACCGGGGTAGTAATCTTGAGGGTATTGTCTGTGGCTCATAGCATAATACAATGTACCCATACCATTGTGATCATCAAGTTTTTGTGTAAAGTCATACTTGGGACTGATGTTAAACTCATTACAGATGCGTTCAAATGCTTTCATATCCATGGGGTTGTTATACCTGTTGAAACTAGATTCAGTTGGTAGTGGTGTATGTAGTTCTGACAGTATACGTCTAAGCTGGTAATAAACATGGAAACGATATACAGACCTAATCAGTTTGTTTGAGTGATTCAAATGGTCTGTGAAAGAAACACCACAGCCTGTAGTAGAACATAGTATAGCAAAGTTGAGTTGGTTTTGAAACATCTGTAGTGGACTTGAAGACCACTTTCTTGCAGTAGAGTCGTCTGTTATTGGAGGATTTAGGTAATGATCAAACGGATTGGGTACTTTGACTTGGAATAGACCTTGTTCGCTTACAGCTATGTCAAGCTGGTTTAGTTGAATTATTTTCTGTTCATAAGTAGGTGCAACATTATATTTGGCATTTACAATAAATTGAAATGCGTTTGTTGTGGTAATGGTTGGTGATTTAAATTCCATCCTTTTTTATATGAGATAATAAAAATGTTTATTACCTTAACAAATCTTGACACAAGCAAACCAGTGTAGTTAACTAATGGGATTGATAATCGTGATGGTTGCAAGGCTGTAGCTATCCATGAAATGTTTTATACTGTAAAGTGGTTTAATGTAACAGATGATATATATAATAAAGTAAATCTTGATGGTAAGACTGAAGCTATACCACCTGGGTATTATGACTTTTGTACTATAGCTGAATGGTTTCAAAGTAATTTTAAAATTAAAGCAACTTTAAATCCAGCTAACCTACATGTTACATTAGAATTTCCAACACAAAATTGGTTAAGGATCTCAGATAAATTTGCATATTTACTTGGATTTTATATTGATGAAGATTGGTATAGATCAGATGATATTGATGAATTTGAGTTTGGTATTATAACAATGAAGACAAAAAAATAAAAATAACTGGAAAACGCCCTGTCTATTTGGCAGTACACACAGTATTTAATGTGCATTTAAAAGAACTAAACACAACTGAAAATGTACACAATGGAAAGCCTTCAACTTTGTTGAGATGTGTGCCAGCTGGAACTGCTCCGTATTGTGAAAGTGTAGTTGTTAGATTTCCTAATTTGCAGTTTAAGAAATTAGGTTCTAGTTTCTTTGAGTCATTGTGTATATCTGTAACTAATCAGGATGACAAACCAGTTGTCATGCAATATTTTAGTGTTGTGTTAGAAGTTAAATAATTTTATTTTTGTTTATAAAAATGAGTGGCGGTCCAAAGCGAACAATCATACCAACTGCATGTCCAGTAACAGAGTTGAAAGATTTGGCTGACGTCCAGGATTTTGAGAAGGAGGGAGAAGTAGGGGAGGTGTATGGTTTTGAACTTGATTCGACTGGTATGTACAAAAGAAAAGTAATTGATGACATGAAAGAAGGAACAGAGAAACCGATTCCTAAACTTGGTCAGCTACGTGATGTTACTGTACCTACTCCGCCTGTAAATAATGCGCCCTACAACTTAATACATGTGGGAAATAAGTGGGTGGTTTCACCTGTGCCTGTTCCACCACCCACAATTGACTGGGACATAAAGTTGGAATTTATTAGTCCTTATGTATACACTGATGATGAAGGTGCCTTAGTGTTTAGGAAGGTTGTTAATTCTGGGCCGCTTATTGTAAGCCTTGTTCCAAGCTTTGCCCCAGACAACAATAGCAGAGATAAACTGAAAGTTGAAAATTATGAGAGACGGCGGTATCTTCTTACAACTAGAAAGGGTAGAAAAGATACTAATGTTGTGTTTATGCCAGCAAGCTTAGTCGTGGCTAGAGAAGCGACAATAGTATTTGAAATTATCATGAAAACTGTAACTTCTGCAAAAGAGGCAAATATTGCACAGGGAATAAAACTTACATGGGATGAAACAGTATCAGAATCAACAAAGGTTTTTATTGCTATTACAAAAAATGTTGATGTTATTAATGTTTCGAGCAGTGTTCCAGCTGTCAAGATATTAGTCGACAAAACAACTTTTGTTCGTCTAAGTTACACCTTGAACACATTGATCTTGTTGCATTTTATTATGCAAGTAAATTGTATACTTTTGACGAGTTGCAAAGTGTAATTGCTGATTAAATAAAAAAAATATTTGTCAATAAAAAAAATGGTAAACTTCTATCCACAACTACCGACGCTTGAGCCGACTGAATCCATTGCGACGACTAAAACAACGCTTGCGCCTGATCCGCACGCGGCAGCTGTGCCAATTGCATCAGATAAAACATTACAGGCAGACACTTTTCGTTTAATGAATATTACAGAAGCAATTAAATATTGGGAACGTGAAGAGGCGAGGTACTCCAGATGTAAGAGACGTTATAAGTCAGTATTTAATTCTGTTCAAAACACTTCTTTGGCTATTGGTGCAGTTTCAGCTGGATGTTCTGTAGGAGGTATTGTTCTGTTTGCCACAGGAATTGGAAGTTTGGCTGGAATTGCAATTGAGGGTGTTAGCATTGCTACATGCCTGACTTGTTTTGGTTTGGAAGCCTTAAACAAAAGGTTTCACACAAAATTACAGAAACATGAAGCATTGAGTACGCTCGCTGGTGCAAAGTTGAGCAGTATGAAACTTATTATCAGTAAGGCACTGAATGATAATTTTATTGATGATGAAGAATTTAAGCGGGTCCATGATGATTTAAATAATTACAAGAAACAGAAATCTGAAATACAAAATAAAATGCGTAGTCAATCTCCCGTGAATGTTGAAGAACTAAAGGCTAGTTTTTTAGCAGAGAGAAAAAGGATCGGTGTTCAGGAAACCACAGAAAAACTACACAATCTTTTAAACAAATAAAAATCAGATTTGGTAATCAATCAATATTTTTGTCAAATGCTTCGCATAGAGATGACACGTCATTTACACCACTTGTGCCTGATTATTTAGTCCCATCAGCACCACCACCCGAGTATTACTGAGAAAAAAAAGTTTTTTTATTGTCCTTGTATCTTGGCAAATCTGACCGAGTAAGTTGTAACTTAAGTCAAGTTGTTGTAAGAACTTAAAAGAACTTACAGTAAGTAATTAATAAGTTCTTATGATAAGTAATTAATAAGTTCTTATAGCAACTCACTTAAAGGTTACCTCTGCAGGTTCTTAAAAGTTAGTTGTAACTTGTTAGTAACGTATAAAGTTTTACTTGAGAAAATCGTGTTTCTCAGAAATTGACTCTGACAGGGGTGTGTGTAAAAAGTCATTAGTTTATTATAGAGTGCACTAACAGGATTTTGGTTTGATTTGAGAAAAACGACCGTGTGGACGTTAAAGACCGTAATTAGTAATTAATTAAGGTCAACTTAAGACAATGGGTAATTGGGTCAATTATTTTACTCGTCAATACAGATGATGATTCTTATGAGCCAGTCTTTGTTTTAAAATACGGTTTTGATGCCAGTGATGTGGAATTTATGATAGCGCTGAGAGAGTAGTGGGTGTATGTGATTAAAAATAGATAGTTGTAGAGCATCTATTTGGCTCCTGAGAATCTGGAGTCTTTGTAAAGTACTTTCTTATTTCTCTTCTCTCAATGTCAATGTCCTTTTCGATACACTGCAATTATACAACTGAACACTGTATCGATGCTGTTACATCGCAATTCTACAACTGAACGATGTACAGACTCTGTTACACCGCAATCATACAACTGAACAATGTACACAGATGCTTCCTAGCACGACTCTTTTGTAGTGATATGTTTTCTAGCACAATCGAGCAAAATCGTACAAAACAACCAATCAAATCAAACTGCGTAACTGAAACTCAAAGGTACATTCTTACTGGAACATTCGATAAAATCTGGTTGTTATTTATCAGCTCTAAAATTAGATAAATCCCCACTCGTCTTAACTTCACGCATGCGTACACAAAACAGGTCGTGACCTTGACCGCTCAAAACTTGTAAACAACTATAAGGGAACGGATACTAACTGCTAACACATGCGTGCGGTAACTAAAAGAATATACAAGCTACTTCTAGATTTTTCCTGACTCAACTCCGTGCGGCAACAGATCCTGAAGAGTGCACTATTCATAAACGAATGTGAAATTTACTGAAAAGGTGCATAATTACAAAACGTGATAGCTCTAATCAAACGTCGGATCGTTACCTACGATCTATGCATGTATGCTCTCACAAAACAACACAACCATAATCCTAACACCCCGGTCCCGCAGTCTTACCTTGTCGGTCATTTACTGTGCTGACGATACATGTCCCAGAAGTGTCCAGCTGTCTTGTTAGTTTTTTTTATAGCTAGGTAAAGATATTGAATGACTTTGTTAACTAGCATTGTACCTCTACAACCTTTTCAGTAATAAAATATTTTAGGAAAGAAAATCACAATTTTATGATTAATTTCACGAATTATATGGGTTAATATTAAAAGAATTGAATCTTTTTTACGGAAAAAAAAACACACCAATCTTCCCATTAATAATCGCATGATTTTTCATATTCGGTATTTACATAAGCCTGCAGTTTGTCTCGGCTGTCGGATACGATTAGGTCAATTGTGACCTTAATGACCTAAGTGTAAAAATCAGACATATTTCTGCAGGACCTTTTCGGAGTCATTTTTAAAACAGCTAATATATTTTTAATATTTCTTTTACGAAAAAAAAAATCTTCTCATCAATACTCGCATGATTTTTCATAGCAATGTTTGCATAAGCCTGCCATTTGTCCCGGCCCTGGGGTACAATTAGGTCAAATGTGACCTGTAAGCCCTAGGCATAAAAATCAGCAAAACAATTGTAAAGTTGATTCTCTGATACGGCAAATGTTAGTACTGCGATGAGTGACGTATAACATCGAGTCGTCACTATGAACACGTCCTGGTGGGACTAATGATGCCATGACGTGAAGCTTGAAGTGACGTCATTTCGCTGTTCGTGCTTCTTCAGAAAGGTATGCTACGCCAAACCACAGAGCTTACGAATGGCTAGAATCGCCGTGTGTCCGTCTTTATTTATGTGTCACAGTGTGTGTTGATCAAAGGGTGGGTTAGAGTAGAAGGAGATGGATTTCTGTCGCTACACAAGCCCACGGAGCGCATTAATGGCGGGAAGCGCCGTGTATCCGTCTTTATTTGTGTGCCCCGATGTGTGTGGTGATCAGAGGTTGGCTTAGAGAGGAGGGAAATACAATACAATACAATACAATAATACTTTATTAATCTCTCATAAGGAAATTCACATTTTTGCCACCACAGGTGCTGCTTACGGCATTCACTCACTCGCTCATTCCACAAATTGCAATAACAAAGCTACACAATAGACAATGACTCGGGACGGGTAAAGCCCGTCGCCAAGGCATCTAATGGCCGCGCGGCGCCAGTGGCCTCATCCCGACCCGAACCTCCCTGACAAAAACAGAATGCAAAGACAGCCCTTTGTCACTCCTGAACACACTATTATAATGTTCTTTATTACGTTCCTACTTGGCTAAAACTAGTACATAAAACAAGTTAACAACAGAAACAAAATACCCGCGTCGATACGGAGATGATCTCCGATCTAGGGCGAACATAAAACTGAAAAACGGTCAAACAGCACCTGGGGGCCCGTCGACGCCATAGTACAGCGCCGGTGTTTAGACAGTCAGTCGCTCCGGCATAAACAGTCACCACCTTATACTGAACTTAACTAGTATATAACTTCATATTCATTTTAAAAACAAACGTAGTAGAAATACATAATTAACATGAAAGCAGTCCGATGGTTTCTAGAAAAGTACACACGTGGCTGTTCAGTAAAAAACACAGTCACTGCGTTTGGGAGGTGTCTGTCATTACATCATTCGGCTGGAATGTGGGGCCTGAAGCTTGCTGGTACTGGCTTCGTTGGGTGCACTAGGCTAGCGCAGGCCGTGATGTCAGTTGAGCGTGGCGTGCCGGAAGAGCCACTCCTGAGATGAATTGATGAAAGGGGATGAAAGCACGTTGGGTGTATTGCCACAGCATAGCGCGCGCTGTTCTTCTGATATCCGCTTGGTACAACAAGAATCAGCGTGTGTCAACTCCCAGCATAGCGGCACAGCGGAGAAAAATATGAAATCCAATTAACAGTCACAGCACATCAAATTTACAAAAGTCATCAAAAAGAAATACCGGTCGTGATGCAGCATTGCAGGGCCCGACATCGTATATCAAACGAAGGTACAATGGGTAGAATTCTGTCGGTGGCGATCATTTCTGCCGGAGCGGGCGGCCAGGAGGTGTTGCATAGCCGCCATCTTGTAGCATTAGTAGCCTATAAATATGAAAAAATCTAAATGTTCCTAAAAGATGAACGCATTTGAGCTCCAAACAATACGGTAGATTTTGGGATGCAATCATCATCTTGTTTCTTCAAATATTGCTGCTTTTCCCTTATTAAGAAAATAATCAGCCGCACATCAACTTTACTAGGTGTTTAGGCACTGGCGTGAGATGGACCATTCTGTGACCTGTAGCGCTAGAAATTGCTAAGCTACACCGTCCTGCAGTTCTACCGTTTCCGTCGTCCTGAAGCAAGTGAGCAATTCGGACGTGTGCGAGCTGGAACAGGACCGCGCCTACGAGCCGCTACGGTATGGAAAGCTGACCAGCCGGTGCAATCCGCAAAATGGAAAGAAACACCACAAAAACAATAAAAAAACATCCAGAAATAACGGATGACTGTTCGTACGTAGCCAGTGCTTGCACGTAATGTAAATTAGCTATCTAAACGTGATCGCAGCCATCATCATTTCTGCTGTCTTACTGACCCGAATGAAGGGAAATAGGACTTGTGAGTGCAGTACTTCAACTTGAAAGCACCCCCATCTCCCTCAGTGACTCGGCCAAAAACCTTGGCGTTATTCTTGATTCCTCTCTTACCATGACCAGCTTCGTCTCCGCCACTGCCCAGGCATGCTACTTCCACCTCCTCCGCATCAGTCAGATCAAAAAATACCTCACCACCGAAGCTGCCACCAAACTTGCTGTCTCTCATCCTATCTCGCATCGACTACTGCAACTTTCTCCTTTCCGGCCTCCCTCACTCCACCACTTCCACTCTTCAGCGCGTCCAGAACAATGCTGCCCGCCTCGTCTTCAGAAAGAAAAAAATCCGACCACATCACACCTCTGCTCAAACTCCTTCACTGGCTTCCCATCCCACAACGCATCAAATACAAGATTCTGTCTCTCTGCTACAAATCCCTGAACAACTGCGCTCCTGCCTATCTCTCCAACTTACTTCACCCCTACACTCCTTCCCGCTCCCTCCGCTCAGCATCTGACCCTCTCCGTCTCCACATCCCCCGTACCAAACTCAGCACTTTCGGCCGCTGCCTCTTTTCAGTTTATGGTCCATCCACCTGGAACACTCTTCCACTCTCTCTCCGTCAGAAACATTCTCTCTCCTCCTTTTAGTCCGCCCTCAAAACTCACCTCTTTCAACAGTTCTAGCACTATATCACCACACTCCCCACAAAGGCTGACTGTCGCAATGTATTTCACCATTTGTTGTACGTGAGTCGTTGTCTAAAGCGTGCGCATGCGTGCGCGAGTTGTGAGTGCGCGCTTAGAGTTATAATTATTATAAGATAAGCGCATTATAAATACCGTAATTATTATTATTATTATTATTATTATTACGAAGTACCCAGATTTTGGAGTTATCCTCTGAGGCCTGCATTACAATACAGGAGGCAGATCGAGCATGATAGTTGAAGGGTGGTGACAGAATAGCTTGGCGCTTATAGGCGCCAAGCTATCAGCCACCACTCTTGAGCTATCATGGTCGAGCCTTATCTTGGTGTGACGTGTCGCGGGCAGAATGAGTTAGGTACGATCTTCACGCCAGCGATTAAAAATGACGTGACTTCGACCATGCTAGGTCCCCCCCCCCCCCTCACCTCCAAGTCACCTTGTTTGCCCAGGATAGGGACTTCCAGGGGGTCAGCAAAAGGCATAGATCCTCATGAGCCCCTGCAACCGCGGGGGCTTATGAGGACCCATGCCTCTTGCAGTGGGACATGGCTAGATGCTCGCCATCATATAATTAATGACTACACGACGCTACCTGGTGGCCATGTATGGGACTATCGTGGGCTTGTAGTAGTCCAGGTCAGTGAAATCCACGGGACCCTGAGAGAAACCGAATTTATCTTCAACGTCCTCCCCCAGCGGCCTAACAGCTACCCAGGTGAAGAAGGCGGGCAGGCAGACCAGCACCAGCGTCACCGGCAGCTGGCGCCACGTGTAGATCATCCTCTTCCACAGCAAGGCTCGAAACCGGCACAGCTCCAAGCGACAGCCTTTCACCCTCTTGTCTGACGACTCAGATTTCTCTGTCCAGAGAGTGAGACCAAGGTCCCCCCAGTGACCAAAAGAACCTCGGCCTTTAACGGGCCGGCCGTCAACCCCTTCACTAACGAGAAAACGTTAATGCGATCCACCTGCAAGAGGCATAGCTCCTCATGAGCCCCGCGACTGCGGTAAGTTAGTGCGACTGCAGGGGCTCCTGAGGATCTATGTCTCTTGCCGAGACCCATTAGTATCAAGGTTTTTGTTCCTTCTTGATTGGTTCGGGGTTTAACGTTCACGGCAACGAAGTGATAAGGGGCGGCCCTGACGGGCGGGTCTATGTGGGACACGGAAATCTATTTCCTATCGAGTACGACCTAACCACTGATCAATTCAGGCGCACTGCATCTGTAGCACTCTGATTTACCAAAACCTTTAAACGGACATGCTATGGAACAAGCTTCTTTCATCTTGTGGCCGGTTCATCGTGGTACGTACAGTGCGTAACAGGGAAGGGACAAATTGGCTTGAGCCGTTTTTTAACGGACCGGACAGTTAGCGGAGGTCCGACCCGGGGACTCATAGCCGATGGAGAAAAAACAGGTCACGTGACCCCGCTCACTGTGGGCTGAGTGACATTTACCAAAAATATAAATGTGGGCGTGAAAACTAAAACACAAGAATCCGCTCTGAAATCTTTCGCATCGCAGGTATTAGACCGGCTGGCGACATACATTCAGTTGTTTTTTTCACAAGAAGTGCAGGCACGTCCTGAGAAAGTCTTGTTGCTGTCGGGACGTTAAGTAATGTACAACCAACGAACTAATCATTTTGTTCTTGTCTTGGCATGGGACAATGCACACACGCATACAACCGGGCAGCCGAGTGTTATCACGTAGGCCAAGCGCATGCCGAGGAACCACGCTTGCAATCCCTGCTATTTTAAAAACGCTTAGGAACTGTGGAGCAGTTAGTTAGTTAGTTATTTGGGTTTAACGCCGAGCAGGCAACTAAGGCCATCTCACGGCGGAACTGTGTAGCAGAGCTAACCTACAGAATTATTAAACAAGAAAGGAAGGAACCAGAAAAGATATCTACCTGGAGCTGACTTTAAAGTGACTTTAAACAAGTATTTACAAGAACCTAAACATAAGAACTTGTAAGACACTCTGACAGATTTCCCAAGTTAAAAGGACAATAAAAAATCTTTTTTTTTCCTCAATAATAATCTGGTGGTGGAGCTGATGGCATCAAATGGGCAGGCGAGAAAGGCTTGACATCTATTTGCGAAGTGTATGACAAAAATAATGGATTACCAAAACCAATCGTTAATTGTGTATAAGTCCTTGAACCTTTTTCATAGTTTCTTCTATGCCTATCTTTTTCCCTTTCTCTAAAAAAGATTTCTTTAGTTCTTCAACATTCACGGATTGACTCCGCACTTTATTTTGAATTTGAGACTTTTGTTGTTTGTAATTGGCCAAATCATCCTGCACTCTCTTAAATTCGTGATCATCAATTTTATTATCATCTAAAGCCTTACTGATACTAAGTTTCATACTCCTCAGCTTAGCTTCAGCGAGCATACTTCATGCTTCTACAACTTTGTATGAAATCTTTTGTTAATGGCTTCCATACCAAAGCATGCCAGACCTGTGGCAGCACCAACACCTTCAATAGCAATTCCTATGACACTCCCCACTCCAGAGGCAAACAGAGCTAAACCAGTGACAGATAATGCAGCTGAAACAACACCCACAGCCATTGATGTGTTGTGTACAGAATTGAAAACCATTTTATATCGTCTTTTGCACCTTGAGTATTTTAATCCAGACCAAAAAGGTGACTGCCAAGCGTGTAATATGCAAAGAAGTACCCAACGGAGAAGAAACACGCTTAGAAAAGATGGGTACAACACAATTTATTAATATTTCAAAATAGACAAACAAACAAACAGAGAGATTAGCCGCTACTTATCTTTAAAGTCAGCTCCAGGTAGATATCTACTTATCTACCGCTACTGTTTGTTTGTCTATTTTGACAAAGGGTATTTATCCGAAATATTAATAAATTGTGTTGTACCCGTCTTTACTAAGCGTGTTTCTTCTCCGTTGGGTACTTCCTTGAGTATTTTGTTTGTTCTCCTTCCAAATACTTCAACGCTTCTGTAATATTCATTAAGCGGAATGAGTCTGTAATCTTTCATCACGCACAATAGGCTCAAGTGGTTCAGGTGGTATTTGTGGATACAGTGGTGGCATTTTTTATGGCAAATATTTTTTATTTTAATTAATCTTCTAATTTATTTTGCAACTCTTCAATGGTATACAATTGGCTAGCCTAATAAAATGAAACAAGATCTATGTGTTCTAGGTTTATGAACCTTCGACAAACAAAAATTTGTTTATCGATCACTACCTTAGCAGCAGGGACATTACTCAAAACTTCTAAATCTTTATTGATTTTTCTAATAGCAACAACAACCTTTATTGACTCTGCTACTGCGCTATCCCACGTAAGTTTGATTCCCTGTGCGATATCTGCTTCTTTCACAGCATCCACAGATCTCATTAGAATTTTAAAAACTATTGTCGCTTCACTATCTATGGTAAAATTTGCTGGTATGAACGAAATAGAAGTATCTGTTCTACCCTTTCTGTTTGTAAGAAAATACCTTCGTTTTCCATACTCTTGAAGTTGGCTCAGAGTTAACAACTTTTCTAAATACTAAGGCACCTTCATCAGTAAAAAAAAAAACATAAGGACTGATTAAAAACAAATTTTACATCCCATACAATGGGAATAGGTGCAAGCGGAACAGGCGTAGGAATAATTACCCACTTATTACCCACATGTTTTAAGCTGTAAAGCACATTACTTACATGAGTAGGAACAGTAACATCTTGTAGTTAACTAAGTTTAGGAAACTGTCTCTCACCGCCATTTTTACATCATCAATTACCTTTCGTTTGTACAATCCAATGGAAACAAGTTCAAGGCCATTCACCTCTCCTACCTCACCTTCTTTATCAAAATCTTGCACATCAGCCAAATCTTTCAACTGATTGACGGACATGCAACTGGTACAATTCTCGGCTTTAGACCAAGACCGCTCATTTTTTTTTTTATTTTGCAAAAATAAAATTTATTTAACTTCCAACACAACATAAAAATCATGCATTACAACTGGTTTGTCATCCTGATTAGTTACATATAAGCACAATGATTCAAAGAAACTGCAGCCCAATTTTTTAAACTGAGAATTAGGAAATCTAACAACTATATTTTTGCAATAAGGAGCAGTACCAATTGACACACATTTCAACAAAGTCGAAGGCTTTCCATCGTGAAGATTACCACTAGTGCATAGTTCTTTCAAATGAACATTTAGCACTGTGTGTACTGACAAATGAACAGGATATCTGCCAGTTATTCTTGATTTTTTTGGTGATAGTAGATGCCCGACTGGCAATGACCAATCTTCATCTGGATGTGTTATTTTTGTACCTACAAAACCAAGTAACAATAAAAGACTAATTGATAAAGAAAACTGACCACTTTTCGGAAATTCAAATGTAACAAGTAAATTAGCTGGGTTTAAAGTTGCTTTAATTTTAAATTCATTTTGAAGCCAATCAGCTAAAGTACAAAAGTCATATTATCCAGCTCGTAAAATATCACCCTTTTCTAAAGCATCAAGAGTTCCACTTACAGAATAATTTTTATCATCTGTTACATTAAACCACTTTACAGTGTAAAACATTTCATGGATAGCTACAGCCTTGCTACCATCACGATTATCGATTCCATTAGTTAACCACACTGGTGTGCTTGTGTCAATATTTGATAAGGTTATAAACATTTTTATTATCTCATAAAAGAGCATAATGGAATTTAAATCACCAACAATTGCCACTGTAAACGCGTTTCAATTTAATGTGGATGCCAAGTACAATGTCGCACCAACTTATGATCAGAAAATAATTCAACTAAATCAGCTCGATATAGCTTTGTTAGAAGCAGATTTATTTCAAGTAAAAGTACCAAATCCCTATGATAATTACCTAAACCCACCAATTACAGATGATGCAACTGCAAGAAAGTGGTCCTCAAGCCCACTACAGATGTTCCAAAACCAACTTAACTTTGCTATACTATGTTCAACTACTGGCTGTGGCATTTCTTTTACAGACCATTTGAATCACCCGAACAAACTGATTAAGTCTGTCTATCGTTTCCATACATATTACCAGCTTAGACGAATACTGTCAGAACTGCATACCCCGTTACCCACTGAATCTAGTTTTAACCACTTTAACAATGCCATGGATATGAAAGCATTTGAACGCATATGTAATAAATTTAACATCAGCACAGTGTATGATTTTACTCAAAAAGTTGATGATCACAAAAGAATGGGAACATTATATTATGGTATGAGTTACAGACAATACCCCGAAGATTACTACCCTGGTTACACTTCATTTACACAAAAATCTGAAGTGTGGTTAGGCTCAATAGAACAGAAACAGCCTAATGCCTGGACCACATTTGTCTTAGACATGAGTGACGGGTTTACTCAAGCAGGAGTTGAACGCATCAATGAGTCTATCAGAACGCATGTGTGGTGTATACTAGGAGCACAAGCTCAAACAAAATCAAACATCTTAAACGGGAGCGGCAAATTTGAAGCACAAAAACAGTTTCTTGCAAACCTGGAAGATTCAATTAACTCAGTTGTTGATCTCCCATCAAGCATACAACACTATCAAGATGTTCTCAGATATGCCCGATCAAAAGTTGACTTTGTAGTTGGCATTGGGCTATACATGTTGCCATCTGACCTGCAACTCCAAATCGGGACAATAACAAATTATAATAATGAAATAATTTTTGCAGGGCGTGATCAAAAATTAGGACACAATCAATCTGTAAGCTTAGGTCTAACAACCACACATAGCTTGGGTCCAGCAACCACACTTAGCTTAGGTCCAACAAGCAAACATCGCTTGCACCAAAAGTCACCACGAGCACAAAAAATATTAATAACACCACGAAGCAAGTAACATCATCACCTGTACAGGCAGTAACAACCCCATCCCTATCACCAATACAGTCAGCTACAGCAAACACACATGAGTCAGAGAAAACAGCATTGGTAATAGGTCTTACTGGATTAGGAATATTACTTCTTTACCTGTTTCATTAAATATCCTATGATTAATCCTCCTACTGTCACCAGAAAGACCCACACATGTTCCGCCATAAACCCTACTACCTTTGCTGCTGTACTGATCAGCCAACTGACAACACTCCTTATTATGCCAGGCAAAGCATCCATTGCTTTTACAGCCAATTTCTTTAAGCAAGTCTGATATGTATGAAAGTTGTTTCTTTACCTATGCCTGTAAATCTTTTGGGTCAGTTAGAGCTGGAGGAGCTGGAGGGGCTGGGGCGCTACTACCTGGTCCACCTGTTACAGCTAACACAACAGTACTGATAATAAATCCAAGAGCAGTAATTAAACTTGCAATTGTGATACCCTGCTCTCTGAAAAGTGTTTTCAATCTCTCAGCGAAAGTTGTGTCTTCATGAAGTATTTTCTGAATAGTTTCTCTAATCCTGTTGACCTGTGTTTTCAGTTTTTCTTTCCCAATTTCAAATACTTCTAGCCGTGCTGATCTTTCTATCTATAAATCTTTTAATTTGTGTTGTATTATTTTTTTATTTCTATGTCATAATTCTCATCATCAGCTTTAGCTAATTTTTCTTTTTCTCTTTCTATGTGATTATCAAGCTCGCCTAGTTTGGCTACATTATTCACAAGCTCACCTCTTATTGACTGCAGTGTTTTATCCAAGCCCACTAACTCCCGAATTGTCAAAAGAGAGTCACCTATTGTTTTCATAGCCTCATTTACTTGTCCCTCTGTAAATGATGTTTCTTGTATCGCCTTGTCTGCTATTTCTGGCAGTTTTGTTACTTCTGCCATTTCAATTTCTTATCCCGTTGGCAGTCTTGTTTGCACCTTGTGAAGAGCACTAGCAATTCGAGGTGGCAACTGTTTATCTCCAATACCAAGTTGATGCAAGGTGCCAACACCACCTTCACCTTTGATTGTACTTAAAGATCTAAACTTGCCGGGGTCCCTTTTGTTAGTCAATTGTACTTTTCCTTTGTCAAAAGTATTTAAATATAAATGACCTTTATCATATTCAAACTGATTAGGATCTATTTCATCTGGGCGGTCACCAACACTATCATAAAACGAGTTCACTTTGTCTTTTAACAGTTCATGATACATACTAGAAGTATTTACCATTCCAGCCATATCTGTTGCACCAGTATCATAGTCATTCATGTCATCAATTTCAAAATCTTCTTTGTTAAATCCTCCTGCTGCCATTGTTTTTATTAATTTAATTTTTTTAAATTGTGTATAATAAAATGACACTGTCCTACGGATCAAAGTTAGACCCATACAGAAAACTATGTGAACCTCTTGGTGTTAAGGGCATTAGACAATCAATTGTTGTCACTAACAATCCTAGCTCCATATATCAAAACCAAATTCTTACTGTCAAATTTCCTAACTTAGGCCTCAGTGACGTTATTGTTCCTGGTACTGCTCGTCTTGCATTTAATATTGAACTTTCATCAAACACAGATGACAAAAGAACACTAGTTGACAACCTAGGCAGAGCAATTATAAAGACTATTAAAATTAAACTTGAGGGTCAGGAAGTGTTTACCATCAGCTCTACTGTTACAAAGATCTGTGGCTCACTCGAGAAGAAAGAGAAGACTGTATTTATCAACGCATACAATCTGATAATGTTGCCAAACTCAGAATCTATGCAGCAGATAAATCAAGAACAGAAGCCAATGATGTTATTGTGGCAGACACATATGGAAATAGATTTTGCATTCCACTTGAGTTTGAAATCCTAACAGCGCATTTACCTTATTACCAAGGAGTACTAAATGATCGTCTGAGTTTTGAACTAATTTTCAATGACTACTCCAAAGTTATTAAATCAACTGACACAGACGCAACATACAAGATCTCTGACATCTCCTTGGAATAAGAAATTGTCACACATGCTCATCTAGCTACCGTCATTCAAAATCAGTACCAGTTAAGACTGCCGATTTATTATGATCATGTGATAAGACACAGTTTGATTCATAAAGACAAAAGCGACCCAATGTGGAACATCAACTTGAACACACCTGCTAGGTCACTGAAAGGCATTCTTATGTTGTTTGTTAAACCAGCGAGTCCATACGGACGGGATTCAAAAACATTTTACAATCCAAAGATTACTGATTTGTCCTGTACTATTGAAGGGCATCCTAATCAGGTGTACGCTTCGGCTATGCTACCTTACCAGCACTATGATGAGATCACAAAATATTTTCCAGGTGGAAGACTTAGAGAAAAACCAGCAAACATGGCATGTAAAGATCTGAATCTGTATGATGTAAGAATCACTCAATACCTGACAGACAAATATGCACTTCGGTTAGACCTGCTTAGTGCAGATGATGACTACGTACATGGGTCAGGTCGAACTGATGAGGGGAGCTGGGTGGCTCGGTGGTAAAAGCGTTTGCCTCCAGACCAAAAGGTCCTGGGTTCGAATCCAGCTTGGGTCAAAATTTGCTCAGACCCTTTTTCGTTGTCCCCGTCTTTGAAATCACCCTCGTGGTGGACAAAAGACGTTAAGCCCTAAACATTTAACATTTTATTTTTTTCGAACTGATGAAAACGGCAGTTATGGAATTATGGATTAGTGAATTAATTTATACATTTGGTTTGTCTATAAAAAAAATGATGGTCGGACAAGCCATTGACATCACAGACTGCTTCAAAGATGGTGAGTGCTGTTACGATTGTGGTTGTGTTATCCTGTAAGAGCGTACATGTGTTTTCGTAGGTAACGATATGTTGTTTATTTGAGCTATCACGGTTATAATTTTGTGCCTTTTTAGTAAGATTTTCTTTTGTTCATGATTAGAGCCGATTTCGTTTTGTTAAGTTTAGTCCGGAACGTCGTAGACAGGTCGCACTGTCTGGTGGCCTCGTAAGTGTCACGTCGGTTAGTTGACATCTGACATCGCTACATTTTCGCTACTTTTCCTGTGCGCGTGTAGTGAGCTGCTTTTGTTTTGTTTGGTGAATGTTCTCGTACCTTTTTGAGCTATCATAGATAGGGATACCATACTTTTATGTGTCTTAATTATATGTTAGAATTTAGAGCTGAAGTGAGCAGCTGTGTTTTTGTAGCCTGATATATTGTTTCTGGAAAGTTATGTTAATGAGTTTCGGCTGCGCGTTTCGTTCTGGTTGTTTGAGTTCATGATTTCCGTAGAAGATTCTAGATTTTGATAGTGTATATAAGGAGGGCGCTGGGAAAGCCCGTGAGGTCATTGTCTTGCTTTGTCAGTTGTAGAGACACGTAGTTGATTCTAGAGAGACGCTGTGTATGAGAAACTTTGTGTCGCAGTGAGGACATCGCAGAAGAGACTTTGTATTCAGTAGTTTGTGCATTTGAAAGAGCATTATTGTGTGGATATCGCATCACTGAATTAAATATTGTTGGAACTGTTACTCCAGTTTTGTCTACATCCTTAAGCCACGGTTGACGGATTGCAGCTGAATGAGGTCTATTTAAAAGAACTCTACGTGCGTGTGTGTCTGGTGTGTTTATCATACTTCGACTACAACTCCACCACGTAACATTTTGGCGACCCCGACGAGACCTCTTTAGTTGGTTCAGTGGAAAGGGTAGCAGGAGAAAACAGCCAGCAGTGAAAAGCAGAGATGGCAACATCGGAATTGGAGACATTCCTGAAAATTGGAAAGGAATGTGGACTCGAAGGAGCTCAACTCCTCGAGTTTGTAAAGGAGAGAGAGGAGAAAGAAGAAAAGAGACGAGAGAGAGAAGAAAAGGAGAGATTGGAGAGAGAAGAGAAAGAAGAGAAGAAACGAGAGAAAGAAGAAAGGGAGAGATTGGAGAGAGAAGAAAAAGAAGAAAAGAAACGAACCAATCAAGAAGGAACAAAAGAAACGAGAGAAAGAAGAAAAGGAGAGATTGGAGAGAGAAGAGAAAGAAGAAAAGAAACGAGAGAAAGAAGAAATGGAGAGACTGGAGAGAGAAGAGAAAGAAGAAAAGAAACGAGAGAAAGAAGAAAAGGAGAGATTAGAAAGAGAAGAAAGAGCCAAAGAACGTGAAATCAGGAGACTCGAAATCGAAGCAGAAGAAGCAGAAAAACAGCGAAGAGAGGCAGATAAACAACGAAAAGAGGAGCAACAAGAGGCGGAGAGGCAGCTCCAACACGAAATTCATATAAAGCGGATGGAGATTGAGGCACAGAGCCAGAGAACTAATGAAGCAACAACATTAGCGAGCAGAGAACAAACAGCCCGTGCGCCAAAACTTCCACCTTTCATTGAAAATTCAGATAAGATGGACGCTTATTTGGAGCGATTTGAGCGCTTCGCAAATAGCAACAAATGGAAACAAGAGACTTGGCCTATTAAACTGAGCGCACTTCTAACTGGCAAAGCACTTGAATTTTATACCCGCTTACCAAGAGAAGAAGCCGAAGATTATACTCAGTTGAAAGCTGCCCTGTTGAGACAGTACGACTTCACTGAAGAAGTTTATAGGCGACGATTTCGGAACTGCAAGCCTGAAGAAGGAGAAACACCCGGCCTATTAATTGAGAGAATCAGAAGCTACCTGGAGAAATGGATAGAGCTGGCTGGTCTAAATAGAGAGTACCAAGACCTGTGCGACCTCATCATCAAAGAACAAGTTTTCAGCGCATGTTCTAAGGACCTGGCCGCCCACTTTAGAGAGCAAAATGACCAGTCACTAAAGGCCCTGGCCGACTTCGCTCAAAGATACCTTAATGCTCACAACATGAAGTTCGGGTCCAGTAAGCCACAGCGTGGGTCTACACCAGCAGAGGAAATCCATAATATCAGAGACACCCCGAGATACAAACCGGTGGAGAACCTGACATGTTTTCTCTGTGGAAAGAAAGGTCACAAAGCGATACGGTGTCCTTCTAAAGATGTTCCCCAAGGCGACAACATCATAAGATCCAACCAAGATCGTGGGATAGCAAGCAGAAGCAGTACCACGTCTCAACACAGAGCTGCCGCTGTATTAGCCAATGATATGACATCATCCAATGACGTTGAGTCTAGAGAAAAGCGAGCGACACCAGAACTGATCGAATCTTTCAGAAAGATAGGACGCATCCCAGTAGGAGATGGGACTACATTTTTACCAGTCTCAAACATCGCGCTGCCTGAGAATGAAGTGTCGAACATGCCGGTGGTGTCAGGATTCGTCGGCGACACACCTGTGAGAGTGTTGAGAGACACTGGTTGCCGCTGCATCATCGTGAGAGAGGACCTAGTAGCTGAAGACCAGAAGCTACAGGAGTGGACCACCCTCATTTTGGCTGACGGAACTGTAAGAATTATCCCCCTTGCCAAAGTCAGTGTCGACACCCCATACTTGACAGGAGAGGTGAAGGCGTTGTGCGTGAAGACACCAGTCTACGACCTCATCATCGGAAACATTGATGGTGCCAGAAACGCAGACGATCCAGATCCAGAGTGGAGACCTGAAATATGTTCTGTTACCACGAGAAGTCAAGCAAAGAAGAGTCATCAGACCATCCCTCTTAAAGTGGCGGACAACACGGAAGCAGCAGTGGTGAATAAAGAAAGGCTGGTGGAGCTACAGAGAGCTGACACCACGCTTGACAAGTTCCGAGGTCAAACCGAGCCTGTGATGCGGAAGGGAAAAGAGATAACCTTCGAGACCAGAAAAGATATCCTGTACCGGATATTCGACAGCAATGGAGATAAACCTGTGCGTCAAGTAGTAGTTCCTGAACCTTTGAGTATACAGGTGATGAAATTGGCACATGATTCCATATTGGGAGGACATTTGGGAATCAACAAGACGCTCGATAGAATCCGAGCCGTCTTCTACTGGCCTGATATGGGAGGCGACGTCACCCGATTCTGCAGATCGTGCGACATATGTCAGAAGACAATCTCCAAGGGAAAGGTGCCCAAGGTTCCTCTAGAGAAAATGCCATTGATCAATATGCCTTTGAAGCGGGTAGCTGTTGACCTTGTGGGGCCAATATCTCCTCCGAGTGAAGATGGTCATCGATACATTTTGACCCTGGTGGACTATGCTACACGTTATCCTGAAGCCATACCATTGAAAAAGATCGACACTCCTACAGTAGCAGAGGCGCTCGTCGACATGTTCAGCCGTTTAGGAATTCCTAAAGAGATCCTGAGTGACCTAGGAACTCAGTTCGTCTCAGACTACATGGAGGAAGTCAACCGGCTATTGAGCATCCGACACCTTACTACCACCCCTTATCACCCCATGTGTAATGGGCTGGTTAAAAAGTTTAATGGAACTTTGAAGGCTATCTTGAAGAAACTGTGCGCTGAGCAGCCAAGGTTGTGGCATAGATACATCAATGCCTTGCTCTTCGCATACCGTGAAGTTCCTCAGGATTCGACAGGGTTTTCCCCTTTTGAATTACTGTACTGTAGGACTGTGAGGGGGCCCATGCACATCCTGAAGGAACTGTGGACCAAGGATATCGACGCACCTGAGGTGAAAATCAGCTACCAGTACGTCTTCGACATGAGAGAGAAGCTGGAAGATACCCTAAGGATGGCTCGAGAAGAACTACGGAAGGCACAGAACAAGGGGAAGCATTACTATGATCGTAAGGCAAAACCTCGACGATTCCAGCCAGGTGACCAAGTGTTGGTTCTTCTTCCTACCGACAACAACAAACTTCTCATGCAGTGGAAGGGACCATACGTTGTCGACACGGTGGTTGGCATCAACGACTACAGAGTCAAGGTCAACAATAAGGTGAAAACTTACCATGCTAATTTGCTGAAGAAGTATATTGCGAGAGGTCGTCAAGACAAGACACAAATGGCCGCATCAGTGCGTCTTGCTGATGACGAAAGACTAGACAACGAGAACTTGTTTGACCTTAATGAACTGTGAACTGTAACTTATGATTTGGTGATGTTCCTGAAACTAACTTTGACATTATTTTTAGTTTAATCGAGGATTCACAGAACTTTGGAGCGAAGTACCTGAGCCAAGCAGTTTAAATGAACATTTCTGTGTCCAGAACATTTGTATGAAACTTTTCGATGCTCAGGACTGTTTACAGGAACTGTGAGACGTTTATTTTAATTTGATTTTTGATGTGTAGTTATATTTGTTTAGGGTTTTGTGTAAGTTTACACAGCCACAACCGTATTTTTGAATTTGAGAAGAAATTTTTGTGAAATTTCATTCTTAAGAGGGGGGGGGGGGTAATGTTACGATTGTGGTTGTGTTATCCTGTAAGAGTGTACATGTGTTTTCGTAGGTAACGATATGTTGTTTATTTGAGCTATCACGGTTATAATTTCATGCCTTTTTAGTAAGATTTTCTTTTGTTCGTGATTAGAGCCGATTTCGTTTTGTTAAGTTTAGTCTGGAACGTTGTAGACAGGTCGCACTGTCTGGTGGCCTCGTAAGTGTCACGTCGGTTAGTTGACATCTGACATCGCTATATTTTCGCTACTTTTCCTGTGCACGTGTAGTGAGCAGCTTATATTTTGTTTGGTGAATGTTTTCGTACCTTTTTGAGCTATCATAGATAGGGATACCATACTTTTATGTGTCTTAATTATATGTTAGAATTTAGAGCTGAAGTGCGCAGCCGTGTTTTTGTAGCCTAATATATTGTTTCTGGAAAGTTTATGTTAATGAGTTTCGGCTGCGCGTTTCGTTCTGGTTGTTTGAGTTCATGATTTCCGTAGAAGATTCTAGATTTTGATAGTGTATATAAGGAGGGTGCTGGGAAAGCCCGTAAGTACATTGTCTTGCTTTGTCAGTTGTAGAGACACGTAGTTGTGTCTAGAGAGACGCTGTGTATGAGAAACTTTGTGTCGCAGTGAGGACATCGCAGAAGAGACTTTGTATTCAGTAGTTTGTGCATTTGAAAGAGCATTATTGTGTGGATATCGCATCGCTGAATTAAATATTGTTGGAACTGTTACTCCAGTTTTGTCTACATCCTTAAGCCACGGTTGACGGATTGCAGCTGAATGAGGTCTATTTAAAAGAACTCTACGTGCGTGTGTGTCTGGTGTGTTTATCATACTTCGACTACAACTCCACCATGTAACAAGTGCATTTTTGACTTTAAAATGCATGTTAAAATATATTTGAGCTCGGTATAAAACTCTCAACACCAACACTGATAAGCATGGTTTATAATGTGACTTTGGGGTATTCTGAATGTTTTGCATGTTACCAGTATGAGACTGTTGATCTTAGGACACATACCTTTAGAGTTAATGATGCTAACTGTGACTGGTTTGAGGCACTGTGTGAACACATATTCAAACAACTATGTAAACTACATGATTATATTGAAGAAGTTACGGTCAATAAAGTGGTATTACACCTACAGTGCAAGCAGTAATATTTTTCTATTATTATTTTGTCGGTCAAATAAAAATGACAGACAAAATGATTGACGTTACAGAGTGCTTCAGATATCCAACACTTTAATCAGTTAAGAACATATTTCAAACAACCAGACATAATGCGAATATCATTGCCATCAATTATATACGTGTCATATAATATGACTTTAGAAATATTTGAAGACTTACCATTTGTAGAGTACATGCCTGTTGATTTTAAGACACATACCTTTGAAGTTGATGATCAGTGGTTTGAGACAGTGTGTGAACAAATATTCAGACAACTATTCGAACTGAATCTGTTTATTGTAGGTGTTACAATCAATAAAGTGGTATTACACAAGGTGTAATTTTGTATTTATTATTTTGTCAGACAAATAAAAATGGCGGACATTGCCCAAAGCTCGTCTGGCTTAAGAAACGTGTTTCACACAATAGATTTGCCTATATCCAACACTTACAGTGTTTATGAATCAATAGAAAGGTCTTTTTCTGTCATACAAGATAATCTTCTTTCAGACAGTTTAAAGATTCAGATTGTTGCAAAAATAGAAATTACCAGGGTAGATGGTGAAGTGATTGTATCATATATCTCGACAAGACAACACACAGTTAATTCAAGAAGGGAATTGGGAAAAGTGTTTAGAGAAATTCTGTTGCCTGACTTTCTTGAATCAATCAACAGAGCAAAAATGCAGGGGTCTGGTTGGCATGAATGTCGTGAACATAAACTACAACTGAAGCAGTCAAGATATCATCCTATATTAGGCAAATCATGGTTGCCTCTGCCAATTGAGGTTGTAAATAAAAAGGCTGTAGTCAATATTCAGAACAATGATAATTTCTGTTTTATGTGGTGGGTGCTTGCCAAACTGCACTTTGTAAAAACAAGACCTGAACGTGTATCTAACTACACCAAATTTGAAAACGAACTCAACTTCAGTGGCATAGATTTTCCCATTAAGTTAGAGGACATAGACTTGTTTGAAAAACTAAATCCTGGTATATCTGTAAATGTGTATGTATTGGATAATGAGTCTGAGAACTAATTAAAACCATTTAGAGTATCACCACTTGCCCCCACCTACGGTCAGTCAGAAGATAAGCATGGTGAAATTTTATTAATAAGTTCCGGTGATAACTTCCACTACACAATTATCAGGAGTATGTAACATCTAATTTTATTGGCATACAACAAAACACAAGTGTAAACATGAATTTTGTAAGAAATGTTTACAACAGTTTTCCTCTATTGAAGTAGCACATAAATATGTTAAACATTGCAGGTCACCTGATGACATTCAAACAGTACTTAGGTATCCAGATCCTGGTAGCAAGGTTTATTTTAAAAACCATGGGAATCAGCAAAAGCTGCCTTTTGTAGTGTATGCTAATTTTGAATCACTGGTTGTTCCATATGATTGTCCTGTTCCAGAATCATTACCAAAGACAATAATGTTGAGTAACCAAGTGGTGTGTTCTTTTGGATACATTCTTGTTAGGTCAGATGGTGTGCACGAAGAACCTGTTATCTGCAGAGGTGAAAATGCAGCAGCTGAGATTTTAACAGAAATGAGACAACTATATGGTCAGGTAGTACAGTATTTGGAAAACTGTCAGATGCCTTTGTTGATGACAGAAGAAGATAAAATAAATTTTAATGCGGCGGAGATTTGTTGGATTTGTGAACAACCTCTGGGGGGTGGTGAATAACTTCTTAAGGGTGATAAAGTTCGTGACCATGACCACATAACTTCACATTACAGAGGTGCTGCACATAGTGATTGCAACTTGAAACTAAAAATTGATCCCAAGGCATATAATTTGCCTATCTTTTTCCACAATCTCAAGGGGTATGATTCACATATTATCATGCAAGCTATGGATGATTCTTACACACACAAAAATTAGTTGTATTGCCCAGACAACTGAGAAATACTTGACTTTTAGGTTGGACAAATTAGCATTTTATGCCTCCATGCAACATTTGTCTATATGGCTTGCTAGTCTGGCAGAAGGACTGACTGAGTTTCCAATAACAAGTAAAAAATTTGAGCCAGAGTTAATCAAGAAAGGAGTCTATCCCCATGAGTACATTGATCACAGGGTTGTGTTTGAGGAAAGGAGACTGCCACAAAAGAGAAATTTTATTCTACACTAACTGGCAAAATTATTTCTGACTCTAATTACCAGCATGCGCTTGATGCACGGAGTAAACTAGGGTGTGAAACGATTGGTGATTACCATGACCATTACTTGAAAGCTGACGTTTGCTTGCTAGCAGATGTATTCGAAAGTTATTGTGAAAAGGGTTTATTGCACTACAGTCTTGACCCAGCTTGCTACATAACTAGTCCTGGCATGACATGGGATACATTTTTAAAATCCAGCAAGATATTTATAGACTTGTTGTCAAATCGTTCAATGGGTGAAATGGTGGAACGTGGTTTGAGAGGAATCATAAATATAGCAGCAAACAACTATGCCAAAGCCAACAACAAATATCTTGATGACTTTGATCTCTCGAGGCCAAGGTCATTTATTACGTACTTGGATGCTAACAATTTGTATGGGTTTGCAATGTGTGAGTTATTGCCCTTGAAAAACTTCCAACTGCATGATTTGTCACAGTGTGATATAACAAAATTAACAAACAAAATTATGAATTATGATCGGAATCACAAAAAGGGTTGGATCTTTGAAGTTGGCCTGGAGTACCCACACCACCTACATGATTACCACAATGATTATCCATTAGCAGCTGAGAAAATGAGTTTGACGGGGAAAAAAGAAGACACCAAACTTGTGCCAAATCTAAATGAGAAATTCAACTTCATTTGCCACTATCGGTTACTGCAGTTTTACATGAGACATGGGTTAATACTAAAGAAAGTACACAGAGGTATTAAATTTGATCAAAGTGCTTTCATGAAAGATTACATAATGAAAAACACAACCCTCCGTGCAAGAGATGGCAACACTGCATTTGACAAAGACTCCTGGAAGCTTATGAACAATGCTTGTTTTGGTAAGACAATGGAAAATCCTCATCACAGAAAAGATGTGAGATTAGTAACAAACTGAATCAGGTGCAATTAAACTTATGGGTAAGCCAGAGTACACAGGGTATAAAGAGTTTCATCCATCATTGTATGCAGTGACACTCAAAAAAAAAAAAGATTGTTAAACTGGAAAAGCCAGTATTCATTGGTATGGCAATACTTAAGTTATCAAAATTATTAATCCTTGAATTTTATTATGATTACTTCACACCAAAGTATCCCGAGTGTCATCTTCTGTACACTGACACTGACTCTATGAGTATAGATGTGCCTACTGAAGACTTTTATGAAGACATGAAAACAGAACAACATATGTATGACACGTCTAATTACCCTAAGGATCAACCGCTGTACAGCACACAAAACAAAAAGGTGCCTGGTAAGTTTAAAGACGAACTCAATGGAGTGTCAATATTTGAGTACGCTGGACTGAGGTCAAAAATGTATTCCATACTGCACCATAAAGTTAGTCAGTCCAAAGCCAAAGGTATCAAGAAAACAGTGATAAAAAATAAAGACATTCGACGTGAACATTACAAGCAAGTATTAGATGGAGAACTAATGAGTGATTATCCAAACAAGACACTGACGTCAAACAAACATAATATTGAAATGATCCAAACACATAAGAAGTCTCTAGCAGTGGGAGACACAAAAAACGTGTTTCACACTAAGGAAAAGGCTTATGCACCTGGGGATTATGCGCTTAAGTTATCAGAAGAAATAGCTGATGTACTGGTTGATAAACTAATCAATGAATTAGTTGATGAAATGGTTAAAAATGTTTAACAGTGTCTGGGGGAATAATCTGTAATTCTTCTCTGACAAATGCCCTCTGTGGCGCAGGCTCATACAGATTATAAATCGATGCATTAACGGAAGGAACTATTTTTTTTTTATATTGTGAACAGATGTAGACCATATTGGATCAGTTGCCCTGCGCCTGACGTCATTCTCAGCCTCACCAGGTTGATACAAATATCTCACTTGTTTTATAAACAAGCATGTGTCAGGGGGTGTTGTTTTTTATTTCTGACACTGATGGCATTGTTTTTAATTTAATAGCATCTGCAGGTTTTAAATGACCCTCATTATTCATTGCTTTTATCACAGACGGTAATGTCTTAACCCACTCAGTGTTTTGAGCGTCATACATAAGTTCCTTACAATACTGATAGCTACAAAGTCTCTCTGATAATTACTTAGTAAAGTTTTCAAAAATTGCCTGTGATCTATGTACACCTGGTATGCCACGCCGCACTAGCACTCCATGCTTTGCAAATAATTGATTAACAGCCCCTTTAAATTCACTTCCCTCATCGACTTGAACAAGCCTGGGAAATTTTAAATGGCCTCGACTATATATCTGTGATATTGCAGTGGCTACTGTGGTAGCATTCTTGTCAGTTATGGGTTCAGCGTCCTTATACCTTGAAACTATGTCTACAACAGTTAATGGATACTTATATCGTTTCTTTCTTATTGTAACATGTGGCAGGAACAGAAGATCCATTTGATGGATGTCATTAGGGATATTATTTACAAAATGAGGTCTTGTTATTTTTTTTGGGAGCAGGTAAATATATTTGCCAAATTGCTTGTTTTTTGAGCCACTGTTTTATTTGTTTGTGTGTAACATCCCCACCCACAGCTGCATGTAATTTTAGTATCGCAGTTTTTCCTTTCCAGTAGCCAATAGGGAGTAATATATTTTTGATAGTTTATTTCCAATGTCGGTCATTTTTTTCTAGCAAAAAAGAAAAAAATCCTGTAAAATATACTAATGTCATTCCCACTAAAACAAATCTTATTTCTCCATTTTTTTGTACTGGGCTTGGTTGGTAATAGTCACTAAGTTTTGGTTGCGGGATGGTCATGTCTTCACCAGTAACAAGAAAATATTCTTTGATCGCATCATCAACATTTCAAAATGTATGCTGTGCGTGACCTTCAAGCCTGTTTTTTTTCATTGATAAAATCAAGTTTCTCAATTCTTTGCTTCTCATAATCCTGTTGAGCGTGTGCCAGTTTTTTAGATGCCTCATTGTGATGCTTTATTTCTTCTGCTGATTCCTCTTTATCTGTTTTTTAAAAGAGATAGTTTGATCCACTGAAAGCAAGGGCATTAGCAACGGCCCCACCAATCAAAAGATATATTGTTGCCATATTTTTTATTTACATAGAAATATTTTCTGGAATAATTCCTTGCTTGATGAGAAGGTCTTTTTTTGCAATTGATGCTGTTACAACAGCTACTAGCTTAGCACCATCTTCGAAGTCTAATCTACTCAAGTCTGCCGATTTCATTTTGAGTAGACTTTTCCCCAGCATAGAATAAGCAACTGTTAGTCCGCTTATTACGGCAGAGTGACAGTCAAGGTTCATTATGTTCTTTGTGTTGCTCATTTTCTTATACCACAAAAATTAAAGTAATAAATTTATTTACTGCATGTAAAATGGGTCCACGGCTTTGGGTGTTGCTGGTAATGTGTCGACTACTCCTTTTATTTTTGGAGTGCTTGATTTTTTGGACACTGTTGGAGTCTGTGGTTTGTATTTTTTGTATAACCAAATCCGAGAACAAATACAACAACTATATATTTTGTTGTTTCAGGTTTAGTCTCAGTTGTTTGTCTCTCACTTTTTTTGGGGTGTGAGGGTGTTGGTCCTGACGGTAATGAAAATTGCACTGGGGTTGGAGCTGTTGACGGTGGGTCAGTTACTTGAGTTTTTCTGTTAATGTTTGAAGCTGTATTTTTTTTCCTTTTCCCAGCCTCTATTTGACCTGGACTTTTAACCTTAGTCACCATTTGAACTTGTGTCAAGACAGGACTCTGATGTGTAGTCGTCTGGTTCTCGTCCATTTTCTTCTAATTTAAAATTTATTTTAGAAAAATCAATTTGACTACTAGTAACAAGTAAGGTTATCACAGGTGCAAGGTAATTCCCAAACTTGTAAAACATAAGGCATGCTAATTTGCCTATTGAACTTGAAACTATGGGGTTGCTTTCGAGATCATGTAAAAGGCTGTCACTATCAACAGGTCGGAAGTGACTCACAGCTTTTGTGTATAAACAGATGAGAGATCGACTCAAATCATGGGTCATTAGTGAAGCAATGTGATTTTCATATTTAGAATGTAGTTTGATTAGCTCGTCAGTGGTGAGAGATTCTATGTCTTCTGTCATGTATTGTTTACCAAGAAAAAGCTTTTGATTTTCCAGAAACAACAACGGAGAGAAGCCTTTGTTTTTTAGCGTCTAAGTCTTTGTTCTCTACAGCACAGATATCGCTTAGAAGAAGTAATTCGTCTTCATTCATTTTAAAAGTTAATATAATAATTTTGTTTAAAGAAGTCAGTGACAGCATTAATTATTTATGTGGGGTTGGGGATCTACCTAAATAATCGTGGGTTGTCAGCTGATCAAACTGAAATGTAGCTTGAATTATTTCTGGAGTAGAACTAAAATGGCTAGGCAAATAAAGCATTGGTGGTAAGTGATGGAGTTCATTTGTCTAATTAATGATCTAATTAGAATAATCAATTGTTTATTAAATGGGTGTGGCTGTAGCCCCACATTATCTATCTCTTAGTCAAGTAGTACAGTATCTCACAACATGTCATTTGTCTTTTTGTGATGACAGAAAAAGACAAACTGAATTTTGATACAGCAGAGACGTGTTGGATTTGTGAACAACCTTTAGGAGGGTGTGAACAAGCCCTATGAGATGATAAATTTCGCGACAATGACCACATAACTGGACGTTACAGAGGTGTGTGAGAGAGAGAGAAAGAGAGAGAGAGAGAGAGAGAGAGAGAGAGAGAGAGAGAGAGAGAGAGAGAGAGAGAGAGAGAGAGAGAGAGAGAGAGAGAGAGAGAGAGAGAGAGAGAGAGAGAGAGAGAGAGAAGAAACTGTTTTTCAAAGACTCCACAATCGTTATTGCCTCATTGTTTAAAATAATCAAGGCTTTTTTTAACAATAAACACCCACTGACCCACCAGCGCCTCCATCTTCCTCAATTACCCTGTTGATTTCAAAATAAAACTCGAGTTTCACAATACGGCAATAACAATTGTGGATTCTTTGAAAAAACAGTTTCTTCTGTCTCTAACGATTGCCTCTATCATGATTAAAGCAAAATAACACCTGAGATAATTAATCTATTTATAATGTAAACATTTACACACTAAAATGCAGTAAATCAGCGTCCATTTGCCTAGCTTATGTGTGATGTATTTCAGGAATTTCCGATTTGGTTTTAGGCAAAATATCATACAGCAGATACTTCCCTTAGAAATCGTTATTTAGCTCGCTTACGGCTTTCGCCGTTCACATTTCTGAAAAAAAGAGGTACACAATTACTCGTTTATCTATAACAACCAACTAAAACAAGGTTAATATGACTACTAACAGTGTTTACAGCTCAATCAGTTGTATGAATAGTTAACGCTACAGACCTGCAAATCGATCAATACAGAACAGGTCGGAAAAACGCTTTGCACAATTTCCGGTCTATCGATCCGCTTATATTTATATATTCAAGAATAACTACATTGTCCTGGGCCGAGGTTGGCCTGGTGGTTTCAGCACCATTTCACATGTACAGAGTAAATCTTGGCGCTATTTACTTGGTACGTGTGTGTTTGGGATCGAATCGCCATGGGGAATCTCAAAATTTTCATTTCGGTAAAAGTCTGTGCTGTGAGATTTCCATCTGGGGGTGTGACGATCCAATAATTACCATAAAAAATATAAGACCAGATAAATAAATAATTAACCATACGACCTAGAGTAAACAAATTACCGGGCTGGTAAATAAATAAATAAAACAAGTTGTGTGCACACGGGTAAGGGGTGGGGGGGGGGGGTTGGGGGGGTGGTTAAGAGGGCTAAGGAGGGTATGGTTTGGGTATGGGTATGTGTGATATGGGCATGTGTGTGTGTGTGTGTGTGTGTGACGGGATTTTTGGTAAAAAAAGGTTTATTTGAATAACCTGTTGCTCATTATGATATCAGCTTTAATTCAGAAAAAGGCTGTGGCTGTGTAATTGACTGTGTCTGTAATCATTTCTTCTGCATATGAAGATAAGTAGCGGCTAATGTCTCTGTTTCTTTGTCTATTTTGACATAGGGTATTTACCCAAAATATTAATAAATTGTGTTGTACCGTTTTTTCTAAACATGTTTCTTTCTCCGTTTGGGTATTTCTTTTCTATTTGTTTATCAAGCTCACCTTGTTTGGCTATGTTATTTACCATTTCACCTATTATTGACTGTAATGATTTATCCAAGCCCATAATCTCTCTCATTGACAAAGGTGGGTCGGCTATTTAGGTTTATTGTATCACTGTGTTTGCTATTTCTGGCAGTCTTGTTACTGCTGCCATTTCAATTTCTTGTCCTGTTGGCAAACTTGTTTGCGTGTCATGAAGGGTAATAACAAGTCTAGGTGCAAGCGGGGGTAACATTTTACTAGTATCAACACCAAGGTAATGCTGCAGTGCTGCCTCACCACCTACATCAGTTTTGATCGTACTTAAAGCTCTAAACTTAGCAGGAGTAATTTTAGATGTTAGATACACTTTTTCTCTGTCTGTATTTACAAATAAGTGTCCATTATCCTATTCAATCTGATTAGGATCTATGACATCTGTTACATGGTGGAGTTGTAGTCGTAGTATGATAAACACACCAGACGCATGCACGTAAGTTTATTTTTTAATAAACCTCATACAGCTGCAACCCCTCACATGTGGCTAAAGAATGTAGACAATACTGGAGTAACAGTTCCAACAATATTTTAATTCAGCGATGCGATATCCACACAGTGCAATTCCAAATGCACAAATACTGATACAAAGTCTCTTCTGCAATGTCCACACTGGCAACACAAAACTTCTCTTGCGCAGCGTCTCACACAATGTTCACCCAATACGTGCCACGTACAGTGGAGTCCGCTTAACACAAATTTCCAGGGACACGGAAAATCACTTCGTGTTAACCGTATTTCGTGTTAAGCAATATGGCCTCAAAATTGATCACGGCCCTCAAGGAGAAAGTCTGTAAGACGTGTGCGTGAATGAGTACCAGGTTAAAAGTGCACATTATCCTACTTTCTATGCATACCTTCAGCTTGCTAGGAAAACACAAGGAAACGTGTACAGCTCGAGTATTTAATGTAAATCCATCAGGTAAAATCCATAGTAAGTTACAATCCATCAGGTAAAAGCAACACAGGCTGAAGTACAATCCTGCATCGGTAAAAGGGTTGTGTTGGTACACGAATGATACAACATGAATACAGTACGGAAATGCTAGTCAATGAGAAGACAGATTACAACAGCCGAAGGCTATATTTAGCCAATCACAGACTAGAGTTCGCTCTGATCTGTCATGTGTACTTCCACAGCGCAAGAGCGGCACGTGAATTAATTTTCTGTTAATGGAATCTGTGTTGGTGTTAAACAGGTGAATAATAGTTAAATTGCCCTGGTTGGGAACCGAAACCAGCTTCGTGTAAAGCGAAATTTCGTGTTAAGCATTTCGTGTTATCAGTGAAATTTTAATACAGAATAAGAAGGCTGTCGGCCGGGAATGCAAAAACGGTTCGTGTTAACCGGAATTTCATGTAAAGCGAGTTCGTGTTAACTGGACTCCACTGTACTAACGATAAACTGCGTGCTCTACCACTGACAAATGCAAGACAATGTATGAACGTGCTCTCATAGCGCTCTCCTTATATATACAACCACTTTCTAGAATCATCTACAAAAATCCTACAACGCAACCAATCAGAACAAATTACGCAACTGAAACTCATAAATAAGAATTATCAGGAATCACTAAACTAGGCTACAAAAACTCGGCTGCTCATTTTAGCTCTAAATCCTAATGTACAATGAAGACACATAAAAGTATGGTAGCCCTATCACAACGTTATATATCCACTCTAGAAGAATCTAGACCTTTCACAAAACAAATAAAAGGCTACTCAATTCACGCACACAGAAAGAAAAAAAAGTTGCAAAATGTTCCCAATTTACCAACGTCACACAAAACAAAGTCACTAGACAGTGCGACCTATCTAGAACGTTCTGAACTAAACTTGACATAACAAAACGAAATCAGCTCTACGCACTAAGAAAAGAACATCTTTCTGAATAGGCACGTGAAACGTAACCATGATAGCTCAAATAAATATCAGATCGTTTCCTACAATTAACACATGCACGCTCTCACAGGATAACACAACCACAAACCTAACAACATCAAGGCGTACACCCTCTCTCTCTCTCTCTTGGCTTGACTTCGCGAACGAAGATTTTATAGGAGTTGCCCACGACGTCTGCAGTCTTGTTCGTGGCTGCGGAGGCCAATCCGAGACAGGCAGGTTCGACCGCAGTGGCTGCAGGGGAAGGTCTGGCCAGGGTTCTGAGCTGCGGCATCTCTGTTTTTTCTCCTGAGCCGCTTGTCCTCAAGGCTAGCTCTGCGAGAGTCCTCAAAGGAGACAGCTGACTTGTAAATGGTGGAGCGCCAGGTGTCACGGTCCGCAGCAAGCGAAGACCACTGGTGGTGGTCGATTTGGCAGGCACTAAGTGACTTCTTGAGACAGTCTTTGTATCTCTTCTTTGGTGCCCCTCTGTCACGGTGTCCAGTAGCAAGCTCGCCGAACAGGGTGATCTTTGGTAGGCGATGATCCTCCATCCTGGAGACATGCCCCGCCCAGCGGAGCTGTGTCCGCAGCAGCAAAGCCTCGATGCTCACAGTTTCAGCCTGTTCAAGGACCTCGACGTTGGTGACATAGTCACTCCAGTGAATGCCCAGGATGGTACGCAGGCAGCGCTGGTGGAAGCGTTCGAGGAGTCGTAGTTGGCTGCGGTAGAGGGCCCAGGACTCGGAACCATACAGCAGGGTGGTGAGGACCACAGCTCTGTACACGCTGATCTTGGTGCCTGTTTTCAGCTGTTGATTGTGCCACACCCGCTTGAAAAGTCGCCCGAAAGCACTGTTTGCTTTTGCCAGCCTGCTGTCAAGCTCCTTGTCCAGCTTGGCGTCCAACGTGATAATGCAGCCAAGGTAAGTAAACTGGTGCACTGACTTTAGTTCAGACTCGCCAATGGTGATGTGAGGAGGGCGATACACTGTCTTGGGTGCCGGCTGATGGAGGACCTCTGTCTTTTTCAGACTGACCTCGAGTCCAAAGAGCTGGGCAGCATCTGCGAAGCAAGACGTGATGCGCTGCAGGGCTCTCTCTGTGAGTGCAACGAGGGCAGCATCATCAGCAAAAAGCAGCTCACGAATCAGTTGGTCTAGGGTTTTCGTGTGGGCCTGCAGTCATCTGAGGTTGAACAGGCTGCCATCGAGACGATACCTGATGTACACTGCATCGTCATCATCGAGGTCCACTGTGGCCTGCTTCAACAACACTGTCATAAAAGGAGTTTACTTTGTCTTTTAACAGTTCATGATACATATTAGAAATATTTCCCATTCCAGTCATATCTGTCATATATGTGATATTAGTATCAGAGACATCTGTGACATCCATTTCAAAATCTTCATGATTAAATCCTCCTGCTGCCATCGTTTATATTAATTCAATATTTTTTATTTTTGCATAATAAAGTGACACAGGCTTACAGATTAAAGTTAGACCCATATAGACAACTACTTGAACCTCTTGGTGTTAAGGGCATTAGACAATCAATTGCCATCACAAACAATCCAAGTACCATAGACCAGAACCAACACTTACAGTCAAGTTTCCAAACCTAGGTCCCAGTGACGTTATTGTACATGGCACTGCATGTCTTGCATTTAATATTGAACTATCACCAGACTCAGATGTGCACAGAACACTAATTAACAATCTTGGCTGTACAATTGTTAGAACTATTAAAGTAAAACTTGAAGGACAGGAAGTGTTTAGTCTTGACGATGCTGATGTGTTCTACTGTTACAAAGATCTTTGGCTTACACACGAAGAAAGAGAAGACCGTGTTTACCAAGGCATACAGTCTGCCAACTTTGCTAAACTTTAAATCAATGCGGGTGACAAATCAACATCTGTAATTGAAGACGTTATTATGGCAGAAATATATGGAACCCGATTCTACATTCCACTTGAATTTGAAATCATATCAGCGCATTTGCCTTATTACCAAGAAGCACTGAATGACCATCTAAGTTTTGAACTAACTTTCAATGATTACTCCAAAATTATAAAATCATCTGATCTCAATGCAACATACAAGATCTCTAATATTTCTTTGGAATATGAAATTGTCACACACACTGAATTAGCAAGACTCATACAAAGTTAGTACCAGTCAAGAATTCCAATTTTTTATGACCGGGTGATTAGACACAGTTTAATGCATAAAGACAAGAGCGACCCGATGTGGAACATAAACTTAAACGCACCAGCCAGGTCACTGAAAGCCATATTAATGTTGTTTGTTGAACCAGCGACACCATACAAATGTGATTCAGAACAAAATTACAATCCAAAGATTACACATTTATTTTGTACAATCGAAGACCATCCAAATCAAGTGTATGCATCTGGTTTGTTACCTTACCAGCACAACAACGAGATCACAAAGTATTTTGCGGGTGGAAGGATTAGAGATAAACCATCAAACATTGTGTATAAAGATTTACATCTGTATGACTTTAGGATCGAACAATACCTTACAAATAAGTATACACTGTGGTTAGACCTGTGCAGTACAGATGACGACTACCTACACGGGTCAGGTCGTACTGTTGAAAACGGTAGTGATGGGATTACAATTCAGATACAAAAAAAGGTTGACAAAGCCGAAGCAATGAAACTGATTTATGATGCACAACTCAATATTGAAGAAAGCAGACTAAAGGGTCACATATATTAAAATTATATTCTGTATTAAAATAAACATAATGACCCTCGACCCACACTGTGGCTTTCTTGTGGTGCCACAGGCCTTGAAAAAAAATCTTAATTTGTACTTAACCTATTACAAACAAGATACATCTATCATTTTGAAAACATTGTAATATTTTGTCCTACTATCAAACACAACAAAGCTTATCACAACCGTTTATTCATTTGGACTGACAGCAACATTTACTTAGTCGACCCTGAGAAAAAACCTTAATGACTACCTGCAGTATTTTTACAAACAATTTGAAGGACAACCAACTTTGTTTATTGTTGATGACAGTTCTGCAGAGAAACACATTGTTAAGAAAAGAAACACTTTTGCAGAACTGGCTTTTAGTGGCAGACATGCAAACGTTAGTGTATGGATTCTCACACAGAAATATAATGCTGTACTGAAAGATTTTCGATAACATTTCGGAATACAACCATTTGGATCAGAGAGGAGAAGAGGTGGAGAACTGGCAGGACGACAACGATCTCATTCTGTTGAACAGTCCCATTGACTGCCCCACGTTCTACTCCAGAAGATGGCACACTACATCGACTCCTGACCTAGCTTTTTGCACAGAAGACATGCAGAAGCAAGCCAGCAGAGAGGTCGGAGAACAGCTAGGTGGAAGTGACCATCCGCCAGTCTTTATAACCTAGGGCACGAAGTCCTGCGCTGATGCAACCTTCCCATGGTGGAACTACAAAAGGGTGAACTGGTTCCTCTTTAGACACCACACCAGCGAACTCACCAAAGACATTCGAATCGAAGGTCGAGACATCAACATGGTGTTGAAGGATTTCAACATGAGCATTCTCAGAGCAGCGTGTGAATCCATACCCAGAGGTGCTAGAAAAGACTATAAGCCCTACTGGAGCAATGAACTGCAGGAACTGGATGATGCTCTAGCAGATGCCAGAAGGGAAGCAGAAGTCAACCCATCACAGGCAAACAACATCCGCCCCGAGGAAGCCAAAGCCAAATTTCTGAAGAAGAAGCTACAGGCAAAATGCAAAAGCTGGCAAGACAAAACAAGCTCCTTGAACCTTGAAAAGGACGGCAGAAATCTCTGGAAACTGACAAGCAGTTGAACGATACCGACTCTATGATCATTGATGTGCCTACTGAAGACTTTTATGAAGACATAAAAACAGAGTTGCAAATGTATGACACGTCTGACTACGCTAAGGATCACCCGCTGTACAGCACACAAAACAAGAAAGTGCCTGGGAAGTTTAAAGACGAACTGAATGGTATGCCAATATTTGAGTATGTTGGACTGAAGTCAAAAATGTATTCCATGCTGCATAAAAAGGGCAGTCAGTCAAAAGCCAAAGGTATAAAAAAAAAAACAGCGATAAAAAAAGACATCCGTCATGAACATTACAAGCAAGTATTTGATGGTGAACTAATGCCCGATTATCCAAACAAGACACTGAGGTCAAACAGACACAATATTGAAATGATCCAAACACAAAAAAATATCCTGCATTTAGGGACACAAAACGTGTTTCGTACTAAGGAAAAGGCTTATGCACCTGTGCATTATGCGCTTAAGTTATCTGAAGAAATGGCTAATGAACTGGTTGATGAACTAATCGACGTGTTAGTTGATAAAATAACTAAAAATGCGTAAAAGTGTCTGGGGGAATAATCTGTAATTCTTCTCTGACAAATGCCCTCTGAGGGGCTGGCTCATACAGATAATAAATCGATGCATTAGCGTCAGGATTTTTTTTATATTGTGGACAGACGTAGACCATATTGGATCAGTTGCCCTACGTCTGACATCATTCAAGACCTCACCAGGTTGATTCAAATATCTCTCCAGTTTTGAAAACAAGCTTGTGTCTGGCACTTTTGTTTTTATTTCTGACCCTGACTGTATTGTTTTTAATTTAATAGCATCAACAGGTTTAAAGTTTGACTGACTAACGTCAAATTTTTATGTCCAATATTATTAAAATTTTGTTTCTGTTATGTCTCGAAAAGTATATTTGGTGAAGCTGAAATTACGATGCGGGGTCAGTATGCCGATAAAAAGTTGTTGACATGCAGGATAACTTGCAACGGGACGTAACTTTCTGCCACATCCTGCAAAACGGTACATCGCTTAATCCCACTTTCAGTGGGCGCTACCATTTAGGAACGGAAAGCAACAATTTCGCCCCCCCCCCCCCCCCCCAATGCGTCAGTGGGTAGTTTCACAGTGATTGGCCTCAAAGATGGCTGACCGATGTTTGCCTGTTCGTGCTGTTATTCACGAGGCCACACAATGCAGTCAGCGGCAACTATGTCAGTCCGCAAGCTGCTTGCTAACGATGTAAATATTTCTGAACATTTTTTCCTGCAGTACCAGGATGGCATTCACCCCAGTCCTGTCGGTGCCATGAAACTCGCCATGAACATCCGCTTCACGGGTACTCCATGCCGCCCCCATAACACACCTGAGGCAGGTGAAATGAGACAAGTCAGTGGCAGTAAGCAGCCCAGAGGCTATCCTCGCCAGGACAGTCATCATGACGCTTCTCCCCAGGGCGCCGGTCAGTTTCCGAAATATCAGGAACTGGCACGCCGAAACCGAAACAACCCCCACACCGGCCCCGGTTCTCACCACGGACCTGAGCAGGGTTATAGCGGCCCCCTTCATGACGTCACACCACGGCCCGGCCCCAGCGCGACCATACAACCACTCGTTTGGCCACGCCCCTTCACAGTTTGCTGACCAAGGACACGCCAGGCCGCACATTAAGTCACAAGTAGACTTCCCAAGCATGCCGCAGGCAAGTGCCTACGTACCCGTCGGTCACCCGTTTGCTGCGCCCGCCCCAAGCATGATCAAGGGACCCCGAGGGTGGGAACAATCAGGATGAACGGGCAACCATAGCTACGATTCAGCCCAGGCCATGCAGATCATCGCCCCACTACTACTGCCTTTCCTACCGAAGTACTAATTGTCGGCTAATCACTTGTAATGCGTGTGAGCGTTGCTTGTGAGTATCCGATACACTACCCCTTACCCTTGATAATTGGACATACTAATTATCGGTTACTCATTTGCAGCGCGCATGAGCGCTGCACGTGAATATCTGGTAATAATCCAATATCCATACCCCTCAGTTGTCTTGATGCAATCCTAAATAGTAATTATTGTTTACTCATACGCGGCGCACATACGTGTTGCTTATGACTATCTGATAATTATGTAATGTTAGCTGTGTGCAGACGAAGAGACATTAACCGCGTTCCATATGGAAGTTTGAACGGTGCCTTTATCTCAGATTACCACTCGACACTTATCAGACTTTTCCTATCGGAACATTTTATTTTGCCTTTTTATGTCATTACTGTGTGTGCACGGTCAAGTCTCTGGACAAGATTAGACTGTTGGCCAGTGGTGACTGTTGCAGGCTGTGTTGCTAGTGACATTGTCTACAGGTTTTGGTGTACAAAGCAACAACACTGCACTATCCATATCATAAAGACACACGTCTTATAGCTTGTGGACTAACGTTATTGTGACTTAATTGTTGAAAAGCTCAACGCGTGACTTAGTTTGTGCGCTGTGCCACATCTAGTAAGAATCAGAGGTCACTTAAAACCTCTGCACTCAAACCGCTGGGCGAGTGGAAAATAGTCCTTTTCGCTGGCTCTGTGGTATTGACTTTGCAGCCACGTTGCTTGACATTATCAGCGCAAACCCGGACATTGTCTAGTTTACAGTGAAAACGCGCTATTGCTGTAATTTGTTTTCTCAGTTTCGCCGTCAGTTTATCAAATTATTTTGTGTAGTTCTGTTTGACGGTTCACCTTTACCTGTCCGGTTTGTACTGTGTGCATGATTGTTGCTTTTGTGTGAGTGTGTTTCTTTTGTGTTGTGACTAACAGTTTACATTCTATTTGTGTTATAGTCTCTTATGCCAGTGCTAGCCTCAATGGCGAAAGCGAGCTTAAGGGAATGTACCTTACGTGTAGGTCATCTTAACGTGTTTCATATTTACAATAAGATACCTGACTTAGCTTGTTTTCCTAACAATCCCACACCGTCACCGTTTCACTTGTTTGGCGTCACTGAGACACGCTTGAGCTCGAACATCAGTGATGAAGCCATTAGTATCCCTATTTTTTTTTTCTGTAATTAGAAGAGATCCTTCCTCCCCAGGTCAAACAGGCATTGCCGTCTACATCCATCAGTCTATTCAACACAAGATCTAGAAACTGCAGATGTTGAGTGCGTGTGGATTGAAGTAAAGCGTCCTTTTTTGGCTCCATCATACTAGGCTTCTTGTACCGTAACCCGGCGGCTGACTTTAGTTGGTACGACCATTTCACCTGTAACTTAGATAAAGTCTGTAAAGTAAACACCGACATCATTCTAATGGGTGATTTCAATATCAATTTACTGAAACCCCACACCGCATGGGAAACAACATCTTCATTATTTGGGCTGGTGCAGCTGGTACAGTCACCCACTAGGATTACTGCTGCATCCTCCACTCTCATAGACCATATTTATACCAATAACCCTAAATCTGTGACTGACGTTTCTGTTCCCGACTTGAGCATTAGCGATCATTTCCCTGTAGTGTGTAACTGGGCTGCGCAAATACCAAAGACTAAAAAGAAAGGTCATGTCACCGTAACATATCGCTCTTTTAAACATTTTAACCAAAACGCATTTTTACATGATCTTAGTAATGCGTGCTTTGACTCAGTAACCGAGTCCAACGACCCAGAGGTTGCTCTATCTGCATGGTACAACATTTTCCTTGGGGTACTCAACAAACACGCACCCCTCAGGGAGAGGCGTGACAAAAACGCGGTACTGCCCCCATGGATTACAAAAGAACTAATGCAGGCCATGGAGCTTAGGAACATCCTCAAGAAAGAAAAGAAGTTTGACGAGTTTAAAAAGCAGCGTAATCGCGTCAAATATATGTTACGCGAAGTGCGAAAAGCCTTTGTATGAAACACTATTAAGAACAACAAAGACAGGTCAGCTATTTGGCGCGTCCTGAATTCCCTTACCCGATGCTCTAGTGCATCAACGGTAATCCCTAGTGATCTATCCGCTGACATGTTTAATGATCACTTCCTATCTGTTGCTGAAGTTTTCTCAACACAAGGAAGTGTCAATGATAAGTGTTTTGATGTTTTAATTGACTACTGCAAACTGTGACTCCTTTTAGCATTCTATCGATTGCAGTACATGAAGTAGGTAAATTCATAAGTAATCTCACGAACAAGAAGACATCAGGCCCTGATGACATAAATCCTAAAGTTCTGAAACTATCTCTACCTTGCATTGTTGAATCGCTGACATACATTTACAACCTATGTCTCCATCAGTGTGTATTTCCTACACAGCTTAAACTTGCAAAAGTAATTCCACTACCGAAATCCAAGGACAGGGGGAATCTGAATAATTATAGACCAATTTTGTTACTGTCCGTGCTAAGCAAACCTCTAAGGCGACATGTTCACAAACATTTGTCTCAGTATTTAGAAACAAATAAGATGTTTCATCCCTTCAAGTCTGGGTTTTGTCCGAAGTATTCCTGTCACACAGCGCTAAGCAGACTTGCAGATAAGTGGCTATCTAACGTAAACAATTCTCAACTGACGGGTGTTATTTACCTTGACTTTAAGAAGGCGTTTGACCTGGTTAACCACAACACTCTGATAAGCAAACTTAGACATTATTTTAAAAACGTCAAAGCAGTTTCCTTCTTTAGTTCATATCTAAAGGGAAGAAAGCAAAAGGTTGTAGTTAATGGATCACACACTGACGTGAATGAAGTTAAGTGTGGAGTACCTCAAGGGTCAGTGTTAGAGCCTCTTCTATTTTGTTTATACATCAACAATTTGCCTCTTCACCTAACGTCCGAATCTGTCGAATGTGACTTGTTTGCTGACGATACTTCAATTCACACGGCAAATAAAAACCTTAATGTGGTTGCGGAAAACTTACAACAGAGCCTTGATGAGGTGTCCGCCTAGTGTGAACGTAACTCAGTGATTATCCATCCAGCAAAAAATAAGTCAATGGTAATTGCAACACGCCAAAAACACCAATTAACCCCCATTTCACTTGATTTGTTATTCGAAGGCAATTATATTGAGCAAGTGTCTGAACACCGACTCCTTGGATTTATTATAGATGATCAGCTCAAATGGCAGGCACACACACATAGCGTGTGTAAAACTGTTTCAAGAAACATTTTCATGCTGTCCAAACTGAAGCACTTCACTGACTTTGAAACCAGAAAATTATTTTATTATGCACATATTCAGTCCCACATTAATTATGCTTTCACGGTGTGGGATGGCTGCAGAGATGTACATTTAAAAAGACAGAACTTTTTACACAGACGAGCAGCTAAATTAATTTTACTTGATCCTACTTTGACAACGGATGATAAGATTTACAAAGCGGGACTTCTTTCTCTCAAGAATCAGTTTGCATTCAACAAAGGTGTTCTTCTTTTCAAGATTCGGAATGATAACACTCCGGAATATCTAACCCAGCTGCTAGTCCGATCACAGTCCCGCTATGGCGATACAAACTGCCTGTATGTAGTACCCAAAATAAGAATAGACTTATTTAAAACCAGTCTAGCATTCTCGGGGGCGACTTTGTGGAATTCTCTTCCATGGCAAACGAAGACCACTCTAACCGTATCATGTTTCAAGAAAAGTCTTTTTAAACATTTATCTTCGCAGCCATAACTATCTGCAAGCTTTGCTTTCTATACGTAGATATCATTGTTAGTAATGTACCCCTTTCTACTGCTGTGTATGTTTAGTCCTGCTGTGTTGTTGATTTATATTTTATTTTATTTTTTTTCTTTCTTTCTTTCTTTCTTACCATTGTTTCCCCTCCCCCAACACACCCGTAGGCGCTGGTCCTATACATGTATTAATGTAATGTAATTGTTGTGTTGTAGATGTAGCAACGGCAGATTTGAAAAATGGCATTGCCTCTGGCATTGTTAATATATTTACCGTTGTAAAATAAAGATTCATTGATTCATTGATTCATTGATTGATTCTCTCTCTCTCTCTCTCTCTCTCTCTCTCTCTCTCTCTCTCTCTCTCTCTCTCTCTCTCTCTCTCTCTCTCTCTCTGTCTCTCTCTGTCTCTGTCTCTCTCTCTCTCTGTCTCTCTCTCTCTCTCTCTCTCTCTCTCTCTCTCTCTCTCTCTCTCTCTCTCTCTCTCTCTCTCTCTCTCTCTGTGCATGGATGTGTACGTGACAAGGCATAATAAATCATACATTTGATTATGTTTTGTTAATGTATTGTGAGAGGGGAATGGTTGCCACATAACGTGATTTCCCACAATAATTGTCTTCGACTTATTGGCAGTACTCTACCAATTAAAAATAAGTCAAGTCAGTGTGTTATGAGTACGTATAATGTGTCTAAATAAATGCTTCCCTAGTGCAGTATCACCAAATACATCAAATAGTAAAACAGAATTCGCGAACGACAGGCTGGAGATTTACCTGCGGAATAGTGTTAGTTTAAAAAAAAAAAAATTCTAGAGACGCTTTCTGTCTACTTTGTTCACGGCAGATGCCAAGTAGAACAAAATACATGAATCTGGCTGCCCGCTTCCTCTCTGAAACCGCTGGTTTTCTAACACAGTGAGGGAGCCATGTGAAGATACCAGTTTTCGGTAGTCAACACTTTTCTGGATCTGCCATCGAAAGGTTGTTGTATGTTGAGATACTGTGTTTCGGCTGCCATTATTTATCGCCTTTCCGATTGCCAGACATATAGTATCTTTAGTCGTGTTACGTTTTCTTTAATAATCCAAACCAGAATTTAGATATATCCATAATACCTTGGATATGCATAATAAGATAGGCTGCCCAATAACATTGTAAAATTTTGAGGGTCATCTTAAATTTTTGCACTGTACAGAAAGGTACAAAGTTTCAAAATCGTCTCCTGCAAACTAAGGAAAGGCCTGATACTGCAAACTAAGGAAAGGCCTGATACTGCAAACTAAGGAAAGGCCTGATACTGCAAACTAAGGAAAGGCCTGATACTGCAAACTAAGGAAAGGCCTGATACTGCAAACTAAGGAAAGGCCTGATACTGCAAATTAAGGAAAGGCCTAATACTGCAAACTAAGGAAAGGCCTGATACTGCAAACTAAGGAAAGGCCTGATACTGCAAACTAAGGAAAGGCCTGATACTGCAAACTAAGGAAAGGCCTGATACTGCTTTTCGGCAGTCAACCCTCGAAATACAAGTGCGCTCGTGCGTTTTAAATCCGAACTTTATCAGTCCTAAATCTGAAACATTTTCAGTTTGGCTAATAAAACTAGGAAGGCACTACCCAAAGCCTGGTGGGCAAAATGTTAGACTTTCAAGGCTGGTGCTGCAGCTGTGTCATCAGCATTACAATTTGCTGTTATGTTAATCCTTATCATTGGGAATACGCCAGTGTGTGGAATAAGTTAGACTAAAATACTTCAAGGCTTCAAGACCATTTTCATTGGTCTATATCCTTATCTGTAAATACTATTATGTAGCTTGTATATGGAAGTGTACAAATTTGACGCTTATAGACTCAGTATGATAATATGGGTTACAAATGCTTTACTGCATTCAGCTGCACTGCGATGCATGAATTTACATATAGTGTGTCCCTGGCTTACCACAGAGCAGAGAAGAAGCGGAATACAGTGGACACTGTGGACACAGCTTGACGACCTCGATCTTGCAGATGACTTGGCATTACTGTCCCACACGCATCAACAAATGCAGGACAAGACCACGAGGCTTGCTGACATCTCGTCCCAACTGGGCCTCGACATCCACAAACAGAAAACAAAGGCAATGAGGCTGAACGCAACCAGGGAAGAACCAGTCTTGCTTGCTGGCACCCCATTGGAGGAGGTGGAGTCCTTCACCTATATCAGGAGCATCATAGACAAAAAAGGCGGCACTGATGCAGATGTCAGAGCACGAATCGGTAAAGCCAGAGCAGCCTTTCTCCAGTTGAAAAAAGTGTGGAGTTCCAGAGAGCTGTCACAAAACACCAAAGTCCGGATTTTCAACTCCAACGTAAAAGCAGTTCTCCTATATGGAGCAGAGACTTGGAGATTGACAAAAACCACTGTCAACAGAGTACAGATCTTCATAAAGAGTTGCCTTAGAAGAATTTTGAAAATCCACTGGCCAGAGAAGATCAGCAACATCAGACTCTGGGAGAGAACAGAGCAGATAACAGCAGAGAATGAAATTGGGCGAAGAAGATGGGGATGGATCGGTCACAGTCTGAGAAAGCCAGCTTCCAGTATCACTAGGCAGGCATTGTCATGGAATCCCCAGGGAAAGAGGAAAAGAGGTAGGCCGAGAAACTCCTGGCGTCGAGACCTCCAAGCAGACATCAAGAAAATGAGAACCACCTGGAGTAAAATCGAAGTAGAAGCACAGGACAGGAGTCGCTGGAGGTCTCTCGTCGACGGGCTATACCCGGGTAGGGGTGACAGGCGTAAGTAAATAAGTAAGTAAGTGTCCCTGGATTGAATTGTTTGACAGGCCTTCCTGGAATGTAAGGCATGGTTGCAGTACATGAGAAAGAACTGCTCATGTCATTTGATATATAGACAACACAAAATGTATACCGTTATAAGCGATGCAGAAAATACATGTAAAGATGAAAGAAAACATGACATCGAGATAAAGACTGATAATGAATGATCTACGATATACCACATTTTTTTTACCAGGCTTTGAATATTTGCGAGATCATTTTATTTTGAAAATTGAAAAATGTTGTCAAGTTTACATACTTTCTTCTTCCTAAGATAAAGAATGTTCAGTTCTGTGTGCTTCAAAAACTGCTTTCACTCTAGCCGATAAGATTATTGGACAATCTTGATAAGGTGCTTTTTGTATTAGTTTTTTTGTTGGCATTATTGCTGTGACAATATGTGCAGTAAACTTACGTGACTATGTAAATGGTTATTTACACAGTGCTGTTTGTGCAGTGAAATAACAGAAATAAAGATTTTATCAACACAGGATGTGGCGTCTTGTTTACAATTTGATTCTTCATACGTCTGTAACAATATTGAATTTATTTTTGGATTTGGAATATCAAAACATCTTGAGGGTAAATCTAAGCTGAGACCATAATTATAACAATAGCTGGATAAATAACTACTTTTTTCAGTGGTCCTAACACTAGTAACAGCACTTTTTTCTCACTGTGCACTACATGTACACATCTCAATAAGATACTTACTCCTCAGTCTTGATGTCTTTCTGCATACAATACAATTTATATCTCTACTTTCTGCTTAAAGTAACTGAAAGCAAGCACTCTTCAGAACCTCAGGGTGCAGGCACATGCTTTGGAATCCATGCACCATATATTATGAGGCATCTGTCCAGCAGAAACTGTAAATAAACCGTTACAATTGTTTTATGCAAATGCCGTGTAATTATGATATGAACACATAGACATACATAACAAGAATTTTCAAGCCTCATGTGCATTGACCATTCCACATAATAATATAATAATAATAATAATAATAATAATAATAATAATAATAATAATAATAATAATAATAATAATAATAATAATAATAATAATAATAATGAGTACTTGTATAGCGCCTAACCTCAGATTCGAGCTCTAGGCGCTTAACACAAACTGATTACAAAAATGCAATTTACAAAAAGTACAAAAACAAAATACAGCGCACTCTGTAAACAAACTATAAAGTTACCATTAAAAAATGCTACGTTTATGGACTCATACTCGCATTCACACACACACACACACACACACACACACACACACACACACACACACACACACACACACACACACTACTTCTAACATACATAGAGATGACTTTAACATGACAGGTGTGTGACAAAGTCATTTGTAGCAGACAAAAAATATGGGTATTTATGGCTCGCTTGAATGCCTCTCTCGAATCCATGTATCTCAGTTCGCGTGGGAGATCATTCCAAATAACTGGGCTCTGGTATATGAATGACCTCTCAAGAACCGACTTTGTTTTGATAAGAGGGATAAGTAAAACTCGAGAGTCGGCAGCAGAGCGCAAATTCTGTCTCAAGGGCGTATACAGCTGGAGAAGAGAGGCAAGGTAGTGTGTGCAGGAACAGGTAATACAACTGTGAGTCATGCATGAAATTTTGTACTGAATCCTAGCTGCTACAGGTAACCAGTGAACAGCAGACAGATGTGATGTTATTATTGTTGATGTTATATTATAATGACCGTTGTGATCATGAACATTCCGGCAGGTCAATGAAAATTGAAATAAGCAGGTGTTCTAAATGTGACATAAACATCAGTGATTATGTCTTCTTTACATATATGATACAAAGCACTCTACATTGCTTCAACTTTTTTTTAATGTGTGTGTGTGTGTGTGTGTGTGTGTGTGTGTGTGTGTGTGTGTGTGTGTGTGTGTGTGTGTGTTTGAGATAACGGGGGGAGAGAGAGAGAGAGAGAGAGAGAGAGAGAGAGAGAGAGAGAGAGAGAGAGAGAGAGAGAGAGAGAGAGAGAGAGAGAGAGAGAGAGAGAGAGAGAGAGATGATGATGATGATGAAACTTTATTTTTCAACGGTAAAAAGTTTTGACAGAAAACAAATCGTCATTTTACAAACTTGCCGTTGCTAACATCTACAGGATAAAAAAGAAGGGAAACTATAAAATATATATGTACATACAAAACCCAATAGCATCATTTTATACAGAAAACATAATAATACTCATCACACACACATGCACATACGCACGCACGCGCGCCGCTCACACATACATCCACACGCACAAACAAACACGAGCACACACACACACGCGCACACACATCAGTATAAAAACCATCTGTATGAAATACGTGAGGTACAGGAAATATTACAGTACCTGAGAAACGTACTAAGTCTGACTTATCAGGTAATCAAAAAGTTTTGTTTTAAAACTTCCTGTTGAGGTAATAGTTTTCAAATGTGCAGGGATGGAATTCCAAGCAAACGGACCAGAGAATGACATACTAGTTTTAAAAAGGTCAATTCTTGGCAGTGGTAGGGGTAAGGTATTGTTTCTTGAGGTCCGTTCACGTTCTTGGTGAGATATAAATTTAGTGGTTAGATACTGGGGTGTCATATTATTCAGTATCTTATGCATATAGACGCATTTGTTTAATGTAAGTTGCTGACGTAGACCGAGAATGTTTAAATATCTAAATTTGTCTGTGGTAGGGATGGGGCGTCTATCTATCATTTTTACAGCTCTTTTGTATATGGAGTTTAATCTCTTCATGTGGACATCACTGCAGCCGTCCCACACTGTGGAGACATAATCAACATGGGACTTTATATGAGCATGAAAAAACAATTTACGGGTATTTGTATCCGTTATATGTCTAAGCTGGGACAATAAGAAAGTGTTTTTAGCAATGGTCTTACAAACAGCATTTATATGGGTCTCCCAGCACAGTTGATCATCAACATGTATTCCTAAGAATTTACGCTCAGTGACTTGTTCAACAGGTTCAGCGTTTAATTGTAATTGTAATGGCTGTAGTCAGCGTTGATGTTTTTGCCGCGTGGCGATTAAGATACTCTTTGTTTTTGCTGGGTGAAGAACCATATGGTTCTGTCTACACCAGTCAGATACCTCATTGAGACTGCATTGTAAACTATGGTTAATGTCCGTCGTTTTTTGGCCAGAAACATGAAGACTCGTATCGTCAGCAAATAGATTACAATTAACGTCAGAATTAGTGATATGCAACGGTAGATCATTAATAAATAGTATGAATAGAAGAGGGCCCAAAATAGATCCCTGGGGGACGCCGTATTTTACATTTCCTTGCTTAGAGTATCTTCCATGGGCGTACACCATTTGTTTTCTGTCTTCGAGATATGATCGGAAGAATTCTATAGCGGTTGCGTCCAAGTGATAAACTGTTAGCTTATTTAGGAGAATGTCATGGTCCACAAGGTCAAACGCCTTTTTAAGGTCTAAGAAAACTGCTCCTGACATCAGGCTTTTATTGATTGATTCCAGCCAGCTGTCTACAATATGTGTCAGTGCTGACTGACAAGAATGTTTCGGTCTAAAACCAGACTGGTGAATATTAAGTAATTTACCTTTTTCCAGAAAATCAAGGAGATGTTTTTGAATGTGCTTTTCAAGGGGTTTTGACAAAGCTGACAGAAGGGAGATTGGACGATAGTTATTAATATCTTCAAGATCTTTTGATTTAGGGATTGGGATTACCTTTGCTTCTTTAAGAATGGTTGGAAATGTACTTTGCTTTATGCAGAGGTTGAAAATATATGTTAGTGATTCTACTGTATACGGTAATGAGATTTTTAGGGTTTCATTATCAATACCATCAATGCCAGCAGACTTTTTGTTGGGCATGCTAGAAATATATCTGCCGACTTCCGCAACTGTAATATCAGGGATGGTGAAAGTATTTGATATAGTTGTTTTTTTAAAGTGTTCTCTGAGAGAACTCGGCACTTCATACGGTTTACTGTTATTTGCAGCTGACAATGCCAATATTTCGGCTGTCGTTAAGAAATGGTTATTTAATATATCAGCTGACATATGAGATGGGATTTCGGGTGCTGATTTACCCTTTGTTATGACGTTCAGAGCTTTCCAAACAGATGCCGTGTCCTTTTTGTCTCGAATCATTTGTTGGAAAAAAGACTTCTTAGACGCTCTAACTAAATATTTGACACGATTGCGTTGTGTTTTGTATTCTTCGTACTTTTGCTCTTTTTTCAGTTTGTCTCTAAATGACATGGCCTGCTTGATATCCGCTGTTAACCACGGTGGTATGGTGGAATGTTTAACTCGTTTTTCACGTATTGGCGCATGTTTATTGAGTACACTGAGAAACAGATCCATCCAGCACGACAAGGCACTGTCAGGAGATTGGTGATCATAAACCTCAGTAAACGAAGCATTGTGCAGGTCCCACAGAAATTCGTCTTTATTAAAGTGTTTAAAGGAGCGATATTTTATAGTTTTATGTCTTTTAGTTTTTTGCTTGTCTAGTTTCATGGAGACGTTACAACATACTGGGTTATGATCGCTAACAGCTAAGGAGGGAACCTGCACATTTGATATTGTATAGTCATTTGTCACGTAAATGTGATCAATTAAGGTTGAGGATGTAGATGTGGTTCTAGTGGGGTTTTTAACTAATTGTTTTAAACCGAATAAGGCTGTTGTTGATGCCCATGCAGCATGGTGCCCTTTGGGCTTAAGTAGGTCAATGTTAAAGTCGCCCAGAAGAACAATGTTGTCTTTACTTTGATTAACTTTATCCATCATTTCTACGAAGTCATCATACCAGTCCCAGTTGGCTGCTGGATTTCTATAGATAAAGCCAACCAGGACTGTGGGGGATTTAGATGTTTTCACCTCGACCCATAAACTTTCAACTTCGGCTGACTCTAAGTCCTGTCGTCGTTTAACGTTACTAATTATCGAATCATGTATATATACTGCTAGTCCAGTGTGCTGGGGACTTGAGGCATCTCTGCGGAGTACTGAGAAGTTTGGAACTGAGATGGAGTTATCCCTGACAGTGCTTTTGAGCCTCGACTCGGATACACCAAAAACATGAAAATGTGTTGGCGTGTTTAAGAACACAGACAAATCTGGCACCTTATTAACTAAATGGTAAATGTTGAGGTGACCAATTCTCAACTCATCAGGTCGTTGTGGGGCAGTTTTTACACTATATTTTGGCATGTTGGTAACAGAACAAACGTAGCAATAATATTGCAAAAAAATAATAAAAGATAATGTCAATGTATAATGAATAAGAAAGCGACAAGAAAACGTAGGAAAAACAACAGCAACAACAATAAAGCAAAATTAAAATGTTTTTGACTCTCGTGGTCAGAGTCCGCTGCGAGTTCGAATTGCTTGGTAATGTCAGATACAAAATAAAAGGCTCGACAGCTATGTATAAAGAATCAGAAAATAAACAAAAACACTTCCAAGCGCGCCTAGGCACGCTCGCCCGATGCTGCAGTTCCTAACTACTATTATAGTAATAATCGCACATCAAAATAAAATGGACTTCTATAATTTAAAGCAAAACAACAACAACAACAACAACAAAAAGTCACTGCGACTTTAAAATCAAGCACAGCTAACTACGGACAGAACAAAACCGCAGTCATTAAAGTCGAAAATGTAATTCTAGATAAAAAGCTCAATTCAACTCGACTCGAGGATTAATGTCACAAAGAGATCCACGAAACACGCACAATAGAACTTTGGCAAGGCTGCGAGAAAACTACTAAAAAACAACAAAAACTGTCTGAAATACACGCTGTCAAATAAGAAGGGTGTGTCCTATGACTGTCTAACACAAGCTGTCAATCTAGAGACTCGTGTCCTAATGTCCGGCGCGTGGTCTAAATTTCTGCAGCAGAGAAAACAAGGCCGCGCAGTCACTTTCACTAAGCTGGGGCACTCCTGGGGGCGGGGGTAGTGGGGGATATGGAAATACGGAGGGATTAGAGTACGGGTACACCGGTCGGCCGTCTGCTACGAAGATGGGGGGGGGGCCCATGGTTGGTGTGGAGTAACCGTAAGGTGGCCGCTGTGACTTCTGTTCCGGAGCAGTTCCGGCCTTTGATCCACCGCTATGTTGGGTGACTAGCGGCGTGCAGTCGGCTTGACTGCAGTCTTTTCCCACAGTATGCTCCTGTCGGAATCGGGGTGCAAGGCTGGAACTGACTGGGCGCTGAGAGCGTCGGTCTCTTTGAGGCTCTTTGTCTTTGGCACCAGACTTGCCGTGTGTGTCACCGTGCCCAGGTAGCTGTTCATGGTGGCGAGACTTTTCGTGATTTGGTTCTGGCCGGCCTGCGTTGTTGGAGGTGCGGCCAGAGTACGAACGCTTGATGTTGACAGCGAGAGCACTGGTGCCCCGCTTGTTGGGATGGATGGCGTCTCTGAACCAGCCGCTCTTTACCTCGCCGGTTCTTGTAGAGAAGGCGTAGTCATTGTCAACAAACTTGACCTTGAGGGATGCGCACATTTCCCTCAGGCAGAGGTTGGTGTCAGTGATACATGGGTCTGGCTGCTGACGCTGGTTGTTCGTGGGCAGGATGGAAGACATGGAGATTTCTGCCTTGGGGAAGACTCGTCTGGCAGCAGAAATCACATCCTTCCAGCCCTTCTTGCCGATGACGAACCCACGCTTACAGTCGTTGATGCCAACGTGTATGACGATTGTGCTGACTGTATTCGTGGGTTCGGCATCATGAAGGCGCTGTAGAATGCCGGCTCTGTCGAGGCCCGACACTGACACGACCTGTGCCTTGTCCGTGCCAGTGACGGACATCAGCTTTCCGTGCAGACCGCGTAGGACAGAGTCACCTAAAAGCAGCGTCTGGGTGACAGGCTTTAGCTCTGGAATCCCAGTACGGTCGGTGGGTTTGTCAGAGCCTGGAGAGGGTCGGGGTGTTGGTACCGGCTCCTTGTGCTCGGGCGTTTGCCGGATAGCAGTGTTGTCGTGAGCTGGACGCGGGGGTTCAGATGTGGTCGTGGTGGCAGGGGATTTGGATGTGGCAGGCGATTTTTCCGGGGCTTGCTTTGCCTCGGTGTTGGAGGGAGGAGAAATGCCTTTCTTGCTGCCTTTCTTGCCGGTCCTCGATCCCTCCTTCTCCCCCTCCAGCTGGGTGATTCGTTGTCGGAGGTGTCTAATTTCAGTTTGCAGCGCATCCACCTCAATATTGTAGGCGTGGCGGATCTCTCCAACTGCTGACCGGAGAGCAGCTATCTCTGCCATTACGCGCTCCATGGCCAGGGGGTCTGGGTTGAGGACAACAGGGCAGACCGTCTGGCACGCAGACTCGATAACCATGACATCAGCAGGGGCAGGAGGCTGAGTGCCAATGCCGCCGACATCAGATGTGATGGCAGCACAATCGCTGTCGATGCTGTCGTTGGTTATGGTGCCAGCGCCGCCGACGTCGGAGGTAGGGGCAGCACTAGCTTTGAGGTCGATGGGGGAGATAGTGGTAGCTCCAGTGCCGCCGTTGTCGGAGGTGAAGGCACTGTTGTTGCAGTTGTTGTAGGTGGTTGTGATGGTAGTGCCAGTGCCGCCGACGTCAGACGTAGGGGCAGCACTAGCTCTGTTGTCGCTGTCGTTGGTGGTGAAAGTGCCAGTGCCAGTGCCGCCGACGTCAGACGTAGGGGCAGCACTAGCTCTGTTGTCGCTGTCGTTGGTGGTGCCAGTGCCAGTGCCGCCGACGACTGAGATAGGGGCAGCACAAGCTCTGTTGTCGCTGTCGTTGATGGTGCCAGTGCCGCCGACGTCTGACGTAGTGGCAGCACTAGCTCTGTTGTCGCTGTCGCTGGTGTTGATGGTGCCAGTGCCGCCGATGTCTGACGTAGGGGCAGCACTAGCTCTGTTGTCGCTGTCGCTGGTGTTGGTGGTGCCAGTGCCGCCGACGTCTGACGTAGGGGCAGCACTAGCTCTGTTGTCGCTGTCGCTGGTGTGGATGGTGCCAGTGCCGCCGATGTCAGACGTAGGGGCAGCACTAGCTTTGTTGTCGCTGTCGTTGGCGGTGAAAGTGCCAGTGCCGCCGACTTCTGAGGCAGGGGCAGCACTAGCTCTGTTGTTGCTGACGGTGCCAGTGCCGCAGACGTCAGACATAGGGGCAGCACTAGCTCTGTTGTCGCTGTCGCTGTTGGTGCCAGTGCCGCCGACGTCTGACGTAGGGGCAGCACTAGCTCTGTTGTCGCTGTCGGTGATGGTGCCAGTGCCGCCGACGTCAGACGTAAGGGCAGCACTAGCTCTGTTGTCGCTGTCGGTGATGGTTAAAGTGCCAGTGCCGCCGACCTCAGACGTAAGGGCAGCACTAGCTATGTTGTCGCTGTCGGTGCCAGTGCCGCCGACGTCAGACGTAGGGGCAGCACTAGCTCTGTTGTCGCTGTCGGTGATGGTGCCAGTGCCGCCGACGTCAGACGTAAGGGCAGCACTAGCTCTGTTGTCGCTGTCGGTGATGGTGAAAGTGCCAGTGCCGCCGACCTCAGACGTAAGGGCAGCACTAGCTATGTTGTCGCTGTCGGTGATGGTGCCAGTGCCGCCGACGTCTGACGTAGGGGCAGCACTAGCTCTGTTGGCGCTGTCGTTGGTGTTGATGGTGCCAATGCCGCCGACGTTTGACGTAGGGACAGCACTAGCTTTGTTGTCGCTGGTGTTGGTGGTGCCAGTGCCGCCGATGTCTGACGTAGGGGCAGCACTAGCTCTGTTGTCGCTGTCGGTGATGGTGCCAGTGCCGCCGACGTCGGAGGTAGTGGCAGCACTAGCATTGTTGTCGCTGTCGCTGGTGGTGCCAGTACCGCCGATATTGGTGATAGAGGTTTTGTCGCTATAGGTAGCACCCTCGGTGTCGTCCATGACGGTGATGGTCTGGGTATCGGTTACTGACAGGCTGGTGTCAACTGAAGAGGGCGGTGACGGTAGCGCCAGCTGACTGTGACCAGACTGAGCGGTCAAGGTGTTGACGATTTCTCTCAGCGCAGCAAACTCCCTGTCTACCCACTGGCGGCAGGACCTGCCCTGAACCAAAAAACTGGCTGTGGTGTAGTACGCATGTATCACAAGTAGTTGCCGCTTGCCGTCCTTTATCCGTATGGTTGAGTGCACTAGGTCTTTCGGCAGACTGAATGCATCAAGATCAATTTGTTGTTCAAAGGCGGTATGGTTTTCCCCGTAGTCTTCCCACGTTGTTGTGACACCTTGGGGCTTGAACTCGCCAATGTAGCGAAGATGTAACACCTTTCGCCACACTGGTAGTTTGCCATGTTCAGTGTTATACGTGATCTGAATAGGGTCCAGAGTCCGTCTAATCTCTTCCACACTTGCCTGCGTAAATGTTAGTTTGGACCGTGTGGTTGGGCCCATCTTGCCATCTGGCTAACATCACAAGCAGTGTGAGCCTCTCACAAACAAAACACAGATTAGCACACACCTGGCCTTGACACTTCACTGTTGCCGTGGCAGACGAGGACCAGGTGGTGAGAGAGATCTTGCCTGTGCTATTGTCACTGTCCCCAAGTCGCCATGCCAGCTGTTGAAACGTGCCCGCAGGCCCCTGCAGATGCACTCAGGCGTGAGGGGGGAGCTGAGCTCCCGACCCCATTCACAGCTGGTGGGTGTGAGAGCACAAGGGATTAGGCAATTGGCCGTCAGAGGTGGCGGCAGGTGGCGGGGGCCGTAGGCTGCCTGGCGCCAGGTACAAAATCTCTACAGTAAAGAAGGTTTCATGGCTGATCGAATAAGATAAAGTTTGTTCAGTTCATATTTTAAAGTTTAAAAAATGTGAAATAGGGAGAAAAAAATATAAGAAAGTATATTACAGAATACCTCGGTTTCGGCGCAAGGGGTCCGTTTAGGATAACCAGCACACACACATTGTACACAAGTTCACACAAAGCAATTTATCTTCCGCATGTTCAGTGAAAGCTGAACCGATGAAATTGAAAACTATCCGTTTCACAAATCCCAATTAGGCAAAATTAGGATCGCATATGCAAACTGTACTCACGCGTTGCACAGAATCACACACAATACTATAATAACGTAATCCATATGTGTCTATCCAAGAAGAAAACACAACAGTACTCCATAATAGTGCACAGTGTTTTCTCGTCACGGTTGGCTAAACTGCGGAGCTCCGCTGACTGCGACCGCTCTCTTCGGCAGTCAGAGAGAGAGAGAGAGAGAGAGAGAGAGAGAGAGAGAGAGAGAGAGAGAGAGAGAGAGAGAGAGAGAGAGAGAGAGAGAGAGAGAGAGAGAGAGAGAGAGAGAGAGAGAGAGAGAGAGAGAGAGAGAGAGAGAGAGAGAGAGAGAGAGAGAGAGATTATGATGATGATGATGAAACTTTATTTTTCAACGGTAAAAAGTTTTGACAGAAAACAAATCGTCATTTTACAAACTTTCCGTTGCTAACTACAGGATAAAAAAGAAGGGAAACTATAAAATATATATGTACATAAAAAACCCAATAGCATCATACAACAAACCAAGCGGAATTACAATAGCATCATTATATACAGAAAAAAAAAATACTCATCACACACACATGCACAGACGCGCGCACGCGCCGCTCACACATACACCCACACTCACAAACAAACACGAGCACACACACGCACATGCGCACACACATATAAAAACCATCTGTATGAAATACATGAGGTACAGGAAATATTACAGTACCTGAGAACGTACTAAGTCTGACTCATCAGGTAATCAAAAAGTTTTGTTTTAAAACATCCTGGTGAGGGAATAGTTTTCAAATGTGCAGGGATTGAATTCCAAGCAAACGGACCAGAGGATGACATACAGTGTTCTCTGAGAGAACTCGGCACTTCATACGGTTTACTGTTATTTGCAGCTGACAATGCCAATATTTCGGCTGTCGTTAAGAAATGGTTATTTAATATATCAGCTGACATATGAGATGGGATTTCGGGTGCTGATTTACCCTTCGTTATGACGTTCAGAGCTTTCCAAACAGATGCCGTGTCGTTTTTGCCTCGAATCATTTGTTGGAAAAAAGACTTCTTAGACACTCTAACTAAATATTTGACACGATTGCGTTGTTTTTTTTTTGTATTCTTCGTACTTTTGCTCTTTTTTCAGTTTGTCTCTAAATGACATGGCCTGCTTGATATCCGCTGTTAACCACGGTGGTATGGTGAAATGTTTAACTCGTTTTTCACGTATTGGCGCATGTTTATTGAGGACAATGAGAAACAGATCCATCCAGCACGACAAGGCACTGTCAATAGATTGCTGATCATAAACCTCAGTAAACGGAGCATTGTGCAGGTCCCACAGAAATTCGTCTTTATTAAAGTGTTTAAAGGAGCGATATTTTACAGTTTTATGTCTTTTAGTTTTTTGCTTGTCCAGTTTCATGGAGACGTTACAACATACTGGGTTATGATCGCTGACATCTAAAGAGGGAACCTGCACATTAGATATTTTATCGTCATTTGTCACGTAAATGTGATCAATTAAGGTTGAGGATGTAGATGTGGTTCTAGTGGGTTTTTTAAACTAATTGTTTTAAACCGAATAAGGCTGTTGTTGATGCCCATGCAGCATGGTGCTCTTTGGGCTTAAGTAGGCCAATGTTAAAGTCGCCCAGAAGAACAATGTTATCTTTACTTTGATTCACTTTATCCATCATTTCTACGAAGTCATCATACCAGTCCCAGTTGGCTGCTGGATTTTTATAGATAAAGCCAACCAGGACTGAGGGGGATTTAGATGTTTTCACCTCGACCCATAAACTCTCAACTTCGGCTGACTCTAAGTCCTGTCGTCGTTTAACGTTACTAATTATCGAATCATGTATATATACTGCTAGAGAGAGAGAGAGAGAGAGAGAGAGAGAGAGAGAGAGAGAGAGAGAGAGAGAGAGAGAGAGAGAGAGAGAGAGAGAGAGAGAGAGAGAGAGAGAGAGAGGGGGAGAGAGAGAACAATGAACCTTTATTTTCCAACGGTAGAAGTTATTGGTAACAGGACCAGTTTTCAAACTTGCCGTTGCTACAACTACTACATAAATGACATAGACATGTAAACATACACATACCACACACTGACGCATGTATGCACTCGCTCACGCACGCACGCCCGCACATACGCACGCACACGCACGCTCACACACACACACAAACACAAACTTGCACACGCACGCACTTAGACACACACGCACACATATACACACACGCTCTCGGACACGTACTCCAGACATATGTACGCGCATAACGCGTACGCACAAAAATATAAAATGAGTAAAAATGCAAAGTAAAGCAATACACAGAAAATCATTAAGTACATTAGAATTCATACAGCAAAGGCAAATATGTATATGTGCGCTCTCTCTCTCTCTCTCTCTCTCTCTCTCTCTCTCTCTCTCTCTCTCTCTCTCTCTCTCTCTCTCTGTCTGTCTGTCTCACACACACACACACACACACACACACAGCATGCACACACACACACACACACACACACACAGCATGCACACACACACACACACAGCATGCACGCACGCACACACACACACACACACACACACACACACACACACACACACACACACACACACGTGAGCGCGCGCCCAAAAATATCGCGTACACACATATGAAGACAAAAACATTATACATAGTACATGCAGTATTCAATGTACTCTTGACACTCAGATATTATGGTCCACTGTATATTATATATAAAAAATATAAAAAAAAATTAAAAAAAAACAGACGCTCTCTTTCTCTCTCTGTGTCTCTCTCACTCTCGCGCGCACACACACACACACACACACACACACACACACACACACACACACACACACACACACACATACACACACACACACACACACACACACACAGACATTCTCACACACACAAACATTCACACACCTGAACACACGCGCAAGTTATCCCTGTACTGTAATTATTAGATTACGTCAGAGATTCTAGGTGTTTGAAGAGGCTGACCCTAAATGAGGTGAGCGTCTTTGCATTTTTGATTTCTGCAGGAATAGAATTCCAGAATGAACTTCCCGAAAATGACAAAGTGGTTTTGAATAAATCAATACGCGGCAGGGGTACTTTGAAATGGTGTTCATGTCTAGATGCTACAGATATCCGTTCTGAGAATAAAGAACTCAAGTACAGTGGACATGACTGCTTGTACAGCTTGTACATCAATACACCTTTATTGAACTGAAAGTGATGGGATAGAGGGAGCATTTTTAAAGTTTTAAGCTTTTCGTCAGTTGAGAGTTCGGGTTCGGGAAATATAAGCTTAGCAGCTCTCCTATGTAGGGAGTTCAGCCTCTTCAAATGTACATCACTAGAACCATCCCACACTGTTGATGCATAGTCTATGTGCCATTTGACACGAGCATTGTAGAAAAGAAGACGCGCATCTGTGTCAGTAATTGTTTTCAATTTTGACAACATATACAGGCCGCTGGAAATCCTTTTGCACACATTATTAATATGCAGTTGCCATTTAAGCTGATCATCTATAGTGACCCCTCAGAGGCGGTGGTGTGATACTTGCTCAATTGGGCTGTCGTTTATACACAGACTAAGAGAGAGCGGGCATAGCTGGTGCTTTTTACGTGTGGTTATAACCATACATTCTGTTTTTGACGGATTCAGGGACATGGAGTTGGAATGACACCAGTCGGTGACCTCATAAATAATATATGTAGTGGAAGGCTCTAAATGATAAGCCTGTTATTCCTTCTCTCCTATCCCCCTTCTTTTATATACTGTGTAGTTGGCTCCCAAATAAATACCTCATGAGCAAGTGGTTGCCGGTGTCAGTCTCGGTTGGCATGCACACAACTGAAAATGACATCAGCTCCACTGTTCTCCACCCAATAGCTTGTATAAAGTCAGCACTTTGTCAATGCGAATGTGAATAATGTAGTTTAAATATGTTGTTCCGCAGTAAAGCTGTATTTTGAGGGGGAGCTGGGTGGCTCGGTGGTAGTGTGTTGGACTCTCATCCCAAAGGTCCTGGGTTCGAATACAACTGGGGTCAAAATTTGTTCAGACCCTATTTCTGTGACCCATCTTTGAAATCACCTTTTATGGACAAAAGATGTTAAGCCCTAAACATTTAACATTATGTATTTGAGGTAGTTACATTTGTATAGGTGCCTACATGCATTGTAGCCTAATAATATGCTTTCAACAGACTTGACTCTACATGTATACTTTAAATGAATGTCCGTAAATACAGCATTTGTTTTTAAAATAAACAGACATATTATTCTTTACTCACAATGATCATGTGTAAACATAACGGGGCATATTGAAACATGTGACATTTGTTTTGTTTCCTTATAATTTGTAACCAGAAATATGTTCTGCAGTAAAGCTGTATTTTGAGGGGGAGCTGGGTGGCTCGGTGGTAGTGTGTTTTTGTTTCCTTATAATTTGTAACCAAAACCTGCTGGGAAACTGAGATTCAGCTGGAGAGATAGGTACATCCACTACCAATATGTTCACAAACATCTTTCAACCAGAGATGTTCATCGACCTGCTTTCACGGAGACACCAAAGAAGCATGTAGCATTGCTTGCAGCAGGTATATTAAAACAAATTCACATTAATTAATGTTTGTAGATGATGCCAGGAAAAATTAAAAGTAAACACTCTGTGACAACACTCTTTGGTGTTCTTTTTCATCAGAGAATCTGTGAATGATTGAATGAATGTAAACATGTAATGTAAACATGCTCACACAATGCCTGGCTGAAAAAAAAACAAAACGAATGAACAAATGTACCGAGGTAACCAGTATGCATTTTTATCCAAGACTGAGCGTGGTTTGTTGGTTGGTTCATGGTTTAACATCCACATGACAACAGTGATGATAATCGCATATTTTAAATAAAAAAAATAAAATTACCACGCGTTTCCTTTTTATATATACATTTATTTTCCTTTGCTTTTTTTCCTGTGTGCGTTTGTTTCATTAAGCAAAGTAGAAACTGTCTGGGTTTCAAATTTTTGAGCAGGAAAAAAATATCCATCTATGGGGATTGAACCCTGGTTACCTGCATGGCGAAAATGTATTTTACCACTGCACCAGCTCAATTACTAAGGGACAATTGGTGCATTTAATTACTTATAGATAAACCTTCTCATCCCGTATCTGCTGTTGTTGTTTGTTCCAGTTTACTTTCCCACTGCCACTAAAAGTGATCGAGGACTAGTAGTTTGCAACAGTTAGGGCGTAGGTTATACTTGTAGGTTTGGCGTAGTTGATTCCCTTCTTTCTCATGCGGACTTGGGACCGGCTACGGCGGAGATATGATCTGCCGGAAGTCAGACATCGCTTGTATCCCTTTTTGAAAACACACTCGCAAACGACCCAAAGTGCCAATTTTTGTGCGGGACCCCCTTTTTTTCATATGGTACTGTACACACAGACAGTCTGTGGAGCAATCAGAAATTCATTGCATGTTGGGATGTGTGTGTGTGTGTGTGTGTGTGGGGGGGGGGTGTATAGGGAGTGGGGTGTGTGTGTGTGTGGAGAGAGGGGTGTATAGGGTGTGGGGGTGGGGGGGGGGGGTGGTGGGAAATGTGTGTGTGTGTGTGTGTGGGGGGGGGGGGGGGGGGGCACTACCCTTGAAATATCACTTATGATCAACCCATCTCCTGCTACAGCATACCTATTCTGAAATCTAACCAACTGTTACTCAATCTGTCAATGACGCGTTAACATGGAAGCTTATGGGCACTTAGCTGAAGTATAATATTACCTGAAGTGAATCAGATACCCTGCCGTTTGCACTGGTAATAATGTCTAGTCACAGTTTCTCACGAACGCCAACTGTGATGACGGGAGATTGGAAATTCTGGACTATAACGTAATTACGTACGTAATTTACCCTGATTTAGAACTATCGATACGGCATTATTGATTTAGGTGTCGATCGGCTCTCTCATTAGCTATCTCTGCGGTAGCCGACAGTGGCTTGTGCATTGTCTAAAATCTTCTACAAGAGAATGTGATGGTATAGCAGGTAGGTATCTTTTCTGGTTCCTTCCTTTCTTGTTTAATATTTCTGTAGGTTAGCGCTGCTACACAGTTGCTACGCGTTTTTAACATAGCAGGGATTGCAAGCGTGGTTCCTTGGCACGCGCTAGGCATACGTGATAACACTCGGCTGCCAGGTTGTATGCGTGTGTGCATTGTCCCATGCCAAGACAAGAACAAAACGATTAGTTGGTTGACTGTACATTGCTTAACGTCCCGAAAGCAACAAGACTTTCTCAGGATGTGCCTGCACTGCTTAAGAAAAAAAAAAAAGAAAAAAAAAAAAAAAACTGAATGTATGTCGCCAGCCGGTCTAATACGCTAAATAAACCTAAGACCATTTAGAAACACATATTCAAAATCAAGAGCTGCATGCAGCGCACACAGCAGAGAGAGTTTAACAAAGGAAAATACAGGTGAATGGACCAAGGGTAGACAGAAAAAAATGCCTCAGAATAAAGGGAAAAACCCACCCCGTGGGGCTAATCAGGGTGACCCTAGGAAAGAAAAAAGTAGTTAACCCCACCCGAATCCACCAGGGTAGACCCGGGTGAAAGAGAACAAAAAGAGACATGACAACCGACACCAAAGGCAAACTGTTCTTTTCATCCGGATCCCAAAAAATATATTTCCCGTTTTCCCGCAGCCATTAGTGAGTTTCGTTTGCAACGAAAGACTGACTGCCAAGAACACAGTAAAAAAAAAGGCACTGCGGATAACCAACGACTGACTGCCAAGAACACAGGAGAAGGAGGGCACGGCGGATAACCAACGACTGACTGCCAAGAACACAGGAGAAGGAGGGCACGGCGGATAACCAACGACTGACTGCCAAGAACACAGGAGAAGGAAGGCACGGCGGATAACCAACGACTGACTGCCAAAAACACAGGAGAAGGAGGGCACGGCGGATAACCAACGACTGACTGCCAAGAACACAGGAGAAGGAGGGCACGGCGGGTAACCAACGACTGACTACCAAGAACACAGGAGAAGGAGGGCACGGCGGATAACCAACGACTGATTCCCAAGAACACAGGAGAAGGAAGGCACGGCGGATAACCAACGACTGACTGCCAAGAGCACAGGAGAAGGAAGGCACGGCGGATAACCAACGACTGATTCCCAAGAATACAGGAGAAGGAAGGCACGGCGGATAACCAACGACTGACTGCCAAGAACACAGGAGAAGGAGGGCACGGCGGATAACCAACGACTGACTCCCAAGAACACAGGAGAAGGAGGGCACGGCGGATAACCAACGACTGACTGCCAAGAACACAGGAAAAGGAGGGCACGGCGGATAACTAACGACTGACTGCCAAGAACACAGGAGAAGGAAGGCACGGCGGATAACCAACGACTGACGGCCAAGAACACAGGAGAAGGAAGGCACGGCGGATAACCAACGACTGACTCCCAAGAACATAGGAGAAGGAAGCCACGGCGGATAACCAACGACTGACTGCCAAGAACGAAGGAGAAGGAAGGCACGGCGGATAACCAACGACTGACTCCCAAGAACACAGGAGAAGGAGGGCACGGCGGATAACCAACGACTGACTGCCAAGAACACAGGATAAGGAGGGCACGGCGGATAAGCAACGACTGACTGCCAAGAACACAGGAGAAGGAAGGCACGGCGGATAACCAACGATTGACTGCCAAGAACACAGGAGAAGGAGGGCACGGTGGGTAACCAACGACTGACTCCCAAGAACACAGCAGAAGGAAGCCACGGCGGATAACCAACGACTGGCTGCCAAGAACAAAGGAGAAGGAAGGCACGGCGGATAACCAACGACTGACTGCCAATATCACAAGAGAAGGAGTGCACGGCGGATAAACAACGACTGACTGCCAAGAACACAGGAGAAGAAGGGCAAGGCTGATAACCAACGACTGACTGGCAAGAACACAGGAGAAGGAAGGCACGGAGGATAACCAACGACTGACTGCCAAGAACAAAGGAGAAGGAGGGCACGGCGGATAACCAACGACTGACTCCGAAGAACACAGCAGAAGGAAGCCAAGGCGGGAAACCAACGACTGACTGCCAAGAACAAAGGAAAAGGAAGGCACGGTGGATAACCAACGACTGACTGCCAAGAACACAAGACAAGGAGTTCACGGCGGATAACCAACGACTGATTGCCAAGAACACAGGAGAAGAAGGGCACGGCGGACAACCAACGACTGACTGCCAAGAACACAGGAGAAGGAGGGCACGGCGGATAACCAACGACTGACTGCCAAAAACACAGGAGAAGGAGGGCACGGCGGTTAACCAACGACTGACTGCCAAGAACACAGGTAAAGGAGGGCACGGCGGATAACCAACGACTAACTGCCAAAAACACAGGAGAAGGAAGGCACGGCGGATAACCAACGACTGACTGCCAAGAACACAGGAGAAGGAAGGCATGGCGGATAACCAACGACTGACTCCCAAGAACACAGGAGAAGGAAGCCACGGCGGATAACCAACGACTGACTGACAAGAAAAAAGGAGAAGGAAGGCACGGCGGATAACCAACGACTGACTGCCAAGAACACAGGAGAAGGAGGGCAAGGCGGATAACCAACGACTGACTGCCAAGAACACAGGAGAAGGAGGGCAGCAGCGGATAACCAACGACTGGCTGCCAAGAACATAGGAGATGGAGGGCACGGCGGATAACCAACGACTGACTGCCAAGAACACAGGAGAAGGAGGGCACGGCGGATAACCAACGACTGACTGCCAAGAACATAGGAGATGGAGGGCACGGCGGATAACCAACGACTGACTCCCAATAACACAGGAGAATGAAGGCACGGCGGATAACCAACGACTGACTGCCAAGAACACAGGAGAAGGAAGGCACGGCGGATAACCAACGACTGACTGCCAAGAACACAGGAGAAGGAGGGCACGGCGGATACCCAACGACTGACTGCCAAGAACACAGGAGAAGAAGGGCACGGCGGATAACCAACGACTGACTGCCAAGAACACAGGAGAAGGATGGCACGGCGGATAACCAACGACTAACTGCCAAGAACACAGGAGAAGAAAGGCATGGCGGATAAGCAACGACTGACTCCCAAGAACACAGGAAAAGGAAGGCACGGCGGATAACCAACGAATGACTCCCAGGAACACAGGAGAAGGAAGCCACGGCGGATAACCAACGACTGACTGCCAAGAACAAAGGGGAAAGAAGGCACGGCAGATAACCAACGACTGACTGCCAAGAACACATGAGAAGGAGGGCACGGCGGATAACCAACGACTGACTGCCAAGAACACAGGAGAAGGAGGGCACGGCGGATAACCAACGACTGACTGCCAAAAACACATGAGAAGGAGGGCACGGCGGATAACCAACGACTGACTGCCAAGAACACAGGAGAAGGAGGGCACGGCGGATAACCAACGACTGACTGCCAAGAACACAGGAGAAGAAGGGCACGGCGGATAACCAACGACTGACTGCCAAGAACACAGGAGAAGGATGGCACGGCGGATAACCAACGACTAACTGCCAAGAACACAGGAGAAGAAAGGCATGGCGGATAAGCAACGACTGACTCCCAAGAACACAGGAAAAGGAAGGCACGGCGGATAACCAACGAATGACTCCCAGGAACACAGGAGAAGGAAGCCACGGCGGATAACCAACGACTGACTGCCAAGAACAAAGGGGAAAGAAGGCACGGCGGATAACCAACGACTGACTGCCAAGAACACATGAGAAGGAGGGCACGGCGGATAACCAACGACTGACTGCCAAGAACACAGGAGAAGGAGGGCACGGCGGATAACCAACGATTGACTGCCAAGAACACAGGAAAAGGAGGGCACGGCGGATGACCAACGACTGACTGCCAAGAACACAGGAGAAGGAGGGCACGGCGGATAACCAACAACTGACTGCTAAGAACACAGGAGAAAGAAGGCACGGCGGGTAATCAACGACTGATTGCCAAGAACACAGGAGAAGGAGGGCACGGCGGATAACCAACGACTGACTCCCAAGAACACAGGAGAAGGAAGGCACGGCGGATAACCAACGAATGACTGCCAAGAACACAGGAGAAGGAAGGCACGGCGGATAACCAACGACTGAATGCCAAGGACACAGGAGACGGTGGGCACGGTGGATAACCAACGACTGACTGCCAAGAGCACAGGAGAAGGAAGGCACGGCGGATAACCGACTGACTCCCAAGAACACAGGAGAAGGAAGGCACGGCGGATAACCAACGATTGTCTGCCAAGAACACAGGAGAAGGAGGGCACTGCGGATAACCAACGACTGACTCCCAAGAACACAGGAGAAGGAAGGCACGGCGGATAACCAACGACTGACTGCCTAGAACACAGGAGAAAGAAGACACGGCGGATAACCAGCATGCTCCATAAGCATAGAAATCACTCCAGACATCGCCAAGAGGCATACAAAGGCCGGAGCCTAAGGGCTCATGAGTATCTATGCCTCTTGGAGATGTTGGAGTGTTGTCTGTCCCCCGTGATTTCGATCTCTTTTGTTGCTGCGAGTAGTCTGTTGAAAACACAGCTCACTAATGGGCGTTTCGGGCATTTCCTCAGTCACACACTCAGACCTGACGCTGACGTAGATTAAATCCTTGTCCACTAGATACGTTAAACAACTTTTGCCGCAAGAGATCACACCATTCTTATTAAAAACGTCATTGTGTATTTTGTTTTTCATTCAACCCGTACTTCCCAAATTTTGGTGGCGTCGTCTAACGACTATGCACCTGTTATAGGAGATGGATCGACCATGATAATTCAAGGGTAGTGCCAGATTAGCTTGGCGCCGAAAGGCGCCAAGCAAACCTGGCACTACCCTTGAATTATCATGGTCGATTCATCTCCTGCTGTAGTGCTACAGGGCTGAAAGGGTCAATCGCTATTTCTCTTCTCTTTTTCTGCGTGTAAATTACAAAAGGAGTCGACTCACCGGAAGCTGAGACCGAGCTATCAGTGATTGTGATAGCACGTTTCTTGTTCGAAACAGGCTCGGTCGCACTCTGTGTAGATTTGGCATTTGTTTCTTCCGCATTTGACAAAGCTCTGATGGGTATTTCCTCCGCATTTGACAACGCTCTGATAGGTATTTCTGCCGCATTTGACAAAGCTCTGATGGGTATTTCTGTCGCATTTGACAAATACCTGGCACGCAGTTCACCCACATCTGAAACGGCTCTGGGACGAACTATCCCGAGACCGGAGGGGAGCCCACTGTCCGCGTGTGAAGGCACTAAATCAGATCAAAAAGATAAAAATATGCAGAGAAGAACCCAACGGAGAAAGAAACACGCTTAGACCCATGAGGATCTATGTCTGCTGGAGATGTGTGGAGTGTTGCCTACGCTAATGGTGCTAGAAGGCAGTCGTGACATCGTTCCGAAATCTGAGGGTCAAGTCAGTCGAATACAACGCAATCAGCAAAGAAAGAACCAACCAACCAGCCAATTAGCCAGCCAGGCAAACAAGTAGCCGTGTACGCATGAGGCTTGTCGTTGGCCTGAAAACCTTTTGCTTCAAGAGTGGTTGCTACAAACCCTGCTTGTTAAAGTAACCTGCGTGACCAACTAACCCACCAACCAACTCCCCCCCCCCCCAACCAACTAGCCAGCCAACCAACCAAAGAACCAACCAACCGCCTAACCAACAAACCCAACCAGCCAACCAACCCCCCAACCAGCCAACCAATCAAACATCTCACCAATGAATCAACCCAACCAACCAAACCAGCTATCCCAACCAGCCAGCAAACCAATCAGCTAACCAACCAGCCAGCCAAAAAATCAGCTAACCAACCAGCCAGCCAACCAACCAACCACCCCAACTACTAAACCCAACCAGGCATCCCAACCAGCCAGCCAATCGGCCAGACCTCTCCCCCCACCCCACCCTTCCTCACCAGTTAATGAAACCAGCCATACCAACCAGTCAGTCAACCAGCCAGCCAATCAACCCCAACCAGCCCTCCCAAACAGCCAGCTAGCTAACCAGCCAACCAACTAGCTAACAAAGCAACCATCCAACCCGTCAACCAACCAACACATACTTTTTGCCATTCCAGGGAATATGACTATGGATTCCCTTTTTGTGGTGGTGATAAGTGACGGTCTACTGAGCCGCGCTGCGAGCTGTGATGCGGCGAAGGGATGCTCCGACACACTCAGGCCTCGCGACATTTCCAACAGGGGCATAGTCGCGTCGTCATTAAGCAGCATCTGGTCCACCCTGCCAAGAGTGACGAGAATCATAGCAAAAGACTGTAGAGGCAGTCAACCCATCTATAGGGCTCAGGAAGCTGACGTCATCACGCCAGTCGTGGCGGTCATCTTGTGAGGATACGGGACTAAGCGCTCATAGGGAAATTGCTGTTTTTGTAATGTCAGGAAAGTCTTGATGTGCTTTAAGCAATAACAGTAAGTCTATGTCATCACTGGTGGAAACCGCTCACCAGCATCTGTTTTTGTTTGTTTCGAAAGAGCAAGAAACATGAAGAAAAACGTGTTGAAACACTATTTCTCTACTATCTCATGACTATGGTATCCTCATAAGATGGCGGCTGACGCGCCAGGCAACGCGGGGAACTTCCCGAGTCCTATACTGATCCCTTTGGTCAGCGGGCACGAAACGCGCGGGTGAACTCACTTAAACACGGACCTACTTTGACGGGACGATCATAATGTAACGTAGATCACAACCAGGCGTAAAGAACACACGGTCTGCCTGGGGGGGCGAGGGCAGGTGGATGGCCTACAGGGTTTTGACTGTCTGGCTGGGGGCGAGGGCAGGTGGATGGCCTACAGAGTTTTGACTGTCTGGCTGGGGGGCGAGGGCAGGTGGATGACCTACAGGGTTTTGACTGTCTGGCTGGGGGCGAGGGCAGGTGGATGGCCTACAGGGTTTTGACTGTCTGGCTGGGGGCGAGGGCAGGTGGATGGCCTACAGGGTTTTGATTGTTATTGTTGGTGTCAGTTAACCCCTTGAATGAACACGATCCAACTGCAAGAGACATAGATCCTCATGCGCCCCCGCGACAGCGGTAAGTGAATGCGACTGCGGGGGCTCATGAGGATCTATGTCTCTTGCCCAGATCAATCTGTGTCCATATTTCTTCTGTCAGTTAAGCCCTTCACTGCCCAGATCAATTTGTGTCCATGTTTCTTCTGTCAGTTAAGTCCTCCACTGCCCAAATCAATTTGTGTCCATGTTTCTTTTGTCAGTTAAGCCCTTCACTGCCCAGATCAATTTGTGTCCATGTTTCTTCTGTCAGTTAAGCCCTTCACTGCCAAGATCAATTTGTGTCCATGTTTCTTCTGTCAGTTAAGCCCTTCACTGCCCAGATCAATTTGTGTCCATGTTTCTTCTGTCAGTTAAGCCCTTCACTGCCAAGATCAATTTGTGTCCATATTTCTTCTGTCAGTTAAGCCCTTCACTGCCCAGATCAATTTGTGTCCATGTTTCTTCTGTCTGTTAAGCCCTCCACTGCCCAGATCAATCTGTGTCCATGTTTCTTCTGTCAGTTAAGCCCTCCACTGCCCAGATCAATCTGTGTCCATGTTTCTTCTGTCAGTTAAGCCCTTAACTGCCCATATCAATTTGTGTCCATGTTTTTTTCTGTCAGTTAAGCCCTTCACTGCCCAGATCAATTTGTGTCCATGTTTCCTCTGTCTGTTAAGCCCTCCACTGCCCAGATCAATTTGTGTCCATGTTTCTTCTGTCAGTTAAGCCCTTCACTGCCCAGATCAATCTGTGTCCATGTTTCTTCTGTCAGTTAAGCCCTTTACTGCCCAGATCAATTTGTGTCCATGTTTCTTCTGTCAGTTAAGCCCTTCACTGCCCAGATCAATTTGTGTCCATGTTTCTTCTGTCAGTTAAGCCCTTCACTGCCCAGATCAATTTGTGTCCATGTTTCTTCTGTCAGTTAAGCCCTCCACTGCCCAGATCAATTAGTGTCCAAGTTTCTTCTGTCAGTTAAGCCCTTCACTGCCCAGATCAATTTGTGTCCATGTTTCTTCTGTCAGTTAAGCCCTTCACTGCCCAGATCAATTTGTGTCCATGTTTCTTCTGTCAGTTAAGCCCTCCACTGCCCAGATCAATCTGTGTCCATGTTTCTTCTGTCAGTTAAGCCCTTCACTGCCCAGATCAATTTGTGTCCATGTTTCTTCTGTCATTTAAGCCCTTCACTGCCCAGATCAATCTGTGTCCATGTTTCTTCTGTCAGTTAAGCCCTTCACTGCCCAGATCAATCTGTGTCCATGTTTCTTCTGTCAGTTAAGCCCTCCACTGCCCAGATCAATTTGTGTCCATGTTTTTTTCTGTCAGTTAAGCCCTTCACTGCCCATATCAATTTGTGTCCATGTTTCTTCTGTCAGTTAAGCCCTCCATTGCCCAGATCAATTTGTGTCCATGTTTCTTCTGTCAGTTAAGCCCTCCACAGCCCAGATCAATCTGTGTCCATGTTTCTTCTGTCAGTTAAGCCCACCTCTGCCGAGAAAAAGTGAGCACGACACAACTGCAAAAGACATAGCATGAGCCCCCCCCCCCTCCCTGCCCCCCACCCCTGCCCCCCTCACCCCCCCCCCCCCGCCGCGACTATGCCTCTTACTGCGACCAATTTAACTCATTCTACCCCAAGACCGAAATACCCAAATTTTGCCGTTGTCCTGTGAAGACTGCATTGCAGTGCAGAACACAGATCGACCATGATAGTTCAAGGTTGATGCCAGAATAGCTTGGCGCCCAAAGGCGCCAAGCTATTCTGGCATTACCCTTGAACTATCATGGTCGATCTTTATATTGCTGTGGTGTGTCTGGGGTAGAATGAGTTAAATTTATGTTTCTCGGTCGGTTTTGGCTTTTTTTCTTGAATGAACAAAGATTTCACTGCCAGCACACCACTGCGAGAGATGGATCGACCGTGGAGGTTCGGGTCTAGCTTACAAATTTGCACCTAATAAGTCGCCAGACTGTAAGTGTAACGAAAATTGACCTAGATCTGATGTGACCGGTCCGTCTTCCTCGGCTGGTGTGCTTGAATGTCTCGCAGGGTTTTCCGCGCAGTTATGAGATAGTCGGTTGAATAACCGATGTACGGCTATCAACATTTTAAGATCAAAATTGCTCGTGTTTCAGCGGAAAAGAGTTGTTTCAACTCCCGGACAAACATGCGATAAACGATAGTATAAAGCAGCTCAAGTGATGAACTCTATCCACCTCATAAAGACATCCTCCATTGTGGTGTTACTGGCGCCAAATCCCAGAAGTCGCAGCATGTCCTTATGCTCCTCCAGCGCTCTGAAGAGCTTGGAAAAGGACGGTAACTGCGCAATAGGGAGCACGTAGTATAACTCTGATGGCAGATCTCTGGTGACCTTGGCGCCAGGAATGATGAGTTGGATGAACCTCGTCAGTCGGGCTGTGCAGCACTCCTGCGCTTTGATGATAATCAAATGGTACCCGGTGCCTGAAAAGCCAGGAATAATAAATATGGAGCCAGAACAACTGCCAAAGGGTGGGACTGAGGTGGGTGTTTGGGTGGGTGGGTGGGTGGGGGGTCTGCCCTGCGAAGGCAAAAAAGACAGTAAGTCCATTTTTTATGTAAAAGGAGAAAAGTGTATTTGTATGACAACGAAATCTTTACTTTTCACAGAAGTGTCACCACTTGACTGCCGGAGGACGCGGATTTCGCGACTAAAACCACTGCACGCTGACAGAGCAATTGCGTGAAGAACACAAATGAAATGGGACCAGATGCGGGCACAATGAACACAGAACTAGAAAGAGACACAAATCCCCAGGAGCCCCCGCATTCGCGGGGGCTCATGAGGATTTATGTCTCTTGCGGATGGGCAGCGTTCGCCTTGCCCCCGGCAGATAAGGGGGTTAATGAGCAGTGTTCGCTTGGCCCCCGACAGATAAGGGGGTTAAGGTGGTTTTCTCATTGTGAAATTGGCTGTCTCATTGTGAAATTAGAGGAGATGTTTTATTCAGGGGGTGCCTTGGAGCCCCTCATGGCATTGTGAAATTTGCTGTCTCATTGTGAAATTAGAGGAGATGTTTCATTCAGGGGGTGCCTTGGAGCCCCTCATGGCATTGTGAAATTGGCTGTCTCATTGTGAAATTAGAGGAGATGTTTCATTCAGGGGGTGCCTTGGAGCCCCTCATGGCATTGTGAAATTGGCTGTCTCATTGAAGAGTTCAATGACCGTTTCTAGGAAGTCGGTTGATCCACGTGACAGTCCGTTATTTTCATTATTTTCACTTGCGGTTATTGATCTAGCCGGATTAGAGAAAGACATTGGATGACTTCGTTAGCCTTTGTATCTTTCGAACGTTTTCATTAAAAATTAACTCTATGATGATTTTTTTTAAAGTAAAAAACTTCGACTTCTGGAGAAAGACAGTGACGGTGACGTAAAAGTAGAAATTTCGTCATCACACAGACATCAACGCAATACATTAGATTGTGACGTATCTCTCTCTCTCTCTCTCTCTCTCTCTCTCTCTCTCTCACTCTCTCTCTCACTCACTCTCTCTCTCTCTCTCTCTCTCTCTCTCTCTCTCTCTCTCTCTCTCTCTCTCTCTCTCTCTCTCTCTCTTACTCTATCTCTCTGTTTAATCAGGTTTTCAATGTGTGTGTGTGTGTGTGTGTGTGTGTGTGTGTGTGTGTGTGTGTGTGTGTGTGTTTGTGTGTGTGTGTATGACTGCTAAATAGTGGTGTTTTTTTATCACGTTTTGCCTTTCCAATTTTATTAGTTTTAGTCACGCGCGTGAGATTGTTGTGTGAGTGCGTGAGCAAGGACATCATTGAAAAAAGGTCTGTGTACCTCCTAATCATTCATCCTTGAGAAATAAAGTTTCATTTTATTCTCTCTCTCTCTCTCTCTCTCTCTCTCTCTCTCTCTCTCTCTCTCTCTCTCTCTCTCTCTCTCTCTCTCTCTCTCTCTCTCTCTCTCTCACACACAAACACACACAAACCCTCTGAAGCCCAAGATGTTGCATCGAAAAGTGCTGTTCTCGCACAGGTGCATATAGAAAACAGGTTCTCTGTTTTATCTGACATAGATGAGAACACCCAAGGACCCAGCGCTAATAACGGTAACACCATCGACAATACAAGTACTGGCCGCAGCAGTAGTAACGGCAGAGTTGATAGTGACAGCAATCACAGCACCACACACCTACACCAGCTCCAGTGTCTTCAGGTCCGGCCAGACGTTAACACACTCCTCATCGGCGACTCCATCCTCAAGAACGTGGACGAGCGGAGGATGTCGGTCAATGGTGCCGTGGTCCAGAACCTGTCGGTTTCAGGACTGACAGTGAGTGACGTCGCTGAGTGGCTCATGAGTCTACCGCCGTCGCCAAATATCCGCCGTGTGACCTTACACACGGAGATAAACAGCTGTGAAGTGGGCGTGGTCAGCAAGCAGTCATGGGTGCAGCTTATCCGCTTACTCCGTGCAGCCTTTCCTAATGCCGCCCTGTTTACGTCCTCCATCATTCCTGGAGGGGCCCACCACTACCTGTCGAAGGCCATGTTCCCCTCCCGTCAACGACAACTTGCGGGCAACGTGCGAGCAAGAGAAGGTCTTTTACATCGACCATATGCGGCCTTCATTACTTACAATCTGGCACCGCGCAAGGCCTTGTTACAGAAAGACCGGATCCACCTGACTCTTGCCGGTACTAGAACACTGGCACTCAACATCAGGTTTGCTGGAGTGCCGTGCCGTGCACCAGGTGACGGACCCATCGTAGATCACCGCAACCCGCAGCATCAACAGCAGAATGACTGGTCTCAGCAACACCATCACAACCAGTCGGGCAGTGGCAGAGGGCCAAAGTTTACGCACGTCCACTACTCCCAACCCAGCCTCCTCCCAACATCACTCCCAGAAAAATTGCCCCTCTACTCTCTCATCTTGGCTTGACTTCGCGAACGAAGATTCTATAGGGCTTGCCCACGTCGTCTGCAGGCATTTTCGTGGCTGCGGAGGCCAATCCGGGACAGGCAGGTTCGACCGCAGTGGCTGCAGGGGAAGGTCTGGTCAGGGTTCTGAGTTACGACAACTCTGTTTTTTCTTCTAAGCCGCTTGTCCTTAAGGTTAGCTCTGCGAGAGTCCTCAAAGAAGACGGCTGCCTTGTGAATGGTGGAGCGCCAGGTGTCACGGTCCGCAGCAAGCGAAGACCACTGGCGGTGGTCGATTTGGCAGGCACTAAGCGACTTCTTGAGACCGTCTTTGTATCTCTTCTTTGGTGCCCCTCTGTCTCGGTGTCCAGTGGCGAGCTCGCCGAACAGAGTGATCTTGGGTAGGCGATGATCCTCCATCCTGGAGACGTGCCCCGCCCAGCGAAGCTGTGTCCGCAGCAGCAAAGCCTCGATGCTCACAGTTTGCGCCTGTTCAAGGACCTCGACGTTGGTGACATAGTCACTCCAGTGAATGCTGAGGATGGTACGCAGGCAGCGCTGGTGAAAGCGTTCGAGGAGTCGTAGTTGGCTGCGGTAGAGGGCCCAGGACTCGGAACCGTACAGCGGGGTGGTGAGGACGACAGCTCTGTACACGCTGATCTTGGTGCCTTTTTTTCAGCTGTTGATTGTGCCACACCCGCATGAATAGTCGCCCGAAAGCACTGTTCGCTTTTGCCAGCCTGTTGTCTAGCTCCTTGTCCAGCTTGGCGTCTGACGTGATGATGCAGCCAAGGTAGGTAAACTGGTGTACAGACTTCAGTTCGGACTCGCCGATGGTGATGTGGGGAGGGCGATGCTCTTCCTTGGGTGCCGGCTGATGAAGGACCTCTGTCTTTTTCAGACTAACCTCAAGTCCAAAGAGCTGGGCAGCATCTGCGAAGCAGGACGTAATGCGCTGCAAGGCTCTCTCTGTGTGTGCAACGAGGGCAGCGTCATCAGCGAAGAGCAGCTCACGAATCAGTTGGTCTAGGGTTTTCGTGTGGGCCTGCAGTCGTCTGAGGTTGAACAGGCTGCCATCGAGACGATACCCGATGTACACTGCGTCGTCATCGTCGAGGTCCACTGTGGCCTGCTTCAACATCATGCTGAAGAAGATGGTGAAGAGGGTCGGTGCCAGCACGCAGCCTTGCTTCACGCCGTTGCGAATGGGGAATGGTTCTGAGAGGTCACTGTTTAGTCTGACCTGGCCTTGCTGGTCCTCGTGGAGCTGGACGATCATGTTGAGGAACTTTGGGGGACAACCTAGTCGCTCCAGGATCTGCCACATACCTTGCCTGCTCACAGTGTCAAACGCTTTTGTTAGGTCGACAAACGTTACGTACAGCCCTTTGTTCTGCTCGCGGCACTTCTCCTGAAGCTGTCTCAGCACAAAGACCATGTCGGTGGTACTCCTGTTGGCTCTGAAGCCACACTGACCCTCTGGGAGGTGGTCTTCAGCGATGGCAGGTACCAGCCGATTCAGGAGCAACCTTGGGAGAATTTTCCCGGCAATGGACAGCAGGGTAATTCCACGATAATCAGAGCAGACAGACTTCTCTCCTTTGTTCTTGTACAGGGTGATGATGACTGCATCACGGAGATCCTTTGGTAGTGTTCCTTTTTCCCAGCAGCAGAGAAAGAGGTCGTGGAGCTTGTTGTGCAGTGCTGGGCCTCCATGTTTCCAGATCTCTGGCGGGATTCCGTCAATGCCTGCTGCTTTGCCACTCTTGAGCTGGTGGATGGCTGTGAGGGTCTCTTCGGCGGTGGGCGGTTCGTCCAAATCAACCTTTAGTGGAAGGTGTGGGATTTGGAGAATGACTGTTTCTTGAACAGTGCGTTCAGCGCCGAAGAGGTCCTGAAAGTATTCCGACCAGCAGTTCAAGATGGAGGTATTATCTGTGAGGAGTGCCTGTCCATCAGCGCTTCGCAGGGGACTTTGTACCAGGTGGCTAGGGCCATACACTGCTTTCAGTGCTTCGCAGAAGCCCCTGTAGTCACCGTTGTCAGCGCAGAGCTGGGTCCTCTGTGCGAGTCTGGACCACCACTCGTTCTGGAGCTCTCTAAGCTTGAGCTGGAGACTGCTGCAGATGAGGCGGAAGGCAGACTTCTTCACAGGGCAGGAAGGCTGGGCTAGGTGGGCCTGGTGGGCGGCTCTTTTTTTTTTGCTAGAAGTTCCTGGATCTCTACGTCGTTTTGGTCAAACCAGTCTTTGTTCCTCTTTCTAGCAAAGCCCAAGACTTCCACAGAGGATTTTACAATAGCAGTTTTCAGTTGTTCCAAGAGTGTTTCAGGAGAGGAGTCTGCTGGATCAACTGTGTCTTTGAGCATGCGCTGTAAATCGGCCTGAAGGGCAGCTTTCTTGTCGTCACTCTGAAGGCTGGCAACATCAAGCTTTTTCTTGGGAGGGCCGCCTTTCTTGGGTTTCAGCTTGAGTCGGAGCCTGAGTTTGCAGCGAACAAGGCGGTGGTCAGTGTGGCACTCTGCGCTGGGCATCACTCTGGTGAGGAGGACGTCACTGCGGTCCCTCTGACGCACTAGGACATAGTCGATAAGGTGCCAGTGCTTGGATCGAGGATGCATCCAGGTGATCTTTCGACTGTCCTTTTGCTGGAAAGTGGTGTTGGTGATGACAAGTTGCTGCTCTGCACAGATCTCCAACAGTAGGCGACCATTGTCATTGCAGTTCCCAACGTCATGCTTGCCGAGGACTCCTTTCCAGGCTTCAGAGTCTTGGCCCACTCTGGCGTTGAAGTCGCCAAGGATGATGACTTTGTCGTCTGCAGGGGTGCTCTGCATGAGGCTGCGCAGGTCAGAGTAGAACTTGTCTTTTTCTGCAGGCTCTGCCAGGAGGGTTGGGGAGTACACACTGAGAAGGGTGACATGTTGCTGGTGTCTCAGTGGGAGGCGCATGGACATGATGCGGTCGGAGTGACCCGTTGGTAGGTTTTCCAACTTAGTCGCAATGGGGGTCTTCACCATGAAGCCCACGCCTGAGAGCCGTCTTTCTGATGCAGGCCTGCCTGACCAGTAGAGGGTGTAGCCAGCGCCAAGTTCTTGGAGGCTGCCTTCCTCCAGGAGGCGTACTTCGCTGAGCGCGGCGATGTCGATGTTTAACCTCCGCAATTCACGGGCAATGAGGGCGGAGCGACGTTCAGGGCGTCCGCTGTCTGCTGTGTCGAGCATGGTTCGGATGTTCCAGCATGCTACGTTGAGTCCGGTCGTGGTCGTCATGAAAGTGGATCCATTGTTTTTTCTTGTTTTCTGACCGCATGAGAAGATGCCCGTTGACCGCGGCTAGCCAACTGGGGTTACGAGGGGATGAGCTTTGGTTAGGCCACCTTTTCTAGGCCCCTCTACTAGCCACCCTCTATCCCCTAGTCCCCAGGCCAGCCACTTGCCGACAAACTACGCCAGCCCCAGCCACTCCGTGTCCAACCGTGTGCAACCTGGCTATCCCTCTGCGCACTGTCCTCAGCCAGGTCACGCCAAGCCAGTTACAGTGACGGAGGAATAGTTTCCCCGCATGCCGCCCCCGCCTCAATACAACTCGAAAATCAACAGCGCTCTCCAGGCTCTGGCCGCTCCTTAAACCGCAAGTACCCCGGCCAGGGGGTGGGAGACCCCTGCAGCTATCCCCGGAAGCAACGACTCGCAGGTTAATGCGTGTTCTGGCGCAGCTGCTTCAGCCATTTATTCAGGGATATATCAGTCAACAAACAGGTTTTTAGTTCATTGTTTAAAAAAACAACATGTTTACAACAACAACAAAACAAAAAAAAAACAAAAAAATAAAATAAAAATAAAAATAAAAAACCAACGATCGGTGGTGTTTCGTCGTTCCATTAATTCTAGCGATTGACAATTCATTTCTGATTCTATTCCTTGATAAACGTGTGTATTTGACACTGCTATTACTTTACTTGTAGGCATTCGTTCGGGACTGCGCCTGTGGACTTTTATTTTATGTATTTGTATTTTTGACTGTTCAAGAACTCTTGTTAGCTTGTGAACAGTGCGCAGTAAGCAAAACTTTTGGTAATTAATGTGCCACTGTAGTGTTATGTATTTTGCGATGACCAAGAACAGTTACTATCATCATTTTCTGTGTCGTTCGTCGTGGATAAAGTCTCTCCGAGACTAGAATATCATTGATCCGTTAGTTTACTACTGTGTCGGAGTACTCTGTGTGTTTTATACGAGGTCAGTCAGTGCTTGTTCGAATACCAGCAGACTATCAGCGTGAAGGAAACTCGATTGAATCAGGACGATTCAATCAAGCTTCAAGTTACCAGTGATAACTGTGTCTCCGCTTTACTTCGCTGAGCAGTATCGAGTTGAAAGCGGATTACCAAACCCCGGCCAGTATTGTGCTCGTGTGCGACTGATACGCTTAACTGAACTTGCTATCGGGACTTTGATGTTCGAGCAGTTGGATTATTTCCCTGCCGACGAGTCTGCTAAATCATTTCATGGTGTCTTATCTATTTACCAGCTTTATATATACATAGGCATTTGCGCTGTTTCATTTAATAATCTCAACGTATACTTCCTTCTTTTGACATTTTACTTTTGTTGTTGTTGTTGTTTGTTCTGTACAAATTTACCTTACTCCGTAATAGACATAAATTTGAAAGTTATGCGAATAGGGCATCTCAATGTTTTTCATTTGTACAATAAACTAACCGATATATCTGTCTACATTAGCAATCCCACACCGTTTCATTTATTTGGGCTTAGTGAGACGCGCCTGAGCTTGTGTGTGAGCGATGAAGCCATTAGTATTCCTACTTTTTCCTTGACTAGGAGAGACCCATCGTCCCCAGGTCAAACAGGCATCGGTGTCTACATTCACAACTCCATTTAGCATTTAGTCCATAGACGCTTGGACTTGGAAACAGCAGACGTAGAGTGTTTGTGGTTGGAAGTGAAATGCCCTAAATCGACAACGCTACTAGTTGGATTCCTTTACAGAAACCCTGCCCCCACGTTTGTATGGTATGACCATTTTAGTCAGATCCTTGATAGAGCGTGCAAAAGAAAGGCTGACCTTCTCATGGGAGATTTTAATATAGACTTCCGTAAGAATCACACTGCGTGGGATACAATACCTTCATTGTTTGGTTTAGTCCAGTTAGTAAAATTGCTCATCAGAATTACTCAGAATATGTCCTCACTTATTGACCACATAATACACTAATAAACCCCACATCCGTCTGTAATGTTGAGTTTTCAAATCTAAGTGTTAGTGATCACTATCCAGTTGTTTGTTCATGGTCAAAAAAGATTCCGAAAGCAAAGAAGAACGGCCATACAACCATAACATATCGATCATTCAAGAACTTTAACCATAATAAATTCATATTTGATTTAAATAATACTCCGTTCAACGATGTACTTCTCTCCAATGATCCGGACACTGCCCTTTCTATTTGGTACACTCTTGTTCTAACTGTATTAAGCAAACACGCACCCCCTTCGTGAGAGAAGGGTTAAATCAAACACTCTTCATCCATGGTTAACCCCAGAAATAATGCAAGCGATGGCGCTCAGAGATGATCTGCGTAGTCGAAAACTATTTCCTGAATTTAAGCAACAACGTAACCGTGTTAATTACATGATCAGAGATGCAAGGAAAAGGTTAGTCCGTGACACAGTGAAAGACAGTAAGGATACTTCCACTATCTGGCGCCTATTAAACACTCTAACTAAAGGCTCCCCTGGCACTTCAACAACCATTCCCAGCAGTCTTACTGCAGAAACTTTTAATAATCATTTTCTTTCAGTCGCTGAAAATCTAAATGCCTCAATTAATAGCAGTAAGTATGAATGTTCTAATTTGCTTTCTGAATTCTGTAAACACAGAACAGAGGACACAGACTCCTTCAGCATTCCCTTGCTAGCAGTTCATGAGGTGGGTTTGCTCATTAGTAAACTACCAAATAAAAAGTCTTCAGGGCCTGATGACATCAGCCCGCAAATACTTAAGTTATCCCTGCCGTACATAGTAGAGTCTATTACGTACATTTACAACCTTTGTATCAAGCAACATGCTTTCCCTAACAAACTAAAATACGCTAAAGTCATTCCACTTCCAAAAACTAAAGATCGTTCTGACCCTAACAACTATCGAACGATTTCATTATTATCAGTTCTATCAAAGCCGCTTAAAAGGCATGTCCACAAACACCTGCTTGCCTACTTAGAAAACTGCAAGCTCCTGCACCCCTTTCAATCCGGATTTCGCCCACAACACTTGTGCCACACAGCACTCACGCGCCTAGTTGACGCATGGCTCCACGGTATGAACAAATCCCAGATAACAGGTGTCCTTTACTTAGACTTTAAAAAGGCCTTTGACCTTATCGATCACACCACTCTAATGATAAAGATTCAGAAATACTTAAATAGTAATAATAATAATAATAATAATAATAATAATAATAATAATAATAATAATAATAATAATAATAATAATAATAATAATAATAATAATAATAATAATAATAATAATAATAATACTGTTATTATATAGTACAGAAGCAGTTGCATTTTATAGATCATACCTAACTGATCATAAACAAAAAGTTCTAGTGAATGGATCTTACTCTTCTCTAAAAGATATAAAGTATGGAGTTACCCAAGGATCCTTGCTTGGTCCCTTATTATTTTGTCTATTCATCAATGACCTGCCACTTCATATAACTTGCAAGAACGTACAATGTGATCTTTTCGCTGATGACACTTCCATTCATATGACTAACAAATATATACAAGTAATTTCTTCCAACTTGCAGCATAGTATTGATGAAGTGTCTGAATGGTGTCACAGGAATTCAATGATTGTTCATCCAATTAAATCCAAATTTATGATAATCGCCACTCGTCAAAAACACCAGTTAGCACCCCTGTTACTTAACCATTTATTAAAGGGCAGGCAAATAGAACACGTTAATGAACACCGCCTACTAGGGATTACAATTGACAGTCAATCCAGAACAAAAAGGTGACTGCCAAGCGTGTGAAATGCAAAGAAGTACCCAAAGGAGAAAGAAACGCGCTTAGAAAAAACGGTACAACACAATTTATTAATATTTCGGGTAAATACCCTTTGTCAAAATAGACAAACAAACAGAGACATTAGCCGCTACTTATCTTCATATGCAGAAGGAATGTGGCAACTGAAGGTGACGTAAAAATAAAAAGAAAAAAAAAAAGAAAAGAAAAGGAAGAACAAAAGTAAAGATGACGTCAAATAAAAAAAAATCGTAAGAGAAAGACTCAGAGAGAAAGTAAACAGGAGAGACAAGAGTGTGTGTAAGCGCGCGCAGGAGCGAGCAAAAGTAAATGCGCGTGTGTGAGGCCCGGGGGGGGGGGGGGGGGAGAGAGAGAACTCGAACTCGAAATGGTTTATTGCTTCAGGCATCAGCCCATCAGCAAAGTACAGCGACGATAATCACAGTAAAACAAAAAACGACAGGGGAGGGGTTGGGGTATAATGGGGATTTGGGGTAGGGTTGGGGAAGGGGTGGGGGTGTGCAATGACATGGAATCCATATCATTAAAGTTCATTTCGTCATGTTCATGAATCCGCGACATGATGGGTCCAGTGAATACAGCATCCTAGAATCTCGCACAGGCAGAAATCACAGTCATGTAACTTGTCCGGGAGAAAGAAATGACAACTGATTAATCTGAACAAAAAAAACTTTCTGTGCATGCTAATGTTCAACAAGACTTGCCTGCCTTAGCCAGGTAGCACTGTGTAATCCTGGCCAAGGCAAGCAAGTCTTGCTGTATGCGTTGAATGTCCTGTTTATACTCATTGTCACTGACAGCCGGCAGAAGACCAAGAGCAAACACCATCTCCAAAACTCCGCCGGTCACTGGGTCACACTTGACTTCATAACACACAGTCCCTGAGATACGAATGTCGTACATAAGCACAAAATCGTCACTCTCAGCCACTAAATAGTTCTTTCCATTTTTTTCGTGAGAAACTACTTTCTTTAGTCTTTGGTTCCTCGATGTGTCCATTAGTTTATGTTTTGTTGACTCGGTCTGAGAGGTGACAAACGTGTACACTTGTTTGGGATCAAAGCCACGTGATTCTGCATCTCTGATTTCTGTGTCACACACGCCCGTTTCAGGTCTAGCACAGTTAATATTGTCAACATCAGCGGTACATGCGTGCACTGTCTCTGTTGGTGTTCCAGTTTCCATGTATGCTGTGATGTCGTGGTTCTCAGCTAACGGCGATGCTGTTGCACGTGCTGCATGGTCACTACACGGTGTGTTGTCTGGCTGGGTGATGGTTTTCGTGTACTGTAGTGTACTGCCATTTGTAGATTCTTGATTATAATTATCAGTGTCCGTGTAAACTTCACTCTCTTTTACGTTTGTGCCATCCAATAAATTGTCACTGCTAGGCACACTGCCTACCTTGTTTCTTGCCTGTGCCCTCCGTAAGTCTCTGCGCACCTGTGACGGTGGTTTTCGTCGCCAGTAGCCGGTCGGTGCAATGTCGGTTTGCTGTTGGTCTCTGCCCGCTGAACACAGCCGTAGTACGAACACCAGGTTGGTCCCTTCCCCGGTCAATTTCCATGACGTGGTGTGATGGCTGGACAGTACAGACTGCAGGACAGCGTCTGCAGCTGACGGGAGTCCGGTGACGGGCATTTTGTCGTTGTTTGACAGCAAAAATATCTCAATTTCTGGACGCCAGAAATTTCGTGTCGCCACCTTGCCAAGGGCAAGCAACTCCCCTCGGGGAGAGAGAGAGAGAGAGAGTGAGAGAGAGAGAGAGAGAGAGAGAGAGAGAGAGAGAGAGAGAGAGAGAGAGAGAAAGAGAGAGAGAGGAGAGAGAGTCAGAGAGAGACAGCGAGAGAGAGAGAGAGAGAGAGAGAGAGAGAGAGAGAGAGAGAGAGAGAGAGAGAGAGAGAGAGAGAGAGGAGAGAGAGAGAGAGAGAGAGAGAAGGGAGGGGGGAGGGGGAAGGCAAACAACCAGAGCCACCAGCCCCACCCAACAGGCACCCACCAGCCCAAGGACGAACGCACAGGCATGCGAACAAGACGACCACATACATCCCCAAGGGAATGCACACGATCGCCCCCCCCCCCCCACACACACACACACACACACCCGCGCATAAATCCAAGGACCGGCGACCAGGCGCCCAACAGGGAAGGGCAAGGGATCCAACTTAACGTACGGCCAGCGCTGAAAAAGTTGACAGTCAGCTTAAGTGGAAGGCTCATACGGACACTTTATGCAGAACGGTAGCCAAAAATCTTTTCATGTTGTCCAAACTGAAATATTACACCGACTCGGACCCGCGCAAACTATTCTATAATGCTCACATACGTTCTCATATTGATTACGCGTCGATTGTGTGGGATGGATGCAGTGAAGTCCACTTGAAGAGACTCAACTCGTTACACAGAAGGGCAGCAAAGTTAATCCTTCCTGACCCTCGACTCACAACAGAAGAAAAACTCTACAAAATACGTTTCTGCCGCTGCTAGACTACTTCAAATACAAAAAGGCTATTTTAATGTTCAAAGTGTGGAAACAGAAAATACCAGAATATATCACAACTCTTTTCTCTAAGTCGGAATGTAGGCTTGGTAATATTATTAGTCAACGTTTCTTAGTCCCCAAGACAAGAATTGATATACAAATCTAGTTTGTCATTCGCGGGAACGCAGACTTGGAACACGCTTCCTTTTTTTTTTTTTTTTTTTTTTTAATTAATCAAAGTAGCCAATACAATGAAGTGTTTGTGTTCGAATCTAAATGGACATAAGTTACAAGATGGACAATGATTTAGCTGTCTTACAGTTACTGCTAAGTGGAAAAGTGTGTGTGTGTGTGTGTGTGTGTGTGTGTGTGTGTGTGTGTGTGTGTGTGTGTGTGTGTGTGTGCTCTTGCTTGTCTGCTTGATTGCCGCGGGTATCTGTTCTGATCTTTTAGTGCATGTTTGTGTTTAGGTTCATACATTAAAATATTCAGAAATGACATTCAATATTCAATTAAAATCAAATTAGGGAGAGCAACTAAACATAGTACGAGTGAAGCCTTACAGATTACATTTTGTTACATGCTCTACTCATTGTATCAAGCATGTGTAATTTTCCGGACGAGCAAATCCTGCTCCAACATGCAAACTATATCTAGCTTCTTTCCGTATCTATATTTACCAACACACATTTTGGCGACAAGTATAATATGGTTAATAACTTTCACGTCACTATTCTGCATGTTGTCAACTTCAAAGCCAAATAACACATCTTTTGCAGTTAACTGAAGAGCGATAGAGGTTAGTCTTTGAATATGTTTTGTTGCGCTTTCCCAGAGTTTACGAATTTTATTACAGGACCAAAAGAAATGTTCTATGTAATCTTTGTCATCACAAAAGTCGCATTTTTCAGAAGTCTTAATGCCCATTTTATACAGAAGAATATTTGTAGGATATATATTATGAAGTATTTTCCAATGTAATAATCGCAGCCTTGTTTCTTTTACACATTTTCCGCTACAGACCAGTGTGCATTTGACAGAGTAACACCACACTTTCTCTGCCAGAAGGACAATGCTCTAGGCACCGCCGTACTTGCCGTTACCAGAGATAAGCGGATAGCATGGGGTGCATACCTCAAAGCTTCCATATAGTTGCGTGGTACAAAAAATACGCTAGGCTCCACGGGAGCCATACGTGCCCTAAGGGCCGTACACAAATCGTTATATTCAAACAGCCGGCAAGGCTTGTTGCCGACCATTTGACATATTTGAGGAAAAGATATGATATCACCATCAGACAAGACATCGTCTATAAAGCAAACACCAGCACGCACCCAATCTCTAAAAAACAAACTCTTATGCTTATACATAATTTCGGAATTGTTCCACAAACATTGGTTTTTAAGCTGAAGGGGGAAATCATCTTTTGGTAAAATAGTATTCTTATTATCACACCATGTTGTCAATACGTCCCTCCAAAAAACACTTTTAATCAACCGCAGGCCCGCAAAATGCTTGGCTGCTACATTAGAATGAAAACATGCATACTCTTTGCCCAATGCAGCGGACATGTAACGCGGAATAATTTTCCATTTTTCATAGCCGTTATGTTGAATTCTTAGTGACCATGACAACAAAAATGAAGCCTGCATATCATAGACATTAATCATCTTCAGACCAGCATTCTCTGTACCGTTACACATAATACTTCTTTTAACCTTTTCAAAGGCCCGAGTATTGGCATTTCTCTTTTTCCAGATAAATCTGAACAACAGTGTATTAAGCTTATTCAGCATGTCTCTCGGGGCAGACAGTGATTGTAATACAAATGTAAACTGCGACAATAAAAGTGATTTGACAATACATATTTTCCCTGCGATACTAAGATTTCTTTTGGACCATGCTGATATAGTTCTTCGTACTTTATCCAGTCTGTATAGCCAGTTATCCTCAATACTCGAGGCAGGCATGTCACTGCCGAAAACAATTCCCAAAATTTTTAGACGTTTTTTCCAAGTGATTTCGTATGGTTTTTCATGACAGTCTTTCAAAGAGCCAAGCCACATGGCCTCAGTTTTCTTTCTGTTGATTTGCAAACCTGAAAACTTTGAAAACTGCTGAATTAACTCCAGGACCCTTTCGAGATCTGTTTTGTTTTTCAGAAATAAGCTTATATCGTCTGCATACATTGCTAATTTAAGTAAACTAATATCCTCTGAAGTGTGTGTAATAGTTGGGAGACACAGACCCTGCACAGACGGGTCTGCGCGGATTTTAACGGCTAATAACTCTATGGCTAGAACGAAGGCCATCGGAGAAAAAGGACACCCCTGCATTATTCCTGATCTGACTTTAAAACACTGAGTCATCCATCCCATGTAGTTTAAACAGCTTTCTGTATTACTGGTCAAAACATTCACCCATCTGACAAAGTTTTCTCCAAAACCAAACCTTTGAAATGCCCAAATCATATATTCTTTTGAGACAGAGTCAAATGCTTGCTTGTAGTCTAGCGCAAGTAATATTCGTGGTTTATTTTCTATATTTAGATTGTCTAAGTGTCATCAATAAGTCTGATAACATCACTGATTTTCCTGCCCTTGATGAAACCAACTTGATCCTCATGAACTAAACTACTTATGACTGTAGATAACCGGAGTGCTAGACATTTAGCGAGTATTTTGTAGTCAGTATTTGTCAAAGAGATCGGGCACCAGTTATTTAAATCTTCTCTAGGCAGCCCTTTCCCTTTGTGTATTAATGTAATTTCAGCACGCCTTTGAAGCACAGACATCTCCCCACGCTCAAAAGCTGCATTGAACGAGTCTAGAACAATGTTTTTAACTTTTATCCAAAAGAATTTGTAAAAAGATGTCGTGAGACCATCAAGTCCGGGAGCAGAGCCATTTTTCATTTTTTTCAATGTGTATGTGAGTTCATCCACAGCAATGTGGTCCTCTAACCCTGTCTTCTGGTCCTCTGTTAACTGAGGAACTTCTAAATTAATAAAAGCATTTGCTTCATTTTCTTTTAATTGAGCGATCTTGTCATACTTGTTACTAAAATAGTTAAATTGCCCCAAAATGATTTCTTCCTGTGAATACACAATACGCCCATCTAGCAAACTTAACTTGTCCATTACCTTGGCATTTGCCTGTGTTCTTTCCAGTCCGAGAAAGTACCGAGTACTCTTTTCGCCTTCTTCAATAAATTTAGCACGTGCTCTGGTCTGGGCGCCTCGCGCTGTGTACATAGTGTGTATATCTAATTCGTGCTTGATGTGCTCTCTCTGCTTACATAGAACAACATTATTAGGATCAAGCGAGAGACGCTTTTCAATACTGTTAAGCCGTTCTTCCAATACCAATTGTGTATTCCGTTGAAAAGTTCTTTTTCCTTTACTGTATGACATAATTAATTCTTTTAATTGGACTTTACACAAATCCCACCTTGTCTGTGCATCAATGTTAGTATACTTAGTTGTAAAATCATCCAAACAAGTATTCACCAACTCCACCAGGTTTTTATCATATAGCAGACCGTCGTTAAATTTCCAATAGGAAGGGCCACGTTGCACGTGTGTTATCTTATAGTTCAGAACCACCGACCTGTGGTCTGACTGAGGAACAGACACAATGTCACATGTGAAAATACAGTTCAATGCACTGTCTGAGCATAACATATAGTCCAATCTTCTGGCTATATAGGGATTGTGTTTACACCACGTATATTCACAGATTAGACCATTAAAAACTCTTCATACATCTGTAAGATCAAAGTCTGACAAAAGATTATTAAAACGTTCCACATCTGTCACCGGGTGTTTCTCACCACTGATGATGTCTAATTTGTTATCAAGAACACAATTAAAGTCACCACACACAATCAGCTGATCCGTGTCGGCACGGTTCAGTAAATTATATAAACAATCAAAAAACAGTTGCTTTTCAGATGAGATGGTAGGAGCTTATACATTCACAACTAACAGTGTTTTATCTTCCCAAACAATATCTACAGCTAGAATTCTATCTGAACAGTAGACACATTTAATTTCACAGGAAACCTTTTTGTTAATTAAAATAATCTGCCCCATGCTGTGACAAGAGCCGGGTGCACAAAACAGCTTACCTCCCCATTCCCTTTCCCAGTTTTCTTGTTCCCCATTAATCACATACGATTCCTGGACACATATCACGTCATACGAATTTTGTTTTAATCTATTGAAAAAAGCTTTTCTTTTATTATCATTTCTCAAGCCATGGGCGTTTATAGGAACGATATTGAGTTTATCCATTCACTAAAGCAATATTTTCATATTTACATGTATTAGTATAGGTAGAGACGCTGTTCATTCTCATAGTCCGGAGGCATGGCCGAATCGTCAACACAAGCCACTAACTGAGCACAACCTGACACGAGACAGCAAGTCCGTCTCCGTGGAAAGCGAGACCCACATTATAGTACAATGAAAATCTCGTCCTCCACAAACATGCACCCGCTGTCTGTTGCCAAACTAGAGCAGGACAGCAGAGCAGCTTACGTCGCGGCTGCGTCACCAAGTAGGTCAACGGGATTCCCTGCTATATCAGACACAGAATCCTCACCAACTGGTGACGTCTAAGTTGCATTTTCCCTGTCGGTGCGTACCGTTCGCTTTCTCTGCGAATCCTCAGACATAGGGCTGCTACGCTGACGTTTGGACACAGAGCACGAACGCGATCTCCCTGTACCCCGGAAATCCAGGGTGGTTTGTATGGAGGGTCGCCCTCTCGCTATAAAGGGCGTATTGTGGGGATCTATGGATGACACTGGTGTAGATGTGGCCGTGGTGATGGCACTAGTTGTCATTGTTGAGGAGGTGGTTGCCGCGGTCGCCCTTGTAGTCGTCTGATTGCCCGACCCCACGGGCTGGCTGGGGCCTGACGCTGAAGGTCCCAGGGTCGAAGGCCGGGGTGGAGGTCGATGGTTTGAGGTAGGGGCGTACTGGGCGGCGGAGGGGGTTCCAGCGACAACAGAAGCCCACGAGGAGGGTGGAGGGGGGAAGGGCTGGGGGCAGGTGGGGTCTCCGGCTTTGTGCCCGGGGGTACGGCACGTTCTACAGACGATGTCCATCTCGCATGTGACCGCCCGGTGGCCCGGTCGTAGACACCTGGAACAGGAGACCGTGGCTGCATTCTGACGCTGTTCCCGGTGGTAGAGACTGGCTGTGCACGCGCCGATCTTCACCTGGTTGGGCAGAGGTTCCCGAGGAATTTCAATGTAGACAAATCTCCTGCCTGTTAGCCACCGCGTCAGGCCTCCACTCTCATCCCTGTCCCTCTCCATCATTAAGTTGGATCGTGGTTTGCAGCCCATCTTGGTGATTATGGCTTCAATTTCTTGATTACTGTATGACATCGGAACATTCCCGATCATAAGTTTAGTCGTATAGACTTCCCTCCCGTCGTCTGCCGATCGCACTATAAATGGATTTTTATCAAACAGCGTCACTAATTGGCCCCTGACAGTCATGCCCTGCAGCAACAATTTCACCCTAGCCTCGGAAGTCTTAGGATAGAGCCTCCACAGGCCCCCTATTCTCTGAGCACCAATGACCGTGTTGTAGCCGCTGGTACTCTCTGCCGCGGCACACATCTCGCGCACGGAGTAAGGTGGGGAGTTCTCGGCAAAGTGTAGATTTCTGCACGGGATGAACGTGGCCGGGACACCCCTGTCGCCGGTCGTCTTTGCACCGTTGTATGTGTCAGTCATTTTGCAAAGGAACACGTCTAAGAGTACAACTTAGAGTCACAATTTTTATGCAAAATAAAGTAATGATGTCTCACCGACCACTGTACCAATTCCTGAGGGTGGGCACGTCCTGCAACTACAGTAAATCGCCAGTGAAAACACAACACCAAAAAGCATGGCGAACGACACCATTCGCCTACCGGAAGTCTGGAACACGCTTCCTAATTATGCAAAATCCGCTTCCTCTCTAGCCCGTTTCAAAATCAGTCTCTTCAAGTACTTCTCGAAGCAGTCATAATCATTACTTTGTGAAATATATACTGCCCTGTAACCCTGATTATGTATGCTCCCAATTACAAACTCTGTGTGTGCGTGTGTGATGGTGTGTGTGCGTGTGTGTGTCAGTTTAGGTGTGTGAGATTGTCATGGGACTTTCTTTCCCTAAACTAGCAATGTTTTTGTTTCATTTACATTTAACTAAATAGTTTTTTGTATTTTGTCTCGTAGTTTTGTAGCAACGGCAGGTTTGAAAAATGACTATGTCTGTGACGATGTCAGTGCCTCGACCGTTGATAAATAAAGCTTCATTAAATCATTGAATCATTAAATCTCTCTCTCTCTCTCTCTCTCTCTCTCTCTCTCTCTCTCTCTCTCTCTCTCTCTCTCTCTCTCTCTCTCTCTCTCTCTCTCTCATTCCTTCAATTGTACCTAGAGTCGCGCAAGCTAATTACCATCACTCTCTACCATACAACAGGTACCGTGCTTGTACAGGGGATCGCTTGTCGGCAGTGGGTGGACGAAGAGTTTGACAAAATGGAAAGAATAGTCGCCATTATGTCTGATGAAGATACTAATTCACCCATTGAACCCGCCTTTACCTCCCAGTCATCCTTCCTACCTATTCTCCCCCCATCTCAAGATGTACCCCACTCAGCTGAAAACCCTGAGGCCTACAACATCTGTATGTCTAAACAAACTGGCCCCTTCTACAGCTCTCCCCTCCCTAGCGATCCATCCAATGGCCAGCGCCCTACTGAAGTGACACCCGTCACGTTAAACGTCACTATTACCATCACGGTGGTGGATTCAACGGATGGACGACGCGTGTCGAGTGAGGGCAGCGAAGAGCGACCCATCCCTCCGGGCACTGTTTTCATCAGTGTGCAACCAGCCTGCGGGTTGACCCCGCCCACTGACCACTCAACTGTTGACTGTGGAAATAATCACCCACAGCTCCGCCCACCAACGGGTACACCCGTGGCTATTGAAATCACCGATATCCCGGACAAGGTCAACGCAGCCCCTTTAACACCATGCGCCCTGGTTCCTCTGACTGAGAGTACGGCACTGAGACTTATCATCGCCCTGCAACATCAACTGGCCGAGTCTACAGCCGCCATCACCACTCTCCAGTCAGAGCTGCGTCAGTGCCGTGCCGAGCTGCAGGGTGTTAGGAAGGAGTGTGCTGACCTCAGACAGGGGCACAACTTGGCATCCCATGTCCTCGACAGCGAGTTAATGGCCAAAAAGGAAATCAAGGCTACTGATTCAGGGCTGCGAGAATTGATGAACACAACTACAGCAGGGATGAAAAACGACCACGCTATACTCGCGAAAAAGATGAGCAACCTCGATTTCTCCAGAGACTGTCAAGCAGGAAAGCTAGACGAAATCAACAAACGCCTTGACATTTTCGTTGGCCAGTCCATTGCGATAAAAACCCCTCATGCTCGACAACCTTTCCCCAGCAATCTCCACCTCTGCACCATGCTTCCAGCACAATCATGCGGACATTGTCAGCGTTGAATTCCAAGCCAACGTGTCAACATCAAACAGGTTCCAAGGTTGGGCCAGGATGTTAATCAGTCTGCTGTCCTCCAGGCCCAAAATACCGGCGAAAAAAAAGGGACAGCAAACTTACAAGCAGCAGGACAGCAATATGACACCACTGGACAGACTCCGCAGAATGAAAATCCGCCATGAGGTAAACACTCTTCTCACTGGAGATTCTGTCACCAAATTCATCGATGAGAAGAGGCTGACGACTGCTGACTCTATGGTGCAAAATCTGTCCGTGTCAGGCCTCACGGTGGATCACCTGGGTCAGTGGCTGAGTGCACAACCCCTATACCCTAATATACGGACTGTCACCATCCACGTCGGCATCAACAGCTGCTGGGATGGGGCTGTCAGCCAACAGACCTGGCTCAAACATTGTGGCCTGCTGTCAGCAAAGTTCTCAAAAGCCAGACTACAAAAATTAATGTCTTCCCTCCTACCGACACGTGGTAGCCATCAACCCCTACAACGACCTGCACACGACTCAAACAAAGCCCTCAAAACTGTGTGCAATCAGGAAAAGGTCACTTTTATAGACCACACATCAAATTTCCTGTCAAGCAGAGGTGCACCCAAGCAGGTCATGTATTATGATAAGCTGCACCCCAGCGACCACGGTGTTAGTGCACTGGCCCGGAACATAGGACGCGCTGACCTGCCGCCGACGTCCCCGGGTGAGGACAGACGGGCCGCACAGAGCAGTGGCCACTCATCCGATCCGCGTCCTCTCCCCAGGTCACAGTGCACTGGTGAGGACAAGCGTATTACGCAACACCACCAGCAGCCCGGGCCGGCCCCCGCCGCTCTTGAGCCAGCCCCTGGTCAGGCCGCTGATAGGCGTGAGTCTTCTGCGAACAACAGCAGTGGCCTGAAGGCTTCTCGCAGGTCTCGGGCACACACCACCACCCCTCTGTGTCAGGAACAGAGGCATAGTCGGTCGCTACAACTGTCCGCTGCTACGGAGTACCCTACCTTACCATCTACTATGAGAGCGAGCCATCTTTCAGCGCCTAATACAAGAGGATGGGAGAAGAGGGGATTAGCCCTCACTTCACATCAAGTTCAGGCGCTAATTGTTAGCATTGCACAAGCCATATTGCAATTCTACTCACAGCAGTAATCCGCACCCCACCCCATTACCCTCCACCTTGCAGCACGCCCCCCTCCGTCCTCCCCCCCCTTCCCGACCCTTCCTCCCCCCACCCAGTGTAATTAGGAAAGTTAGGGATGTTTGTTTTTTTGTAGCGCAGACTGCATTATTTTGTTGGTTCGCGTTGTAGGACACTGCAAGCTGAACGTGGACACTCGTGTGAATTCAGTGCCAAGTGCCGTTCACATATATGAATATATAAAACTGTCGTTTGAAACAGTGTTCGTGACTGTTCGGGTGGACATAGTTTCTGCGTCATTTGAATTTTCTTTTTTAGGTTGTGTGCTATTTTTTTAAATTTGTATTCTTTATCAGGAAATAATAAGATTATGTGTCATTTCTTTCGTGACACAAAGACGTCAGTGACTTGACCTTCATTGTTGATGAGAAAGAAAAACAACAACAACCAAACATTACAGGCCTAGCATTGTGTGTTTAGAGCGAGTGCTTACGACGTCCAGTGTAGTTTTTCACCATATAGATTAATTACACTGTATACGGAGTCGCTTGATGGACTTTCTCTAGCGAGCTCTGCAGTCTCATTGACGATATTTCCGTCAAAAGTGTGGACTATAGTTTTCAATGCTACTGTATATCTGTGTTAATATTCATTAATTGCACGAATCGCAGCCACACAGACTCTCAGTGTTACTTGTGACAATTGCTGAAAACTAATTTTCTACTGATTTTAATCTTGTTTTGATTCGTGGTTTTATACATTGAAGAGTATTTTTGTCCCAACGGACGTGTGTAAGCCTTCTGAAGGCCTATTCCCCTGCGTCCAGTGATTACGCCCCTAGTCTTTGTTTATTGTGTTTATTGCATTTAGAATAGTTTAGTTAGTGATTTTATACTTTTTATTTGTATTATTATTATTATTTTCTATTTTGGCACGTGTTACGAATACATTCTGTTGATTTCCTTCTTCTTTTTGATCTTTTCCCACAAACACATTGATTTTGCGTGAAATGAGTGGCGTAAAACTCAAGACGAAAGATCTCCTCATTGGTCATCTCAATATTTACCATCTTTGCAATAAGTTGCCTGACATACATATGTGTTTATCTAAATAGAGCAGACCCGTTTCATATTTCAGTGTGGACTGTCCGAAACATGTCTCAATTCAAATGTATCAGATAATTTTGTGTATCCATCCAAGTTCCTGGATTTACTGTCATGAGACGTGATCCTACGGCCCATGGACAGACAGGATCAGCAGCTTATGTTCACTCGTCTATTCAAGATTTTATACGTAGACGACATGATTTAGAAATCAAAGATGTTGAGTGTATGTGGCTTGAGCTGAAGGCCCCCCAATCTCCATCTTTTCCTATCGGCTTTCTGTACCGCTACCCTGCTGCGAACTTTGAGTGGTATGATGATTTCCTAAGTATGTGTGATAAAGCTTGTAATCCCAACTTCAATGTCATAATCATGGGAGACTTTAACATAGACATGCTAAAGCCTCACCATGCGTGGGTCTCTACGTTAACGTTGCTGGGTCTGCAAAAGTTAATCACTTCACCCACACGGATCACACAAACAACATCCACACTCATAGATCATATATACACAACCAAGCCAGAGTCTGTTCATAATGTATCTGTCGGTAACCTTAGTATCAGCGACCACTTTCCCATCCGCTGTACGTGGTCTACTAAACTTCCTAAAGCAAAAAAAAAAAAAAAAAAAAAAAAGGATGCCATACGTATATCACCTATCGCTCCTTTAAAAGTTTTAATGATAGCGAGTTTCTGTTTGATCTTAACAGCGCACCTTTTGATGAAGTATTTAGTAAATCTGACCCTCACAGCGCTCTGTCTGTTTGGTATACCATCTTTCTTAAGATCTTAAATAAACATGCGCCCCTGCGGAGGAGACGCGTCAAACACGCATCTCTCCCGCCCTGGCTTACTCAAGACGTCATTCAAGCCATGAGGGTGAGAGATGATCTGAGACAGCAGAAGCGCTTCACTGAATTTAAGCGTGAGCATAATCGCGTAAAATCTCTTGTGCGTCAGGCTAAAAAATCTTTCATTGATCGCTTGATTAAACAAGACAAAGATATGTCCACGCTCTGGCGCGCTATGGCCGTAGTGACTGGAGGCAAGTGTAACAAATCTCCTTTAATTCCTTCTGATCTGACTGCAGACATGTTGAACGACCATTTCCTCTCAGTTACCGAGTCTCTTGTCCCTTCAGAAGCAAGTTCTCAGCCCTACTCTTGCTCAGACAGACTAGTTGATTTTTTTTTAGAACGCGAACTTCAGGATCTGATCCTTTCGTGATTCCACCACTGGCAGTGCACGAAGTCGGTAGGGCAATATTAGTTCAATGAAGAATAAGAAATCGTCAGGGCCAGATGAAATCAGCCCCAAAATACTTAAATTAGCAATTCCTTATGTTATTGAAACAATAACCTATATTTATAACTTGTGCATTCACACGAATGTTGCACTATGAACACGTAAAGCAACTGACGTCCAGTGACGGTTTTCTCTCGTGTTTATTTCAGTCTAAAGAGCATTGTCTGGGTTTGGGCAAGACCAACCACAGACTACAATTCGGTCGTTCTCTCACTATTTGCTCTCTCTTCGACTTTCGTCCATCTCTCTCACTCTCCTCTCACTCTCCTCTCGTTGTGTTCCCTCTCTCGTTGTGTGTCTGGTTGTGTGTCTGTCTGTCTTGTGTTGTGTTGTGTCCCCCAGTATGTATATACCCTTGCCCTTATCAATCATCTTCCCACTTAGGACCCGCCCCTCGTTTAGGGCCGGTCCCGTTACGTGATTATGGCGTCCCCGCGTGCCAACGGTCCCGTTAATTAGAGGCCACCCATTTCCCATATAGTAACAGTTTCCGGGGGGGGGGGGGGGGCGGTCTGTTATCTTGATTAAAGCTGCCCGGCACGTCCGGTAGTTACATACAGACGCTGACCATAATGTTACGTGACCGAAAACTACATCCAGATGCCGGATGTGGAGGCACGCGTCAGTAGTGCAATATTCCTCCCTAACCCGAGAAAAATACATCCCGTTCAGGATTATTTTTCTATCTTGTTCAGGAGGGTTTACACTTCGGGACATAATAACAATATAATTCCACATCATTACACAATCAAAATACATTTCGATCGGTGCGCGATATCTTGTCTAACTATAACAACACTTTTTCCATCCAAATACACATAATATAAAATAAAAGAGAACGAGTTCATTGTCAACACTGAAATTGTTCGTCTCTAATAGGCACCGTTGCGCTCACAGTCCCAACATAATTCATCCACCTCGTAGGTCGCCTCATTTCAAGGCCGGGTAGAATTTCACGACTGGCAATGTCGTCTTCAGTTCCACCCTGTCTTCCATCATCAGTGCGGAGGCACTTGCTCCGTAGACGTCATTGTCGTCCGCCACAATTGTAGCCACCGATCCCGAGTCCAGTGTAGGTCGAGTGACCCCACTATGTCCTCGCCTAAGTCTCAATAAAGGGCCAGTTTTTAACACTCAAAATATCGGGCTACTCCCACTATTTCGCCTACAAATGACATGATTACTGCCATTAATAATAAATTATAAACGCTATTTGCTAAACCCAAAATCAAGAGACAGAGGACGAACCTCATCTTGCACGTCTGCAAAATGTAATTTACACCCGTAGTCGTATATTCATACACCCAAAACTGCATTATCTGCACGATTTCCTGATTGATCCTCTCTCAATACCACTTGAGAGTTGCATTTTAAATGAAGCCTAAAGTAGATCTCCTATAGCCTTTAATAACTGCCTCACCCCTTTACTCCTAGACTTAGGCAGGATTGCGTCCACATGCTTTATCCTATCATCATTAGAGTTATCTGATGTGCCTTCGCCCGAGCTAACATCAGCCGATTCTGCTTCGACTGTTTGTCTCTTCTTCTGGCGTCTAACCCTTTTTGCTAACTCCATGAGAGGTATGTCGTCTTCTGAAGACGAGTTCTCCCGTTCCCTACGCTGTCTTTTGATCCATTTTTCTCTTGAAGGTAAGTCGCCTACATCTTCGCTGTCACTGGAAGAGCTATCTTCCGGTGCGATCGCATAATTATTCATCCTGAGGGACCTAATTGTTTCCGCTGAGGGTTTAGGCCACTCATCTAACTTAGCGAGTCTTATGTGCTCTGCGTGCACTTTTACTACTTCACCAGTCAACTGGTTCCTGATCCTGTACGTTACTGGGGTTGTTTGCTCGACCACTCTATAGTAAGGTTTCCATTTGCTGTCTAGCTTGTTTTTCCTTTTATTATTTATATAGTACACTGGGTCCCCGACTTTGATTTCGTCACTTTTGACCTGTCTGTTTGCATATTTTGCCCCCCGCTTCTGTGATTTCTTTATCCGTTGGTGCACCTGGGTAAACAGTTTGTGCTGTTGTTCTAAGGCTACCTTATGAAGGTCCTCTCCGACATATTTCCGTCTAGGCCTCAGTATGTTATCTAATGGTAACACTGGATCTCTGTTATACCGTAGAAAGAACGGAGAGCAATGAGTCGTTTCTGAAACGCTAACCCTGTATGCCGACAACGCATGGTTTATGTGCAAATCCCACGTTTGGATATCTTCCTGTATTTTCTTCGACATGATATCATTCATGGTACGATGAAATCTTTCTACCTTGGCGTTAGACTGTGGATGATAATAGCTCGTCAAGACATGATCTATGTTTAGTTCACTGAGAACCTCCCTCATGATCCGATTGACGTTTTCTGTGCCATTATCGGTATCCACCTGCAAAGGACAGCCGTGTCGAGGAATTATCTCATCCATCAAGATTTGAGCAACAGTTTCTGCCGACTTATCTGGTGCTGGAAAGCACTCTGGATATCCGCTGTAATGGCAAACAAACCCTAAAATGTACTTGTTCCCGGACAGACTAGTAGGGAATGGAACCTGTATGTCTACACTAACCTTTGCAAACGGATATGGAGGAACGTCCATTTCCTGCACTGGGGCTTTCTGTTTCTGCAAAACCCTTTGCTGACAGGTAATGCAACCGCCTATGTACTCGTTCAACCCCCTGTACATGTTTGGCCAAAAATACTTCTGTTTGATTGTGTCGTAAGTCTTATCAAGGCCCATGTGTCCATTTCTGTCATGATACTGGTTTACGACATGCTCCACCAAATGGGATGGCACCACTAATCTCGCTACTGGATCGTCATCAATATTCGACAAGAAATACAAGACATCTTCTATGAACAAATACCTCCTTTTTACACTGGCCGGTGCTTCCTCCTTCAGTAGCTGCTCTTTCAACTTAACAATGTCTGGATCCTTGTCTTGCTCCGTAATCATATCGAACCCTGTCACCTCTACCTTTTCTAACGTTTCTCTTGGATCATCCGTCTGACAACTTGCAAACTGCTCTGGTTTAAACTGACTGGAATTAATCACCCCTATCTGGAACGCATTGTCGCTCACTTCTGTAGCTATTTCTTCCGTCTCTTCTGATACTAACTCCTTTCCGTCTATTTGCGGCACTCTAGACAACAAATCAGCCAACACATTCTGTGGCCCTGGAATGTACTCTATAGTGCAGTTGTACCCTGCGATCCCTAGCGCCCACATCTGAATCTTCTTATTCTGCATAGGTGACTCTAAGAGATACTTCAACGGTTTGTGATCTGTGCGAACAACGAATTGCGCATTGTGCAAATAGTGGTCTAACTTCTGTAATGCATAATGGATTGCAAATGCTTCCTTTTCTATGGTAGACCACTTCTTCTGGCTCTGGCTCAACCTATGGGACAGAAAGTAAATAGGCTTTTCTGTCTTGAGTCCTGTGCTGTCCTCACTTTCTTGCGTCAGACACGCCCCGATACATGCGTCACTAGCATCCGTGTACAATACATATGGACGTCTCGTGTCCGGATATACCAACAAAGGAACTACTGACAAACTTTGTTTGAGAAAATCAAACGCCTGTTGACACTGATCAGACCATTTGAACCTGGCAAAATTCTTTGTCAAATTGATGATGGGTTCGGCTATCTCAGAAAAGTTGGGTATGAACCTGCGATAGTATGATATCATTCCAATGACACTGCGACACTCCCTTATACATGTTGGATTCGGCAATGTCCGAATTGCTGACACCTTTTCTGGGTCTGGTTTGACTCCTTCCTTCCCTATCACAAACCCTAAGTATTGTGTTTCCTCGGCGAAGAACTGACATTTCTTCAGTTTGAACTTGAGTTTATGCTGTCTGAGCCTACCGAACACATCTTTTATATGCTGATAATGCTGTTCCTTTGTTTCGGAAAAGATCAGAATAACATCCATATATGCCGAACAAAATGCTTCTAACCCCATCAACACTGTGTTCATCAACAGCATGAACACACTCGGTGCCTGGCAAAGTCCAAACGGCATGACTGCAAACTCAAACAGTCCCTTGTGACAAGCGAAAGCCGTTTTCTCACTACTCTCTTGATCCGCCATCTCTACCTGCCAGTATCCCGATTTCATATCTAACCTTGTGAAATACTTTGCCTTACCCAGCAAGGACAAAATATCGTCTATGAGCGGTAGTGGATACGACGACTTCTTAGTAATCTCGTTTAGCTTTCGAAAGTCAACGCACAACCTATTTGAACCATCTTTTTTGGTCACTACTACTAAACTGAAAGACCATGGCGACATTGATCTTCTGATGATCCCTGCCTCTAACATCTCATCTACTGCTTTGTCTACTATCTCTCTATCCTGCAAAGGAACGCGGTAAGGTTTCACCCTTATTGGAGCGTGGTCTCCAGTGTCTATGTTCATTTTGACAGTGTTGGTGAGCCCTAAGTCCAGATCGCTACTCGCGAACAAATCGGAATTTTCCGATACCAGTTTAGTGACTGTGGACCTGATTGCGTCAGGCGCATCGATCACTGTCAGATCAATGGAAGCGACTTCTCGTTCTTCCGTTCTGTTAGACACTGACTCTACCTGACTTACGCTGTTTGCCCTGCCTACCACACATCCCCTTTTTAACCTGAACGTTTTGTTGGTGTGATTCACAACTAACAAAGGAAATGTCCTACCTTTGTTTCTCACTACCCCGCTCATCACAGATAGTCCTGGCTCTTCTGCAAAAAAAACCCCTATCTGTCGCAGAGACTTCTAAACATTCTTCCTTACCGAAGTACTGTGTACTCTTTATTCTAACCTGACAAATCTCCGCTGTATGTGGTTTCAATACTTTTGTCTTGTGTACTCTGACTAACGAAGATATGTGCATGTCTTGTTCGTAAGGTACAAACGCATTCCCGACTTTAACCTTTCTCAAATCAAAATAGATGCGTGCTCCGTTCTTATCAAGCCAATCGTTTCCCAAAATGAAATTTCTATTCATCTCTTTCACTACATAAAAACGATGTTTGAACGACTGCTTTTCAATTTTGAAGTCCAGTTCAATGCTACCCACGACTCCTAGCGCTTCTCCACTGACTGTAGCGATACACTTCTTTTCTCTAACCTTGGCTTGTTCTGCAATTTTTCATACGCCTTCTTGCTAATCAACGATACTTCCGCCCCCGTATCTATGAGACTTCTAAACTTTTGACTTCCTACCTTACAGACTATGCATTTTGGACTCCCCGCTAAGTTGATGCTAAAGGATCTACTGTTTCCCCCGTTCTGCTCACCGGCTTCTCGTGGTGCAGAATGTTCTAGTTTTCCTGTCGCTCCTGTCCTATCCTAGCCCTACATTCTCTTTGTCGGTGGCCGTAACCCCCGCATCGCCAACACCGCACGTGTTGATACCTTTGCTGTGGCAAAGACGACTTTTGCTGACCGACTGCGTTTACCCGCCTAGCCTTGCAATAGCGTGCCTTGTGGCGTGGTGAACCGCATCGAAAACACCCCCTATCTCTAGAGTGATCCACTTCCATGGGTTCTTCCCTATCCCTGCGATACTGGTCTACTGTGGATTTGGTCACAGTACTTTTCTGTTTCACTCTAAGATCAAACATTTGCCGAAAATTCTGTTCTGTTACGGCTATGCTTATGGCTCTCTCTAACGTGGCTGGCGCTTCCCGCATGACTTTCATTTTTAAGTGGTCATGCGTAAGTCCGTCTATAAAGCAGGCTATCAATTGCCTGTCTTTGATTGGACCATCCTCGTCAGGAAAAGCTTCCTCCCCTAACGATATCAATCTTTCTGCGAACAAGGGAACGCTTTCATCCTTCCCCTGTCGGGCTCTCTGTAGGAGGGTCAGTGCATACTGTTCGTCCCTGAACTCACCGAATCGGACCGTTAGCTGTTTTTTCAGTTCTTCCCAACTATTGTTCCCGTTGGTTTGAATAAACCGACCAATAAAGTCGCTCACCGCCCCACTACTCGCCTGATATGCGACAAAGGCTTTCCTCTCAACTATATTCACAAGTGCAGCATTTTTTTCTATTTTTGTGATCAATTCTGCACACTTTTTCTGATCTCCATTGAAGGTGGGGATCAGCTGTGAAATGGATTGTGCATTAACAGCGGATGACATCCCTTCTATCTGACTGCATAATGCGGACAACACCGGGTTAAATGGGTGTGGCCTTCCTACATATTCTTCTGCCATTTTCACTATAACTACAAAATATTGCTGGCCCTTAATCAAAACTGTAGCGATGACACAAAAAGGTCACTCACCTGTTTGTCCAGCGTTGGTGACGGTGGTTGTGGCCAGAGGTCGTTTCGTCTGCCAGTGCGGCCGGCTCCTTCTCAGTCTCGTTTCACGCTCGTTTTTCTGCCTCTCGTTCGGCGTCTTCAGTTCTCGGCGTCGTCGTACTTTTGACGTAGCGTCGTTCTGCCATCCTCTGCGATAGTTCTGTCTTCCATCTCGTTATTGGAATCTGCGATTGTTCTGTCTTCCATCTCGTTCTGACATCCCGCCATGGCTCTGCTAAACCCGTTCTGACATCCTGGTTACGCGGCACCAAAATTGGTTGTTACGTGTTGCACTATGAACACGTAAAACAACTGAAGTCCAGTGATGGTTTTCTCTCGTGTTTATTTCAGTCTAAAGAGCATTGTCTGGGGTTGGGCAAGACCAACCACAGACTACAATTCGGTCGTTCTCTGACTATTTGCTCTCTCTTTGACTTTCGTCCATCTCTCTCACTCTCCTCTCACTCTCCTCTCGTTGTGTTCCCTCTCTCGTTGTGTCTGGTTGTGTGTCTGTCTGTCTTGTGTTGTGTTGTGTCCCCCAGTATGTATATACCCTTGCCCTTATCAATCATGTTCCCACTTAGGACCCGCCCCTCGTTTAGGGCCGGTCCCGTTACGTGATTATGGCGTCCCCGCGTGCTAACGGTCCCGTTAATTAGAGGCCACCCATTTCCCATATAGTAACAGTTTCCGGGGGGCCGGTCTGTTATCTTGATTAAAGCTGCCCGGCACGTCCGGTAGTTATATACAGACGCTGACCGGAAACTACATCCAGATGCCGGATGTGGAGGCACGCGTCAGTAGTGCAACACGAATATTTTCCCAAAGGAACTTAAAAATGCCAAGGTTATACCCCTCCCGAAAACAAGATATATGACTGATGTTAATAACTATCGCCCCAGCTCACTATTGTCAATCCTTATTAAGCCACTGGAACGGCATATCCATAAACATCTCTTGGAATATTTATAAAATCTCACATTAATCCATCCCCTTCAGTCGGGATTCAGACCAATGCACAGCTGTCACACGGCCATAGCACGTCTAACTGATGTGTGGCTACGCTCAATAAATCAGGGCGAAATTACTGGCGCTGTATTTATTGACTTGCGAAAAGAATTTGTTTTTGTTGACCATAAACTTTTACTTTCCAAGCTAAATGTGTACTTTGGTAGTTCGTTTGGCAATAAATGCATTTCTTCCTCAAATAACTACAGCCAGAAATCTCTTTATCACCATGGCACAACTCCACTTTTCGCCTCATATCTTAGCGACAGAGAGCAGCCCGTCATGGTCAATGGATCATACTCCTCAAAGGGACTAGTAACACGGGGAGTTCCCCAGGGTTCAGTCCTAGGGCCTCTTCTCTTTTGCCTCTTTATAAATGACCTGCCGATACATTTGACTAGCGACAAAATTTAATGTGATTTACTCGCTGATGACGCCACAATTCACACCCCGGACAAGAGTATTGATTCTTTAAATGGCCGTTTACAGCAGGGTTTGAGCAAAATTTCCACCTTGTGCGAAAACAATGAAATGATTTTAAATCCTACCAAAACGGAATGCATGACGATAGCAACCCGTCAGAAGCACCAGCACAAACCACTTACACTCAGCCTGACTATCCATACCGATTTCGTTACTCAGGTAATTATTTACCGATTATTCGGTGTAGTTGTTGATGACAAGATAAGTGGCAATCGCACATAAATTCTGTATGTAAAACTGTTGCCATAAATGTTTTTATGCTTTCAAAGTTGAAGTACTTTATCGATGTTGATGCCCGCAAGTTATTTTACAATGCACATGTCAAATCCCACATAGATTATGCGTCCACGATATGGGATGGCAGCGGTGACATACACTTGAAGAGGCTTATCTCCCTGCACCGGAGAGCAGCGAAACATATCCTGCCTGATTCAGCCCTGACAACTGACGAAAAACTTAAAAAAAAAACTGAAAATGCTACCTCTTAGCAAGCATCACCTCTTAAACAAGGGAATGTTTATGTATAAAATCTTGAATGAGATTCACCCAGAATATCTTTGTAAGCTCTTTACCAAGGCAAGTTCAGGTTATTCTACTTCAAGACGAAACTTTATTACACCTCGCCCCACGATTGATCTATTTCAAACCAATGTATCTTTCTCAGGCGCGTCTTTCTGGAACAAACTGCCTACATGTATAACACACGCTAGCTCCCTCTCCTCTTTCAAGGAATGCCTCCTCAAGTACTTGTCTGCTGATACATAATCTAC
>BTPG01000003.1:100388615-100413615 GCA_036245525.1 Semisulcospira habei | reverse complement strand
TACCGTCGCTGAAGTCGGCAAATTTATTTCTAGCATGCCGAACAAAACGTCCACATGGATGGATGGTATCGACAACAATATTTTGAAAATGTCAATACCATAATATACGGTAGAGGCACTCACTTATATCTTTAACCTCTGTATAAAACACAGCACGTTTCCAACTATTTTCAAAGAGGCCAAGAAATTCCAGTCCCTAAATCAAAAGATCTTGAAGATGTCAATAACTACCGCCGTATCTCACTTTTGTCGGCCCTGTCAAAGCCCCTTGAAAAACACATACAAATACACCTCCTCGATTTTCTAGAAAAAGGCATTTCCATAATTATTAATCAGTCCGGCTTAGACCGAAAAACTCATGTCAGTCAGCACTGACACACATTGTAGACAGCTGGCTCGAATCTATAAATAAAAAACTGATGTCTGGAGATGTTTTCTTAAACTTAACAAAAGCATTTGATCTAGTCGACCATGACATTCTCTTAAAGAAGTTTGCAGCATACTATATAAGTGAAACTGCCATAGCATTCTTTAGATCATACCTAACGGAGAGAAAACAAAATGAAAATACCCATGGAAAATACTCTAAACAAGGACAAGTTAACTACGGTGTCCACCTGGGGTCGATCTTGGGGCCTCTTCTAATTATACTATTCATTAATGATTTGCCTTTGCATATTACTAACACTGATGTCAACTGCAACCTGTTTGCGGACGATACGAGCCTCCATGTTTCGGGTAAAAAACATCTGACATTAACCTTAGCTTACAAAGTAGTCTCAGCATGGTTTCCGTCTGGTGTAGAGAGAATCATATGGTTATTCATCCAGGAAAAGCAAAGAGTATTTTAATCACTACACGACAATAACACCAACGCAGACCACAGCCGTTACATTTACAACTGAACGCTAAACCGATAGAACAAGTCACAGAGTGTAAATTCTTGGGAATACGCATTGACGAACAACTATGTTCGGAGATGCATATAAATACAGTCTGTAAAACCATTGCTAAAAACATTTTCCTGTTGTCCCAGCTTAGACAAGTAACGGATACATATACTCGTAAACTGGTTTTTCATGCCCATATCAAGTCTCACGTTGATTATGTCTCCACAGTGTGGGACGGTTGTAGTCATGTTTACACGAACAAGTTAAACTCTATCTATAAAAGAGCTGTCAAAATGATAGATGCGCGGTCCATTCCTACCACAGACAAATTTTGACATCTAAACATTCTCGGCCTGCGTCAACAAATTAATTTCAACAAATGCATCATCATGCATAATATATTAAATAACATGACACCGCAGTATCTAACCACAAAATTTATGCCACAGCGAGAACGTGAACGGACCTCAGGGAACAATACTTGACCCCAATCTCTGCCTAGATCTGACCTCTTTAAAAATAGTTCATCATTTTTGGACTGTTTGTATGGAAAACACTATTCCTGTACATTGGAAGACTATAGCCTCGCTTGGAATCTTTAAAATGAAACTTTTCGATTACCTGATGAGCCAAACATAACAACACTGGGCATTTATTTAAACAAAACCTGATGGTTAATACTTTCATGTAAGACATGCATTTATGCATATAGTGTTTGTGTGTGTGTGTGTGTGTGTGTGTGTGTGTGTGTGTGTGTGTGTGTGTGTGTGTGTGTGTGTGTGTGTGTGTGTGTGTGTGTGTGTGTGTGTGTGTGTGGTATAAGATGAATGTTGAGTGTATTATTAGTTTGTGTATAAAAGTTTTTTTTTTTATAATTTTGTTATTACTTTTTTTTTTTAAATTATTGTTGCATGAAATAATGTGTGTAAATAATAATAATAATAATTATTATTATTATTATTATTATTATTATTTAACTTATTTTATGTTGTAGATGTTAGCAATGCCAAGTTTGTAAAATGACGATTTGTTTTTGTCAAATCTTTTTACTGTTGAAAAATAAAGTTTCATCTTCATCATCAACATCATCATCATCATCATCATCATCATCATCTCTCTCTTTCTCTTTTCTCTCTCTCTCTCTCTCTCTCTCTCTCTCTCTCTCTCTCTCTCTCTCTCTCTCTAAAAACAACGACACATAATTATGAGCCATTCTTTGCTAATGGTGAAAAAAAAATGGAAAACCAGATACATTCTAAAACTCTGAAAAAAACTACCAAGTGAGTAGGAAAAGCACTGACAAGACAGAGAAGTGTGCATGATAGACCAATGATCATAGATCTACTTTGGTCCAAACACACACACACACACAAAAAGATAGGAAAGAGGGGGTGCGCTAATTAAGTGACTGAAAGCAATGCATATGGAAGCCCCCCCACCCCCACCCCCTGAAGGGGGGCGTATCACATATCCCACTGTTCCAGCCACTCAATGCATGGAAATTTAAATCTAGGTCCCCCAAGTGGGGGTCCAGATATTGAGCCGGTGTGGACAGCTGTTTCGGTCTTGGCGACCTCTTCAGCACACCATCGGCAATACTGGAGTAAGAGAATGAATTTCTGCCTACCTGCAAAGAAGACCACATTTTACGGTGGTTTCTGCAGGGGCATACATTCCATGCCTCCACCTAGAGCTAAATTTCCGTGCACCCTAAGAGAGAACATACAAAAAAGGGGGAAGGGGTTGCAGTCAAAATTGTAGTAAAAAAAAGTAGATATCTATGATCATTGGTATATCATGCACACTTCTCTCCCTTGACAGTGCTTTTCCTACTCACTTGGTAGATTTTTCTAAATTACAAGCACTGGCAATCAACCCTTTCGGTCTAGTTTTTTATTCTAAAACTCTGTCTACGACTAATTAATATAAAATTTCTGAATTTGATTTTGTCTATTACCTGAAATAAAAACCAAAAGATCAGGATCCGTGATCAGAGCGATTTCATTTAGTGGTGGTGTTGGTGGTAGTGGGATGGGGTGTGTGTGTGTGTGTGTGTGGGGGGGGGGGTGGTGGTGGTAGTGGGATGGGGTGGTGGGGGGTGGGGGTGTGTGCTTCAAAAGTAACCTGCACACACTGTGACGCGACATGGTATTTTTTTCAAATCTAGAAACTAGTTGTGTGACTTCCAATATTATATCTAATTAAAACACACCAATTACACGCCATTTATATGACCTTGGAAATTCTGAAGTCCGATGTGTAGTGCGTGGGAACGGCTTAAACCTGTGACGCCATTTGCAGATTACAAGAAAACCAAACTTTGTTCTGGTGTACTTAATTGTCACAACTAAGTTTTAATAATCTTTTCCCATATTCTCTGTATAGAGATGAGTTAGATAAAGTACACTGTATTGACCCAGTGCATAGCTCAATAAATAAAATAACTATGCAAACAAAAAATATGGTAACCTACATGATGGTTCCTTCGCAATGAACGCCAAACTAGGATGCCGTCAGAAAATAAAAGCAAAAAGTGGTTTAATGCGAACATACAGAAATAATACGCATAGTTAATTTAGGTGCAATATTTATTTATAAATAATGTCTGCCATCGGAATGCTGCCATGGTCGGCAAGAATCATGCTCACGAGGCACAGCACTTGCGGATAAATTAACCAATCGTCCACAATTTTCTTTCAAATATGTTAAATATTCACAAGGCAAGCTTTGTTTATTCAAGAAAAAACAAGAAAGACAAAGTTCTTATCCCTCAAGTTTATGAACGATTCACACATGTCTGACAATAAGTAATGGGATGGCTTCTGCACTAACAAAATCCATTTTTTCTCAATTTTTTTAAAAAAATCAGTTTTCACACATCTGTGAAACTCCCGTGACCCTTAACCTTCGCCGCCGTGAGATGACCTTAGTTGCCTGCTTGTCGTTAAACCAAATAACTAACTTGATCTTTGCGATGAGTAGTATTAGGCAGGTCTTATCATGAGCTATCTATGTGCCAAAATTTGATTGAAAAGTTTGCAAAAATGTTGATAATAACTACAATTATTGGCATTTTATACACACTTTTATTTGTTGATTTCTTGTCAGCCTTGACCTTTTCCGAGGGTAATCAAAATTAGTATGCATACATAGGTCTTACCATCAGGTATCTCTGTAGCAAGTTTGGGTTTGAAGTTGTGAATAGTACTCGAGAATAAACATTTCTTGTCAAAATATGGCTATTTGTTTTACCTATTTCCTGAGCTCTTGTGACCCTTGACCTTTCAGAGGGGTCATCCAAATTAGTATGCATAGATAGGTCTTACCATCAGGTATCTCTGTAGCAAGATTAGGTTTGAAATTTTGAATAGTAATCAAGAAAAAGAATCTTATCAAAATATGGCAATTTTTCTTAATCTTTCCAAGGGGTCATCCAAATCAGTATGCATAGATAGCTCTGACCATCAGGTATCTCTGTAGGACATTTGGGTTTGGAGTTGTAAAAAGTAATTGAGAAAAAACATTTCCTGTCAAAATATTGTTATTACGGACGACGGACGAACGACCATTGGTTCAGAACATATACTCACTTTTGCTTGCACGTGATCCAAAAATCAATAAAAGAACTGAGGGAAAAAAAAGTGAGGGAAAGAGAAGTTACACACACACACACACACACACACACACACACACACACACACACACACACACACACACACACACAGAGGCACGCACGCACGCACGCACGCACACACACACACACACACACACACACACACACACACACACACACACACACACACACACACACACACACACACACACACACAAACGCAAAAAACAGTCAATTTTCTGAACTTTACTATGAAATTTTACCAATCAATTTTCTATGTGGAACATTCATGTTTCGAAATAGAAATTTCCACGGCGATCAAATCGAGGCTCTGGTACGACCCTCTGAATCTCATCAAAACAACAGCAACTGTGGATTCGTCTGGGTTGTCTGAACATGCAAGGAAGTTGCCGTGTTGTTTCAGGAAGCTGACTTGAGCCGACAGCCATCTTTTGACTTTGACGTCTTTGATCTGAGAATAGAAATAGGTGACATAGAAATATCTTGACCATAATCAACAGTTATCACAGATAAATGAAACTGAACATCTGAAAGAAACTAAATTGATGTCACACATCGTGCAGGAAACCAAAATCAATCAAATCGAAAACATTTCAGTGTTTGAGCTATTTGAAGCTGAACTTGAGCATCTACTAAAACTGAGCCGTAAAAAAAAACCTAGAGGGGGAAATATTTCTCACAATGATCGTCAAAAACAAAGCTACACGAACCGGAAGTAACCGGCATATGTGCCACGTTGAGTCATCGTGTCCGATTGATGCAAGTTACCTAGTTACCTAAAATAAAGTTTTGATGAATATTCGTCAAAGCAAACAATGAAATGCTGTATCGTCAGTAATGTGATAAAAACGTGTTTATCAAAGCCGAATGGAAAAGAAACACAACTTCAATTTATTACAATAACTTCGAACACATCATTTCGAAGTAAACTAAACAACACGTGACAAGACTGAAAACAAAAGCACAGATCACTTAAGTTCCATCGAATTATCATACTAAGGCACAATAAACCAACTGTTTTGAACAATTCATTCCCCTTAATCGCATGAATTAGTTATTTGTCAAAGTTTAGTAACTCACCTTAGCCCAAGATAATGCAGAAAACAGCCTATTGGAACCGATTTTCAGAGCGAGTCGAAACCGTTTGGTCAAAAGTAACCCGCAGCAAATGGCGCGTAAAGGAGTGAGTCACGCCACAGTTTTGGGGGGCCCACAGACGAACAACTCAAAACTTCTTCCGCGAAGGGTCATCAATATGTATCTGTGTGATACATTTCAACCACTGCCGTTGTCTCTCTCTCTCTCTCTCTCTCTTGGCTTGACTTCGCAAACGAAGATTTTATAGGAGTTGCCTACGACGTCTGCAGGCTTGTTCGTGGCTACGGAGGCCAATCCGGGACAGGCAGCTTCGACCGCAGTGGCTGCAGGGGAAGGTATGCCCAGGGTTCTGAGTTGCGGCATCTCTGTTTATTCTCCTGAACCGCTTGTCCTTAAGGCTAGCTCTGCGAGAGTCCTCAAAGGAGACAGCTGCCTTGTAAATGGTGGAGCGCCAGGTGTCACGGTCCACAGCAAGCGAGGACCACTGGTGATGGTCGATTTGGCAGGCACTAAGTGACTTCTTGAGACAGTCTTTGTATCTCGTCTTTGGAGCCCCTCTGTCACGGTGTCCAGTAGCAAGCTCGCCAAACAGGGTAATCTTTGGTAGGCGATGATCCTCCATCCTGGATACATGCCCCGCCCAGCACAGCTGTGTCAGCAGAAGCAAAGCCTCGATGCTCACAGTTTCAGCCTGTTCAAGAACCTCGACGTTGGTGACATAGTCACTCCAGTGAATGCCGAGGATGGTACGCAGGCAGCGCTGGTGGAACCGGTCGAGGAGTCGTAGTTGGCTGCGGTAGAAGGCCAAGGAATCTCAACCATACAGCAGGGTGGTGAGGACGACAGCTCTGTACATGCTAATCTTGGTGCCTGTTTCAGCTGTTGATTGTACCACACCCGCTTGAAAAGTCGCCCGAAAGCGCTGTTCGCTTTTGCCAGCCTGCTGTCAAGCTCATTGTCCAGCTTGGCGTCCGACGTTATAATGCACTCAAGGTAAGTAAACTGGTGCACTGACTTTAGTTCAGACTCGCCGAATGTGATGTGAGGAGGGCGATACACTGTCTTGGGTGCCGGCTGATGGAGGACCTCTGTCTTTTTCAGGTTGACCTCGAGTCCAAAGAGCTGGACAGCTTTGATTGTACATTAAGTAAAGTCCCGAGAAGCAACAAGGCGAAGCAGGACGTGATGCGCTGCAGGGCTCTCTCTGTGTGTGCAACGAGGGCAGCGTCATCAGCATAAAAGCAGCTCACGAATCAGTTGGTCTAGGGTTTTCGTGTGCGCAGCCTCATACAGAGCACCCCTGCAGACGACAAAGTCATCATCCTTGGCGACTTCAACGCCAGAGTGGGCCAGGACTCTGAAGCCTGGAAAGGAGTCCTCGGCAAGCATGGCGTCGGGAACTGCAATGACAATGGCCGCCTACTGTTGGAGTTCTGTGCAGAGCAGCAACTGGTCATCACCAACACTAATATTCAGCAAAAGGACAGTCGAAAGACCACCTGGATTCATCCTCGCACCAAACACTGTCACATTATCGACTATGTACTAGTGCGTCAGAGGGACCGCAGTGACGTCCTCCACACCAGAGTGATGCCCAGCGCAGAGAGCCACACTGACACCGTCTTGTCCGCTACAAACTCAGGCTCCATGTCAAGCCAAAACCCAAGAAATGCCCCCCCCCCCCCCCCCCCAAGAAAAAGCCTGATGTTGCCAGCCTTCACGTGAAAGCTGCCTTTCAGACAGATTTACAGCACAGGCTCAAAGATACAGCGGACCCAGCAGACTCCTCCCCTGAAACACTTTCGGAACAACTGAAAACTGCTATTGCAAAATCCTCTTCAGAAGTCCTGGGTTTCGCTAGAAAGAAGAATAAAAGACTGGTTTGATGAAAACGATGTTGACATCCAGGAACACCTAGCAAAAAAAAAAAAACAACGACCCTCCCGTCAGGCCCACCAAGCCCAGCCTTCCTGCCATGTGAAGAAGTCTGCCTTCCGCCTCGTCTGCAGCAGTCTCCAGCATAAGCTCAGAGATCTCCAGAATGAGTGGTGCACCAGACTTGCACAGAGGACCCAGCTTTGCGTTGACAATGGTGACTACAATGGCTTCTACGAAGCACTAAAAGCAGTGTATGGCCAAAGACACCTGGTACAAAGTCCCCTGCGAAGCGCGAATGGCCAGGCACTCCTCACATATAATACCTCCATCTAGAACCGCTGGTCGGAGTACTTTAAGAGCCTCTTCGGATCTGAGCGCACTGTTCAAGAAGCAATCGTCCTAAAAATCCCACAACTCCCAATAAAGGTTGAATTGGACGAATCGCCCACCGCTGAAGAGACCCTCACAGCCATCCACCATCTCAAGAGTGGCAAAGCAGCAGGCATTGATGAATACCGCCAGAGATCTGGGAACATGGACGCACAGCACTGCACTTCAAGCTCCATGACCTCTTTCTCTCCCGCTGGGAGAAAGGAACACTACCAAAGGATCTCCGTGATGCTGTCGTTATCACCCTGTACAGGAACAAAGGCGAGAAGTCTGACTGTTCCAACTATCGGGGAATTACCCTGCTGTTTATTGCTGGGAAAATTCTTGAAAGGCTGCTCCTGAATCGGCTGGTACCTGCCATCGCTGAAGACCACCTCCCAGAGGGCCAGTGTGGCTTCAGAGCAAACAGGAGCACACCGATACGTTCTTTGTGCTGAGACATCTTCAAGAGAAGTGCCGCGAGCAGAACAAAGGGCTGTACGTAACGTTCGTGGACCTAACAAAAGCGTTCGACATTGAGCAGGCAAGGCATATGGCAGATCCTGGATCGACATGTTTGTCCCCAAAAATTCCTCAGCATGATTGTCCATCTAGACGAGGACCAGCAAGGCCAGGTCTGACTCAACAATGTCCTCTCAGAACCATTCCCTATTGTCAACGGCATAAAGCAGGGCTGCGTGCTGGCAACGACCCTCTTCACTACCTTTTTTGGCATGATGTTGAAGCAGGCCACAGTAGACCTCGATGGTGACGATGCAGTGTACATCAGGTATCGTTTCAATGGCAGCATATTCAACCTGAGACTACTACAGGCCCACACAAAAACCCACTGCCGTTGTGTTGACGTTTGAAATGCCGTCCTTGCAAGAAACCGTCGAAAGAAAACATGCGGTAAACTGCGTCTTGGATGCGACCTGACTCTCTCAAATAAGCTATTAAGAGGCATACAATTGCATATAATTATTAGCTTCTACTTCTTGAAAGCAACTTATTTTAAACTCACAAGTAATAAACAATGCGAACTTGCTGACTTGGATGGTTTATATCGTCTGCTCAATATTCAATTTACGACTGCGTCTTTGTGACACCACCAGAATGCAGGATACCCCCCTTTTTCACAGAAGGACTGTGCAACAAAAGCAGATTGTTTTTAAAACTTTTTTTGTTGTTTAAGCTTTATTTTCATATAAGGAACGAACACATGGCATACGTTTTGCTATTTGAAACAAGTGACCAAAACAGATCGTAAACAAAGTGAGGGGTTGCCGTTCCACGTTTGGGCAGCCATTGTTGTGTGCTAAATCGAAAACAATCAAGAACAAAGACTCTTTATTGTGCACTAATTTCCTCAAGATTGCTTTTGCTGATACCGTGATATTTGAAGCATACAATAAATATCTCATTTTATTATGTCAATTTCCCCATTTCCTGAAAATGGGTCAAGTTTACACTGACCCTCTGCAGTCACCATTAGCAAAGAATGACTCACATGCACTGTGGCCCTTATAGAGCTCACCATAAGTCTATTACTGTAAGTGTGCAACACGTCGGACGTACATGTAGTAACATGTAACTTTAGTCGACGCGTAATGTTCGATCGCCCTAGCTTGAATATTCTGTAGTGACGTGAAACAAGATGGGGTATGAATCATAACCCGCAAAGTCGCTTCTATATAAGAGCCATAACTCACAATGTTCCTTTTATATGCGAGCTGTACTCGCCGTCAAGGGTATCTACCTGTTGCCTTTTACCTGATTCTGATTTTGAAATATATTTGAAAAAGCCTGGCAAATTTGTCAATGCAACTGTGAGCTGATAAGTCTATTACTGTAAGTGTGCAACGCCTATCGATTCTGAAATAGCTCAGACGGTTAAGCGTCGGAGCAAGAGAACGAAGGGAATCGTCCGGTCGTGGGTTCGGGTCCCCGTTCCAGCTCCGGTAGCTGGACTCGCAATCCAGGGAAAACAAAACAGACTTGTTCCATAGCATGTCCGTTAAAAGGTCCTGGTAAATCAAAGTGGCACAGTTGCAGTGCGCCTGAATTGACCAGTGTTCAGGTCGTACTCCATAGGTAATAGATTTTCCTGTCCCCATAACCCGCCTGTTAGGGCCGTCTATTATTACTTCGGTGCCGTGTACGTTAAACCCCGAACATACCAAACCAAAGCCTATCGAAAAAGTGCACGCTTAGTGTCGCGGCCGACGCGCGTTTGAACAGGTGTTTTCAAAGTGTCTATTTGAAGACAGTGTGTCTAAAGCACACTGGTAACAAGTACCGGAAGGGCCAGATATATAGAAATCTTTTACGTACTAAAATGTTCGTTTCGGGACGTATTGGCATGTAAACGTCATGTTATGTTCTAAACATGCAAGGTTGAAAGAATACTTTTGTTGTACTGTGCAGATTTTGGCGTGGTGTGTGCGTATGTGTGCAGAGTAGAAGGGGGATGGGGTGGGGGGGGCGGGGGGGGGGGGGGTTGGGGTGGGGTGGGGGATATCAAATTTATATGTTTACAAAGGTCTTGTCACAAAGTATCCTTGTGCCAAGTTTGAAGACTTAGGCTTTAATAGTCGCCGAGAAAATGCCAACGTTAAAGTTTACGACAGACGACAGCGGACGGACGACGGACGACAGACGACGGACGGACGACCACGGCCCAGAACATAGACGCACTTCTGCTCTTCATGTGAGCCAATAATAGAAGGCGTTTTGCTATTGGAGATATTACCAGATAATAAAGATAATAATAATGTTCAAATCATCATTTTTATTTATTGCTATTATTATTATTATTATTATTATTATTATTTGGTCATTGTTGTAATGACATAATAATAATAATAATAATCCAAATAATAATAATAATAATAATAATAATAATAATAATAATAATAATAATAATAATAATAATAATAATAATAATAATATCGTCGTCATAGTTTGATGTTTTATTGATTATCAACGGGCGCTGGAAGGGACAGAACTCACTGTAGGCTTTCTTCAGGAAGAGCGGCGACCCGCGACACACGAGGCGTCCTTTAGCCAAAATGGCGACACGGCTGCCCAGCGCGTCCGCCTCGTCCATGAAGTGAGTGGAGATGAGTATCGTCCGCCCTTTACGATTCTTCTGCAACAGGGCCCACATTTGTCGTCTGGCCGAGGGGTCCACCCCGGATGTGGGCTCGTCCAGTATCACCACCTGTCGCAGGGACAAAGCTGGTCGTTGTCCAAATGTCACGTTATTCAATTGCTGAGACGGCTGCTGCTTTAAAAAATATGCGACGGAAAAGGTAAGGGTCGGTTGATTTATAAATCAGTTTTCCCTTTTGGTATGCTTTAATCTTACGAAGCATGCCAATGTTAGTCGTGCTTTAATCTTACGAAGCATGCCAATGTTAGTCGTGCTTTAATCTTACGAAGCATGTCAATGTTAGTCGTGCTTTAATCTTACGAAGCATGTCAATTTTAGTCGTGCTTTAATCTTACGAAGCATGTCAATGTTAGTCGTGCTTTAATCTTACGAAGCATGCCAATGTTAGTCGTGCTTTAATCTTACGAAGCATGCCAATGTTAGTCGTGCTTTAATCTTTTGAAGCATGCCAATGTTAGTCGTGCTTTAATCTTACGAAACATGCCAATGTTAGTCGTGCTTTAATCTTACGAAGCATGCCAATGTTAGTCGTGCTTTAATCTTACGAAGCATGCCAATGTTAGTCGTGCTTTAATCTTATGACGCATGCCAATGTTAGTCGTGCTTTAATCTTACGAAGCATGCGAATGTTAGTTGTGCCCCTTGACTTATACTGCCCGCACATTTATTTCCCACATTTTTGGTGGCGTCGTCTAACGACTATGCACCTGTTACCGGAGATGGACCAACCATGATAATTCAACGGCAGTGCCAAATTAGCTTGGCACCGACAGGCGCCAAGCTACGGCAAGCATGGCGTTGGGAACTGCAATGACAATGGTCGCCTACTGTTGGAGCTCTGTACAGAGCAGCAACTTGTCATCACCAATACTACTTTCCAGCAAAAGGACAGTCGAAAGACCACCTGGATGCATCCTCGCTCCAAGCACTGGCACCTTATCGACTATGTCCTAGTGCGTCAGAGGGACCGCAGTGACGTCCTCCTCACCAGAGTGATGCCCAGCGCAGAGTGCCACACTGACCACCGCCTTGTTCGCTGCAAACTCAGGCTCCGCCTCAAGCTGAAACCCAAGAAAGGGGGTCCCCCCAAGAAAAAGCTTGATGTTGCCAGCCTTCAGCGTGACGACAAGAAAGCTGCCCTTTAGGCCGATTTACAGCGCATGCTCAAAGACACAGTTGATCCAGCAGACTCCTCCCCTGAAACACTCTGGGAACAAACTAAAACTGCTATTGTAAAATCCTCTGTGGAAGTCTTGGGCTTTGCTAGAAAGAGGAACAAAGACTGGTTTGACGAAAACGACGTAGAGATCCAGGAACTTCTAGCAAAAAAAAAAGAGCCACCCACCAGGCCCACCTAGCCCAGCCTTCCTGCCTTGTGAAGAAGTCTGCCTTCCGCCTCATCTGCAGCAGTCTCCAGCTCAAGCTTAGAGAGCTCCAGAATGAGTGGTGGTCCAGACTCGCACAGAGGACCCAGCTCTGCGCTGACAACGGTGACTACAGGGGCTTCTCCGAAGCACTGAAAGCAGTGTATGGCCCTAGGCATCTGGTACAAAGTCCCCTGCGAAGCGCTGATGGACAGGCACTCCTCACAGATAATACCTCCATCTTGAACCGCTGGTCGGAATACTTTCAGGACCTCTTCGGCGCTGAACGCACTGTTCAAGAAACAGTCATCCTCCAAATCCCACACCTTCCACTAAAGTTTGAATTGGACGAACCACCCACCGCCGAAGAGACCCTCACAGCCATCCACCAGCTCAAGAGTGGCAAAGTAGCAGGCATTGACGGAATCCCGCCAGAGATCTGGAAACATGGAGGCCCAGCACTGCACAACAAGCTCCACGACCTCTTTCTCTGCTGCTGGGAAAAAGGAACACTACCAAAGGATCTCCGTGATGCAGTCATCATCACCCTGTACAAGAACAAAGGAGAGAAGTCTGCCTGCTCTAATTATCGTGGAATTACCCTGCTGTCCATTGCCGGGAAAATTCTCGCAAGGTTGCTCCTGAATCGGCTGGTACCTGCCATCGCTGAAGACCACCTCCCAGTGGGCCAGTGTGGCTTCAGAGCCAACAGGAGTACCACCGACATGGTCTTTGTGCTGAGACAGCTTCAGGAGAAGTGCCGCGAGCAGAACAAAGGGCTGTACGTAACGTTTGTCGACTTAACAAAAGCGTTTGACACTGTGAGCAGGCAAGGTATGTGGCAGATCCTGGAGCGACTAGGTTGTCCCCCAAAGTTCCTCAACATGATCGTCCAGCTCCACGAGGACCAGCAAGGCCAGGTCAAACTAAACAGTGACCTCTCAGAACCATTCCCCATTCGCAACGGCGTGAAGCAAGGCTGCGTGCTGGCACCGACCCTCTTCACCATCTTCTTCAGCATGATGTTAAAGCAGGCCACAGTGGACCTCGACGATGACGACGCAGTGTACATCAGGTATCGTCTCGATGGCAGCCTGTTCAACCTCAGACGACTGCAGGCCCACACGAAAACCTTAGACCAACTGATTCGTGAGCTGCTCTTCGCTGATGACTCTGCCCTCGTTGCACACACAGAGAGAGCCTTGCAGCGCATTACGTCCTGCTTCGCAGATGCTGCCCAGCTCTTTGGACTTGAGGGCAGTCTGAAAAAGACAGAGGTCCTTCATCAGCCGGCACCCAAGGAAGAGCATCGCCCTCCCCACATCGCCATCGGCGAGTCCGAACTGAAGTCTGTACACCAGTTTACCTACCTTGACTGCATCATCACGTCAGACGCCAAGCTGGACAAGGAGCTGGACAACAGGCTGGCAAAAGCGAACAGTGCTTTCGGGCGACTATTCAAGCGGGTGTGGCACAATCAACAGCTGAAAAAAAGGCACCAAGATCAGCGTGTACTGAGCTGTCGTCCTCACCACCCTGCTGTACGGTTCCGAGTCCTGGGCCCTCTACCGCAGCCAACTACGACTCCTCGAACGCTTTCACCAGCGCTGCCTGCGTACCATCCTCAGCATTCACTGGAGTGACTATGTCACAAACGTCGAGGTCCTTGAACAGGCGGAAACTGTGAGCATCGAGGCTTTGCTGCTGCGGACACAGCTTCGCTGGGCGGGGCACGTCTCCAGGATGGAGGATCATCGCCTACCCAAGATCACTCTGTTCGGCGAACTCGCCACTGGACACCGAGACAGAGGGGCACCAAAGAAGAGATACAAAGACGGTCTCAAGAAGTCACTTAGTGCCTGCCAAATCGACCACCGCCAGTGGTCTTCGCTTGATGCGGACCATGACATCTTGCGCTCCACCATTCACAAGGCAGCCGTCTCCTTTGAGGACTCTCGCAGAGCTAACCTGAAGGACAAGCGGCTCAGAAGAAAAAAACAGAGTTGTCATAACTCAGAACCCTGACCAGACCTTCCCCTGCAGCCACTGCGGTCAAAGCTGCCTGTCCCGGATTGGCCTCCGTTTCCACAAAAATGCCTGCAGACGACGTGGGCAAGCCCTATAGAATCTTCGTTCGCGAAGTCAAGCCAAGAGAGGGGGGGCCAAATTAGCTTGGCACCGACAGGCGCCAAGCGAATCTGGCACTACCCTTGAATTATCATGGTGGACCCATCTCCTGCTGGAGTGCGTCAGGGCTGAATGGGTTAACCCACGTGACGACCCCACGGCGCGGCCACATTTTCACACATTGGGAGGTGTCATCTAACGACTATGTGACGACCCCACGGCGCGGCCACATTTTCACACATTGGGAGGTGTCATCTAACGACTATGTGACGACCCCACGGAGCGGCCACATTTTCACACATTGGGAGGTGTCATCTAACGACTATGTGACGACCCCACGGAGCGGCCACATTTTCACACATTGGGAGGTGTCATCTAACGACTATGTGACGACCCCACGGTGCGGCCACATTTTCACACATTGGGAGGTGTCATCTAACGACTATGTGACGACCCTACGGAGCGGCCACATTTTCACACATTGGGAGGTGTCATCTAACGACTATGTGTCGACCCCACGGAGCGGCCACATTTTCACACATTGGGAGGTGTCATGTAACGACTATGTGACGACCCCACGGAGCGACCACATTTTCACACATTGGGAGGTGTCATCTAACGACTATGTGACGACCCCATGGCGCGGCCACATTTTCACACATTGGGAGGTGTCATCTAACGACTATGTGACGACCCCACGGAGCGGCCACATTTTCACACATTGGGAGGTGTCATCTAACGACTATGTGACGACCCCACGGAGCGGCCACATTTTCACACATTGGGAGGTGTCATCTAACGACTATGTGATGACCCCACGGAGCGGCCACATTTTCAAACATTGAGAGGTGTCATCTAACGACTATGTGACGACCCCACGGCGCGGCCACATTTTCAAACATTGGGAGGTGTCATCTAACGACTATGTGACGACCCCACGGCGCGGCCACATTTTCACACATTGGGAGGTGTCATCTAATGACTATGTGACGACCCCACGGAGCGGCCACATTTTCACACATTGGGAGGTGTCATCTAACGACTATGTGACGACCCCACGGCGCGGCCACATTTTCACACTTTGGGAGGTGTCATCTAACGACTATGTGACGACCCCACGGCGCGGCCACATTTTCAAACATTGGGAGGTGTCATATAACGACTATGTGACGACCCCACGGCGCGGCCACATTTTCAAACATTGGGAGGTGTCATCTAACGACTATGTGACGACCCCACGGAGCGGCCACATTTTCAAACATTGGGAGGTGTCATCTAACGACTATGTGACGACCCCACGGCGCGGCCACATTTTCAAACATTGGGAGGTGTCATCTAACGACTATGTGACGACCCCACGTCGCGGCCACATGTAAAAAAATTGGGAGGTGTCATCTAACGACTATGCGTAATTTGCAGGAAAGAGATCGACCATGGTAACTCAAGGCTAGTGCCATATTAGGTTATTGTTCTTGCTAAAATCCACTTTGTATCCAGATTTTATTGATTGCTGGAAATATTTGGGGCAGAACTTACAAGGTTTCCAAAACCAAAAGACAACAAGAAATGCACACTCCTTATGGCTCACGTGTATGGCCCATGCACGTGTGTGTGACCTTTCTTAGAACTCAGAACTCAGAACACTTTATTTGATAGGCCAACGGCCCATTCGAATTTGGGTTAGTTTACATAACTGAAAAAAAAATGACAACACGAGAAAGGAAACAGACAAAGTATAAATAAAAACCAGTTTCGTCTTCGAATTGGTCCTCATAATATAATGGTCACACACACAGACAACTTTTGTCTTCATAATATAATGGTCACACACACAGACACCTTTTGTCCTCATAATATAATGGTCACACACACAGACACCTTTTGTCCTCATAATATAATGGTCACACACACAGACACCTTTTGTCCTCATAATATAATGGTCACACACACAGACACCTTTTGTCTTCATAATATAATGGTCACACACACAGACACCTTTTGTCCTCATAATATAATGGTCACACACACAGACACCTTTTGTCCTCAAAATATAACGATTACACACACACACAGACACCTTTCGAAATCACTTATGACCACCAACGAAATCGATGTTGTCTCAGAATGTAAGCATTTTTCACACATCTGTCAAACCCCTGTGTTACGATTGTGGTTGTGTTGTCCTGTGAGAGCATGCATGTTATAATTGTAAGAAACGATTCGATATTTATTTCAGCTCTCGTGGTTGCGAGTCACGTACCTTTTCGGTGGGATTTTCTTTTGTGCGCGCGTGGAGTGGAGTTCGCTTTGTTATGATACGCTAGGTTTGTTCAGGAAGTTTCTAGCGAAGTCGCACGGAGAAGAGCGGTCAATTTTTGTGCTGTATAGATTCGCAGAGAATAGACCAGAACGTTGCAGCAAAATCGCGCTCTGTCTAGTGACCTCGTATATGTAACTTCAAAGTGTCGGCAACCTTTTGAAACTCGGTATTAAAGTGTAAAGCCGCTCTTATAATCATAGTTGTTTACTCTGCGCGTGAAGTGGACAGCCAATTGGTGTGTTTTTGAAAGATTGTGAAACTTTTGGAAAGATTCCTGCTAGTTCGTGAACTGCCTACCATACGTTTTGTGATATGATTACACACTAGGATTCGGGGTTGAAATTAGTAGCCGAATTTGTGTAGGGTATTGTAGTTATGCTATATTTTTTTTTTTGCATTAATATTATGCGTTTGAGTTACGTTTTTTTTTCTGATTGGTAGCGTTGTATGATCTTTTTGGATTATTATGGAAATTGATTGTTTTATAAATGATTGGTGCTGGAAAGCACGTTCATACATTGTCATGCATTGCCAGTTGTAGTGACACACAGTTTATTGTCGGTACGTGGCCCGTATAGGGTGTACATTGTGAGAGACGCAGAGTAACGGTGGTGTACGTTGTATGAGAAACTTTGTGTCGCCAGTGTGGACGTATGCAGAAGAGACATTGTATCAGTGTTGGTGCATTTGGAAATGCATTGTGTGGAGATCGCATCGCTGAATTAAAATATTGTTGGAACTGTTACTCCAGTATTATCTACAACATTAAGCCACGTGTGACGAATTGCAGCTGAATGAAGTTTATTTGAAAGAACCTTACGTGCGTGCGTTTGGTGTGTTTGTCATACTACGACTATGACTCAACCACGTAACACCCCGCGACCTTTGCAATGAATTGACTAGATTAGTATTCATTGCATTGTCTTGACATAGTCTTTGAGGACAAATCATATTTGCCATATTTTACCTACTTCCTCACCTCCTTTTACCTTGACTTTTGAGAAAGGCTCTATAATTGGTATGTTTAGTAATGGCTTGCAACAAAGTATCCTTGGGGCAAGTTTGAAGACTGTGGCTCCTCTAAGAAAATGCCAACGCTAAAGCTTACGACGGACGACGGACGAGGGAAGAGGGACGACGGACGGAAGACCACTGGACCAGAACATAGACTTATTTTGATTCGCACGTGAGCAAAAAAAAAACCAACAAACAAACAAACAAAAACCTCTTTTAGTAAAGATAGACAATTCTTTCCACACATTCAAAATACCAATTCCTCCGTCTTGGTTGGTGAGTGTAGGGTGCGGGAGAAGGCGGGAAGGATTCAAGGTGGGTGGCCATGGTTGATGGTACACTCCGGCCCACGTCAGCCTCAGTGGGCCCGCCCACTCGCGTGCGCGGGCCCACAGCGGCTGACTTGGGCCTGAGGAGCTTTGCATGGTGAGCATTCACCTGGGAGCCCGCAATGAGGGCAATGCCCACCGACAGGCGCCGCTTCATGCCGCCAGACAAGGTTCCGGCGCTTTTCCACCTCTTGTTAATCAGGCCTGTCTGCCTAAGCATGTCTTCCACCTCATCGGCCATGTCAGCGCTCGGGAAACCCTTCAGCTGAATGAAAATCCAGAACAAATCGTTAGATGCACAAGACAATATTTATTTGCAAAAGCCTAAATGTTCATTTTTGAGGAAAGGAGTGAGTGAGTATAAATTGCATTACGTCCCGCAAGCGACAAAGGCCTTCTCAGGACGTGCCTGCGCTAAATGAAGAAAAGAACTGCAAGAAGCGCAGACAGGAGGGATAAATTCAAAAGAAAAATACAGATGAATGGACCAGAAAGACAGAAATACAAACCCCCAAAAGAGCAGAACCCACCTTGCAGGGGATAGACAAGGTGACCCTAGGAACTAAAAAGTAGGCAACCCCACCAAGGTCCCCTAGGGCAGACTCGGTGAGGGATTTTTGAGGAAAGGGAGACTTTTATTATTTTATACTGAAGATGGCGTTGTCATAAAGAAAATGGACATACCGAATTTCGCAGATAGTCGTCAGCTGAAAACTTACAATACACTAGTAGTAACATCGCTGACGCCACAAAAAGAAAAAGAAGAAGAAATACATGACAACACAAATTAACACAACAACAACAACAGCAAAAGCCTTGGAACCAACCAACCGTCCAAACAAGCATGCACGCAACCAACTTAAACCAACAAACCGACCAACCAACCAGCCAGCCAGCCAACCAACCAACCAACCAACCAACCAAACTACCGACCAACAAACCGACCAATCAACTAATAAGCCAACCAACAGTCAAACAACCAAGTAATCAATTAACTAAACAAGCCCAGACGAAGCAACAGATCGTCAGCAACAACAGGAAGGACACTGTTTATGAAAAATCCAATATTATTGAGCTGTAACCCCTTCAGTACCTTGGCGAAGAGGTACAAGTTCTGCTCCACTGTCAGCAGATCGAAGAGAATGTTGTGTTGGGGACACAAGCCCAGGCTCTCTCGAACTCTGTGGATTTGCGTCCTGATGTTGTAGCCATTCACGAACGCGGTCCCGGATGTAGGGGGAAAGAAGCCTGACGATAAAAGCGGAAAACGTGGTCTGACGGCTTTCAGTTGTAAGGTAAAAAAATCACAGGCCAGCTCACGCACGATGATGATGATGATGATAATGACGATAAGAACATTTCTGCTGGTGTGACAATGATAGCAAAAAATGAGTAACGATGAAGATAATGTCATTCAACAGGTGCCAGGATAGAGTCCGAAAAAGCCCAGGCAGTTAAGCGTCGGAGCAGGAGAGCGAAGGGAATCGCCGGGTCATGGGTTCAAATCCGCGTCCCAATCCTATAGCTGGACTCGCAATCCAAGGGCAAAAGGCGTATTTGTTCTATAGCATATCCGTTGAAAGGTCATGGTAAATCAAAGTGGCACAGTTGGAGCGCACCTGAATTAACCAGTGTTCAGGTCGTACTCCATAGGCAATAGATTTCCCTGTTCCCCATGACACGCCCGTCAGGGCCGTCCATTATCACTTTCGGTGCCGTGGACGTTAAACCCGGAACTAATCAATCAACCAGGTGCCAGGATAATCTGGCAGTATTCTTGCGATTGTACGTGCAGCTGGGTAGTACAGCGTTCGATTCCTGTCCAAAAGGTTGCAAGTTCCAACCCAGCCGCGATCAACACTTAGGTTATTCTGACTCTTTACGTGGTCTTTGAAATGATTCTCATGGTGGACCACAGACGTTGGGTGCATCAACGTGGAAAAGTAATATTTGTTGTGTGGTGAAACCCACCATCAAGCTGCCCACGCAAGGAATAACTATCGGAACTTGGAACGTTCGCACACTCTACCAGTGCGGCAAAGTGAAGGAACTCACCCACGAGTTGAAGCGCTATCGCTGGGACATTGTAGGACTTGCAGAAGTTCGATGGACAGGCTTCGGAGAAACAACAACAGATGAAGGCCATAAAATCTGGTTCAGCGGAAAAGAAACCAAGCACGAACATGGCGTAGCTTTTATCGTAAGGAAAGAGGTGGCTGGAACTGTCATCAGCTGCACCCCCGTGTCAAGCAGACTAATCTCCATCCGCATCTCCGCCCGACCGCATAACATCACTATCATTCAAGTATACGCTCCAACAGCAGATCATGATGATGAAGAATTAGAAGAATTTTACGAACAACTGGACAACATCATCAAGAAAACACCTAAGAAAGACATTCTGACTGTCCTCGGTGACTGGAATGCAAAGATCAGCCCTGACGCCTACCAACAATGGGCAGGAACAGCTGGCACGTTTGGCCTTGGAGACACAAACGACAGAGGCCTGCGACTTTTAGAGTTCGCACAGAGTCACCGTCTCACCGTTGCTAATACCCTCCATCCACACAAGAAGTCAAGAACAGTGACATGGCAATCGCCAGGAGGCCTGGTATATAACCAGATTGACTTCATCTTGCTGCCTCGACGATTCAAATCCAGCGTTAACAAAGCACAAACGAGGTCCTTTCCTGGCGCTGATATTGGCAGCGACCACAACCTCGTCCTTACTAGCCTCAAGTTGAAGCTGGCATTGAAACGAGATAGCAAGAGCCCTCGCATCAGATTCGACCTCCAGAAGCTAAAAGACCCGGAAGTAGAAGAGCTCTTCCAAGCCCAGGTGGGAGGCAGATTTGCAGCCTTGGCTACTTTTGACTGTGACGTAGACACCCTTGCTGGAAATATAAAAGGTGTTACTTTCTACAGCAGAAGAAGTGCTGGGGAAGCAGAGGAAGTGCAAACAGCCCTGGGTCACCGATGACATCCTCGATCTCTGTGATGAGAGGAGAGCCTGGAAGAAAAAGAGAGGCCAAGACCTCACATCAGCAAACAAGTACAGACTTGTCAACAAGAAGATCAGGAAGAGGATGAAAGAAGCCAAAGAAGATTGGATTGAAGACCAGTGTTGTAGCGTGGAAGAGGGCATGGCAAACGGCATCAGCAAAAAGGCTTATGAAACGCTAAGGACCCTCACCAAGACTCAACAGCGAACAGCCACAGTCATCGAAGACAGCAGCGGCCAACTCCTTACGGAAAACACTGCTGTACTAAACAGATGGACTGAGTACTGCCGAGACTTGTATAACTACAAGGCTGAGCCAGACACCAGCATCCTCCAAAACAACCAGGCTGGGGCCAGGAAGGCTGAAGACCTGCCAGTGTTAGCTGAAGAGGTGGAAGCAGCCGTACGCGGCCTGAAGGGAGGAAAGTCTCCAGGTGTAGACAACATACCTGCTGAACTGTTGAAACATGGAGGAGAAGTAACAACGAAGGTCCTCACTACACTCTGTCAAAAGATCTGGGAGCAAAAGAAATGGCCAGTAGAATGGACACAGTCTCTAGTGATCCCGCTCCCCAAGAAAGGAAACCTGAAACAGTGCCAGAACTACAGAACTATCAGTCTGATAAGTCACCCTAGCAAAGTAATGCTTAGAATCATTCTCAACCGCCCCAAAACTTTCGCCGAGGAACTGCTGGCAGAAGAACAGGCTGGCTTCAGAGTTGGAAGAAGCACTGTAGAGCAGATTTTCAACTGCCGCGTCCTGATCGAGAAACATCTGCAGCATCAGCGCGAACTCTACCACAACTTCATTGATTTCAGGAAAGCATTTGATCGCGTCTGGCACGACGGACTCTGGCAAGTCATGAGATCGTTGAACATAGAGGAGGGACTGATCCAAATGATAGAAGCGCTTTACAAGAACGCCTGCAGCGCGGTTCTACTTAACAATCAGTCAGGCGAGTTCTTCAGGACGACGATCGGTGTCCGTCAAGGATGCCTGCTCTCTCCTGTCCTTTTCAACATATTCCTGGAGAAGATCATGCAGGAAACCCTCCACGACCACCATACTTCAATCTCTATTGGTGACAGATCCCTGTGCAATCTTCGATTCGCAGACGACATTGACCTCATGGCAGGCAGCAATAGTGAGCTCCAAAACCTGACAGACAAACTTTCAAGTAGCGCAGGGTCTTATGGCATGGAGATCAGTACGGATAAAAGCAAAGTGATGATCAACACCACAAGCGACAGCAGCAGCAACATTCACATGAACGGCCAGAAGCTAGAAGAGGTCAATAGCTTCAAGTACTTGGGAGCCACCCTGTCCAAAGACGGTAGTTGCATAGCAGAGATCCGTATCAGGATAGGTACAGCAACATCCGCAATGGCCAGGCTGGACAGGATATGGCGAAGTAACTCCATCAGCTTCACCATCAAGTACAGGCTTTACAAGTCCCTCGTAGTGTCTATTCTACTCTACGGCTGTGAGACTTGGACACTGCATGCAGACTCAGAAAAGAAAATCCAGGCCTTTGAGAACAAGTGCCTGAGGAAGTTGCTCCGCATCTCGTACCGCGAGCACAAGACCAACGAATATGTACGGAGCATCGTCACTTCCCTGGTGGGCCCACATGAACCCCTTCTGGCAACCGTGAAACGGCGCAAGCTTGCTTGGTTTGGCCACGTGACCCGACACACCACCTTGTCCAAGACTATCCTCCAAGGCACTCTCGAAGGAAGTCGTCGGCGAGGTCGTCAGAGAAAGAGTTGGGTCGCAAACATAAAAGAATGGACCGAACTCGAGATGCCAGACTTGCTTGCCACCGCCCAAAATAGAACTCAGTGGAGAGCACTGTCTGTTGCTGCTGCCTTTCAGTCCCCCCAACGCCCAGTTCGGGCAAGGGACTGATGATGATGATGATGATGTGTGGTGATGTCACGGGAATACCTTGTTCATTTTCTGTTCAGCAAGGCATCGAGTCATCTGACTTTTAACATTTCAAAACCAATTCCAGAACTAATCCTTTGCGTGTCGTTAGCGGTTTTAGTCGCGGTGATTCCTGCCGGAATAACAACCTGACATCCAGCCGGAATAACAACGACATCTAGCCAGAATAACAACATGACATCTAGCCAGAATAACAACCTGACATCCTGCCGGAATAACAACCTGACATCCTGCCGGAGTAACAAACTGACATCCTGCCGGAATAACAACCTGACATCCAGCCGGAATAACAACCTGACATCCTGCCGGAATAACAACCTGACATCCTGCCAGAATAACAATCTGACATCCTGCTGGAATAACAACATGACATCTAGCCAGAATAACAACCTGACATCCTGCCGGAATAACAACCTGACATCCTGCTGGAATAACAACATGACATCCTGCCGGAATAACAACCTGACATCCTCCCGGAATAACAACATGACATCCTGCCGGGATAACAACCTGACATCCTGCCGGGATAACACCCTGACATCCTGCCGGAAAAACAACCTGACATCCTGCTGAAATAACAACATGACATCTAGCCAGAATAACAACCTGACATCCTGCCGGAATAACAACCTGACATCCTGCTGGAATAACAGCCTGACATCCTGCTGGAATAACAACATGACATCTAGCCAGAATAACAACCTGACATCCTGCCGGAATAACAACCTGACATCCTGCTGGAATAACAACCTGACATCCAACCGGAATAACAACCTGACATCCTGCCGGAAAAACAACCTGAAATCCTTCCGGAACCATGGCGACTAAAACCTCTACCGGCAAGCAAAGGATTAAACGATTCCTTTACGTGATACTTTTGTGAAGAAACCTATTGTATTTCTGTATGCGTGTGCTTTCCTGTGACACACACTGTTAACCCCTGCCCTGCCGCTGTACGCACCTTGTGGTTTCTGAAGTCTTTCTTCATTCAACGACCGAAAACCAACACCGTGCAAGAAACATGGATACAAAATGGTCACGGCAAGACGCATTGATCCTCATGAGCCCCCTCCCCACTCTCTCCCCCAGCCCCCCCCCCCCCCCCCGCCCTCCACCCCTCCCCCTCCCCCCCCCCCCCCCCCCCCCCCCCCCCGCTGTACGCACCTTGTGGTTTCTGAAGTCGTTCTTCATGCAACGACCGAAAGCCAACACCGTGCAAGAAACATGGATACAAACTGATCACGGCAAGATGCATAGATCCTCATGAGCCCCCCCCCCCCCCGCATTCGCGGGGGCTCATGAGGATCTATGTCTCTTGCAAGTGTATCGTGTTCACGTGCTCTCGACATTAAACGGGTTACTGGCAATGAATTTTCAACAGTGACATTATCGCCTACAGGATTATTTCGTGTATCGTGTCGCTCATAGCTCTGCTCTCTTGGACAAATCGTCATCAACATCAACGTGTCGCCACCTACCGGTAAGCATGAACATGGTAGTGGACTTCCCTGCCCCATTGTGTCCAAGCATGACGGTTATGTCCCCTGCATACATCTTGAGGCTCAGACCTTGTACGGCTACTTTGCCGGGAAATTCCTGATGGCCAAACAAAATTACAGATTGTTACGTGGTTGAGTCGTAGTCGTAGTATGATAAACACACCAGACGCACGCACGTAAGGTTCTTTTAAATAAACTTCATTCAGCTGCAATTCGTCACACGTGGCGTAAGGATGTAGACAATACTGGAGTAACAGTTCCAACAATATTTTAATTCAGCTATGCGATCTCCACACAATGCACTTCCAAATGCACAAATACAGCTACAATGACTCTTCTGCAAATGTCCACACT
>BTPG01000003.1:100228615-100383615 GCA_036245525.1 Semisulcospira habei | reverse complement strand
ACAAGTTCCAAAGTCGCTAAAGATTACACACACACACACACACACACACACACACACACACACACACACACACACACACACACACACACACACACACACACACACACACACACACACACACACACAGCAAAAATGACAGGGTCTTGGAGGGATGGGGGGGGGGGGGTGGGGGTGCGATGTAAAGTGTGTTTATAGAAAGCGACTGCACACTTATGATACAGCTACTCACGTGTAGGAATTTAGTGAACGGGCAAAACACCACGATAAAGAAAGATATATGTAAAAACTAACAAGTGCAAAAGGGGGGACCACAGGAAATCATTGACAAGACTCTTTTCGACTAATTATCTACATTTCTTTCAAGTTTGCTCAGAGATGCATTTAAAAGCTTTCGTCCAAAACAATGGAAGATGTCTCGTTTGCTGTATATGTAGAGGAAGTGAGTTTCATAAATAGGCACCCGCGTAAGAAAGTCAATTCGGGGCCGTTCAATGACGAGACTGTTCCTCAAAGTGCTGTAAAACCTTTTGCTCTCAGTGAAAAGCTTAGCCAGGAATAGGGGGGGGGGGGGGGGGGCTTTCCCGTTCAGTGCTTTGTGCATAAGTGCGCACTTATTAAACGTAAGGTGTTGATGCAAAGGAAGGAGCCCTGTTGCCTGAAGCTTTTCCTCTAAAGTTAGAGAGGGGATTGGGAGGATCAGTTTAACTGCGCGATTGTATAGAGAATTAATCCGCTTAAGGTTAGCCTTACTACAGCCGTCCCAAATAGTAGATGCGTAGTCAATGTGAGGTTTAATGTAAGTGTTGAAAAATAGCTTACGTGTCTTAGTATCAATGATAGATCTTAATCTTGACATTAAAAATAGCTTCTTTGATAATGTTTTCCCTATTTGTGTTAGATGGGGCAACCAGCACAGTTGATCATCAACAATTACCCCAAAGAGTGGATATTCATTGACTTGCTCAATGGGAACTGAATCAAAAGAGAGGTTAAGTGAATGGGGGCGGAGCTGATGCTTTTGGCGTATTGTGATTAGCATGCTTTTCGTTTTGAATGGATTTACAATCATTTGATTATTTTTGCACCACCGTGAGACCTCTTGAAGACTAAGCTGAAGATTGCTTGATATTTTAGGTACAGTTTTCCCTCCAGCGTTAAGAGTTGAATCATCGGCAAACATGTCACATTCGGTATTTGGATTGGATACATGAAGTGAACAAACAGAAAAGCAACGGTCCTAGTAAGGATCACGGGGGCACGCCATACTCAACACGCTTTTCTGAAGAGGAGGTAGTATTGATGTACACAGTTTGAATTCTCCCTATGATATATGAACGAAAGAATGAGAGTGTCCATGGACTGTTATTGTTAAAGTAGCACTCTTGTTTCTCTAATAAAATTTTGTGGTTTATAAGGTCGAACGCAGTTTTTAGGTATAGAAAGACAGCACCAGACATTTTGTTTCAGTTGATGTTGAGCCGCCAAGTGTCAAACATATGAACCAAGGCAGTGTGACACGAATGTTTAGGCGAAAGCCAGATTTATATTTATTCAGGAGAGACCTTTCTTCCAGGAATACGAGCAGATGTTTGTGTACATGCTTCTCAATAGGCTTCGATAGAATAGATAATATGGATATAGGCCGAAAATTATTTGGATCACATGTGTCTTTTGTTTTAGGTATAGGTCCCACTTTAGATTTTTTGAAAGCCGCCGGAAAAAAATATTATTTTGAATACATAGTTGTAAATATAGGTTAAGCTGTCTACAATGAATGGAAGAGAAAGTTCGAGGATAAAACCATTGATATCATCAATGCCAGCTGACCTTTTGTTCTTCAGAGTAGAGATAAATCTGCCCACTTCATGCAAGGGATATTAAAAGCATCGCCCGCGGACAGTCTTTGCTTACAAAAGTCAGTACGCTTCTGCGATGCAACATGTTCCACCTGATCCAAACCTTCAGCAAGCAGAAAAGATTTCAGGGCTAAAATGAAGTGGTCGTTAAATGCATCGGCTGTAAGATTGGCAGTCACATCTGCAGAACGATTTTTACTAATGTTGGTTAGTAAGTTTAAAACTTTCCATATTGAAGACGGATTCCCGCCAAGTATGGTTTTCTCTACCAGTGCTTTTTGTGCCTCCCGGATAAGGTATTTGACTCTATTACGTAACCTTTTGAACACAATAAAATCCTTGCCAGTCCCACTTGGCTCGATTTCTGGCTTCCATGGTTTGTTTAATCTCCTCCGTAATCCAGGTTGGGGGCTCACGGCACGGACACGTTTCCTTTATAATGGGACATGCTTAAGTAGCACTCCGAGGAACAGTTCAAGCCACAGTGAGAGCTCTACATCAGGGTCATTGTGATTGTAAACTTCATGGAACGGCAAAAAAACTGAGGTCATGAAGGAAACTATCGTTATCTAGTTTTCTAAAACATCTATAAGTAAAGTATAAATGTTGGGGTTCGGCTCTGATTAGGAACATAGCATGACCATGTACAAGTAATGGGAAAGTGATCACTGACAGCTAGTGAAGGGACATCAGTTTCAATGATAGCTTGAGGGTTGTTAGTATAGATGTGGTCAAAGTACACGAAGAGTGGGTTACTCTGGTTGCAGTGGTAATCATCTGTTTAAGTCCAAACAGCATTGTTGTACATTGCCAGATCGAATGGGTTTTGAGGTGTCAATGTTAAAATCACCGAGAATGAGTATATCCCTATCTGTATCATTCACTTTATCCATCACCTGTACAACGTCGTCATGCCACTCGCCAGTGGATGCTGGATTCCTATACACAAAGCCAACTAGCAGTGACGATGTGTTAGGAAGCTTGACTTCCAACCACACGCATTCCACCTCCTTTGTCTCAAGATCAAGACGTCTGCGTACCCTGTGCTGAACATTGATGTGCACATAAACAGCTAACCCAGTATGACCAGGAGAAGTTGCATCACGTCAAATAAGAGAAAAATTAGGATTACTGACACATGCGTCAGTGATTCGAGAGTCCAGACGAGATTCAGTGAGACCAAAGAGGTGGTAATGTGACGGCTGGTTCAGAAACAGGGACACATCATGTACTTTCGGATATAAATGATACACATTTGAATGTCCGACTTTCAGTCCTTGAGTGGCTGAGCCAGTGGATCCACTCGCCATATTGTATATGGACACTAGTGTACACACGACGAAAAAAGGCCTTTTTATAAAGTCAATAGTCAATAGTTATCCTTTCTCTTATAAGTCTGTACGACTGATCTTCGTACAAAAAAAAGAAAAACAATTTACATAACTAAGAGTTCACAAAACCTTTCACTATACAGTCACACTCCGGCCTCAAATGAGTACATTCAAGTTAACCGGCGCTATTCAGTCCACACATGACTAAAAACCAAAATATACTAGTTTCACATTCCAAAGTGAAGATTCACCGTCAGGCACAGTGGATATAACAATGAAACAAATCCGTGTGTCCCTTTTCACGCAGCTTCTCAAAATAGCCGCTTAATGTCACACTTTGTCTAGAAACATTTGTAGCTCAGTCAGAAATCTGCTCATTTGCAAATACATAGTCATAAAATTTATATTATCACAGACGACGTCTGCGTCAGAAGCAAATGACATTAACGTGGAGTAAACATCGCTCACCGTGGGGGTAGCAGCTTTTTTTAAACCGTTCTACAATTAGCACAGTTTTTGCTAATTACCAGCGTCTGTGGGGCCTGGCCACCATCATGATTAGGCTGTAAGCCTAGTTGGAGGATGACGTAAAATTTATTGGGGATCCAGATGTGGAAGTAGACCATCGCTGTGAAATGTTTAACAATCCTCAATCTGTGTCACGCCATTTCACCGTGCGGGGACAGTATGTCACAGCAACCTGTGCGTGGTAGAAGCGACAGCAAGAAGCGAAAAGAGTTACAAAATACGAGCGACTCGAGTGGTCAAGAAACACTTAGACAGAAGAAAAGCAAAACCAAGAACAGGAACAGGACTTTAAAGTCGAGATCGCTCAGTGTTTCGGCCTCTATTCGCGACCACTTTCCTGCGATAATTAGGTCAGGCGCTGCCATTGATGTGTCGCACATAGTTGCATGCACAGTGATGGCGGATCGCAGAGACGGAGACAGTATCAAGGACAGTGCCAGTGCCAGTGTCAGTGTCATTGACGGTGAGGGCGACGGTGCGAGGGTTGATCTGTTGAGTAAGGCAGAGGATGTTTTTAATGCTGTCCTTCTGCACGAGATTTGGAGCATGTCTAAGAAGATCGACATTCTCAGCTCGACGGTGGATGAGCTTAATGGAAGGATAATGGAACTTCACATTGAAAACGACCAACTGAAAAAAGACATTGGCAGCATGAGGGAAAGAGAGGAGCAGCTGAGGAGCCAAGTGACAGAAGCGAAATACCAAGCGGCGCTTGCACACAAACTGTGGTCGACCTCGAACAGTACACGAGGAGAAATAACGTCCGAGTGTTTGGTGATAAGGAGGGAGAAACGGAGTCAGCTGAGGCGGTGGAGAACAAGGTGCTGAAAATGATCCACGACAAGCTAGGCCTGAGAGACATCAAAACAAGTGACGTTGAGGCCTGTCATCGGCTGGGGAAAAAAACAATCGGGCAGCATACGGCCAGTGATTGTCCGCTTCTGTTCCAGGAAGGTTACCCAACTGGTGATGCGTAATAAGAACAAAACTCAAAGGCACGGACCTAATGATCGTTGAAGACTTAACTCGTGAGAACTATGCATTGCTGACTCATTTTCGGAGGCACCCCAATGCAGTCGCAGTGTGGTCAAGACTGGGCAAGATCTACGCAAAGACCATCGATCTCCAGATCGTGCAGATTGATAAAATCGCCAACATGAACGATCGGAAGATTGACATGGCCGCTGCCTCTGCCTCCACCCCGGAAAGTTTTGCGCGACGTGGACGCCACACTTGGAGGGGTGGACGTGGATGTGGAGGCCAGGGGTATGCTTTTGTGGGGCGTGACCGCCAGCCTGCACGGCACGCGCGTAGTCACAGTGGCCCTTATAAAGCCGCTAAATTTAGCTCGACAGATCGGGTGGTATTCTATCATCCCACCCATCTACCTCCGCCGAGTCGTCAATGGAAAATGATAGTCCGAGTGAAGAAACCACCTTGAAACAACGACTGTAACAACTCGTAATGCATGTCAAACACATTTTATGGTTGTGCCGCGCAATGTTTACATTATGTTATTACAGTCACTGGATCACGCACGTGCTCACGTTAAGTGGAAGCACGTGCCAGCTGTGCAGGCTAACAGTGCGATTCGCAGCCTCTGGAGTGTTTATCGAATGTTTTGAGCTTTTGGTAATGGTCAGTCAGGCTACCTGTGTATAGTTTACAAGTCTTCACCCTATGCTATGGTAATGGTCAGACAGGCTACCTGTGTACAGTTTACAAGTCTTCACACTATGCTATGGTAATGGTCAGACAGGCTACCTGTGTATAGTTTACAAGTCTTTACCATATGCTATGGTAATGGTCAAACAGGCTATCTGTGTATAGTTTACAAGTCTTCACCCTATGCTATGGTAATGGTCAGACAGGCTACCTGTGTATAGTTTACAAGTCTTCACCATATGCTATGGTAATGGTCAAACAGGCTATCTGTGTATAGTTTACAAGTCTTCACCCTATGCTATGGATCTTACCAATGGGCGGTTGTGATAGCGAGGTTGAAACCGTGGGAGCTCATCCGTGACCCAGTGATACGAGGTTGTGAAGTCCCATGCCGTGTGCCTACCATCCGCGGGGTCGCTCGAGGGGTATGCTTTACCTACGGAGTAACTATTTTTCCATAACTGTTTCATTATTTATTTCTTGTTAATTCCTCAATTCCTCAATTTCCTGTTAACCGCACGCTTAGTGCGAGCGGTGTGGACTCTATTCCCTGTAATCAGCATTTTTGTACTTGGTGTACACATTAGACTTAATAGACTTGTGTGGTGTTTTTTTCTTCTTGTATGATATATGAGATCAGTAATTAGTATGGTGACATCTTTTTTTTTTTTTTTGTAGGGGTATGTGAAAATTCTCGTGTACCTCTGCAGCTGCAGGTCCACATGAGCGTTTGAGCCACTGGTGGCAACATGATATGGAATATCCGCAGTTATATGTAGTTATGAAACATACAAGCTAAACAGCCAGCGTATAAATTATGACACACCATATGAACTACTACGTGTGTTAGTGAGCTATGGTCTCAGTGTCAGACTGGTAGTGGAGCTTTGTGCGTGTGTGTGCGCGCGTGTGTGTGTGTGTGTGTGTGTGTGTGTGTGTGTGTGTGTGTTTATATAAATAATTCTTTTATATTTTATTTTTATTCGTGCAAATAACACAGTTGTACATTTTTGTTTTGTTTTTGTTTATGTGTCTCTGTGTATTTTTTGTTGAAATGTATATTTCGTGTGGAAGTGACTGCTGGGCTAGTGTTGTATACTTTTCTTTCTTTCGCCATTCTGGAAACCAATATGAGAAACCTGAGCCTTTCATTATACAATTACATATATATTCTGTACCTACAGTTTGTTGGTGTGTAAAATGGTCAAGACTACAAGTCAATTGAAAATATGTACTTTTAACGCGAACGGCTTAGGTCAGCATCATAAAAGGAAAGATGTACTGAACTTCCTCAGACAGAAAAAGGCCAGTATTTACTTTTTGCAAGAAACTCATCTCAAGACATCTAGTGAAAACATGATGAGGGCTATGTGGGGTTTTAAATGTTTTTGGAGTGGCAATGACACAAATAGTAAAGGTGTTGCCATACTGTTTAGCAACATATTTGCTTATAAATTGCATGAAGTGTGTACAAGTGATAACGGAATGTATATTGTATTAGACATTGAAATAGCAGATAAACGGATGACTGTCGTAAATGTTTATGATCCTAGTAATTTGGACTGCCCCTCCTTTTTTGACACTGTATTTAGAAAGACTAGACAACCAGTATGTCATCATAGGGGGTGATTGGAATGTTGTTTCGAATGTTGATAAGAACACTTTTAGGTATATAAATATTAATCGCCCACGCTCAATGAAACAAGTGTTTGATATTATGACTGTATTTGATCTAGTGGATGCATGGAGAAAGCTTCACGCTGTAACCAGGCAGTATACATGGCGTCGGTTGATATTATGACTGTATTTGATCTAGTGGATGCATGGAGAGAGCTTCACCCTGTAACCAGGCAGTATACATGGCGTCGGTTGATATTATGACTGTATTTGATCTAGTGGATGCATGGAGAAAGCTTCACTCTGTAACCAGGCAATATACATGGCGTCGGTTGATATTATGACTGTATTTGATCTAGTGGATGCATGGAAAGAGCTTCACCCTGTAACCAGGCAGTATACATGGCGTCGGTTGATATTATCACTGTATTTGATCTAGTGGATGCATGGAAAGAGCTTCACCCTGTAACCAGAACATATACATGGCGTCGGTTGATATTATGACTGTATTTGATCTAGTGGGTGCATGGAGAAAGCTTCACTCTGTAACCAGGCAGTATACATGGCGTCGGTTGATATTATGACTGTATTTGATCTAGTGGATGCATGGAGAGCTTCACCCTGTAACCAGGCAGTATACATGGCGTCGGTTTAATTCTGCCCAACAGGGGAGGCTGGATTACTTCTTGATTTCAAAATGTTTAATGTTGGATGTCATATCTGCAAGGATTGAATCAGGTTATCGCTCCGATCACTCATTGGTGTCCATTGATTTTTTTTGCAAAACCTAACATTAAAAGAAGAACTTAGTAGAAATTTAATAACTCTTTACTTAAAGATAAGTCATATGTTGATGTTGTTAAAAAAGATATTTTAGAGTTAAAGAGACAGTATGGCATTGTATTGTATAATATGGATAATATTGGTAATGTTAGGAATAATGACTTACAATACAGCGTTAATGACCAGACCTTTTTTGAAACGATTCTCTTAGAGGTTCGAAGCCGAACCATTTTCTATGCAAGTCATAAGAATAAAGAAGATAATAGGAAAGAGGATGCCTTGAAAATGGAAATAAGTGAGAAGAAACTTAATATTCATGACGATGATATCCCACTCTTGGAAGAGAAAAAAATGAGCTTGTTGAACTAAGAAGAACAAAAAAACAGTCGGTGTGATTGCTCGGTCCCGAGCTAAATGGGTGCAGGAGGGGGAGAAGGTTTCAACATATTTTTGCAACTTAAAAAATAGAAATTATGATAGCAAAGCAATGAATTTTGTAGAGAAGGATAATGGTGATGTAATACATGATGACCAGTCTATTTTAAAAGAAAACCAAGTTTTTATGAACAGTTGAATGCTTCTAGAGAAGCAGAACTGGTGGACATTAATCTACCTTCTACTGTTGTCAGTCCCTCGTTGTCTGAAGAGGAGATAGAGAGTCGATTGAAGGGCCTATCTCTTTGGATGAAGCACTTAGTGCTCTGAAACGAATGAATAATAACAAATCTCGTGGTTCGGATGGCTTTACCTCCGAATTTTACAATTTTTGGGGGGTGGACATTGGTTGCTTTCTTGTCAGATCTGTTAACCATGGTTTTCAGTGTGGTCAGATGTCAGTCACTCAGAGGCAGGGAGTGATCACCTGTATACCAAAGGAAGGTAAACATAAAACGTTTTTTAAAAAAAACTGGAGGCCCATTACTCTCATAAAACACTAGTTATAAAATCGCATGAGCCTGTATATCCGAGCGATTGAAAAAGGTACTGCCATCCATTATTCATCAGAACCAAAAAGGTTTTCTCAAGGGCCGATACGTTGGGGGAGAATATTCGTCTTCTTTATGATGTACATTTTTATACACATGTCAATCATATGCCTGGGCAGCTTCTGCATGTAGACTTCGAGAAGGCGTTTGATTCAGTTGCCTGGTCTTTTATAAACAAATGTCTGGACCTTTTTTTTATAATTTTGGTCCTGACATCAAGAGTTGGATCAGAACTTTTTACAATCAGATAAATGCTTGCGTATCAGTCAATGGCCAATACTCTAGATGGTTCCAGGTATACCGGGGCTGTCGGCAAGGTGATCCAAGCTCGCCATATATCTACCTACTTTGTGCAGAAATTTTGGCTTGTATTCTACGTCAGAACAAAAGTATTAAGGGTTTAATGATTAGGGACATCGAGCTACTTCTCTCGCAGTTTGCAGATGATACGTCAGTTCTCCTGATTGGTAGCAGAAAATCATTTGAGGAAAGCATTCATACCTTACGTTACTTTGCATCCTTTTCTGGTTTGAAAATTAATGTAGACAAAACGCAAGTGATTTGGCTTGGATCCATGAAAAATTCTCCCACACGCTACATGCCATATTCCAACTTTATCTGGGATCCTGGGATCTTTAAGGTACTTGGCATTAAATTTTCTACAGATGTGAATAGTATCACCAACATCAATTATGAAGGAAAGCTGGAAGAAAATTCGACGGGTCTTACTTGTATGGTCTAAGCGACAGCTTACTCCTTTAGGTAAGATCACGGTTATTAAAACACTTGCTGTGTCAAAGATTGTTCATCTTTTCACTAACTTACCAGACCCACATACACCTTTTCTCACGGAACTTAATAAAATGTTATTCTCATTTCTGTGGGATGGTAAACGTGGTAAAATCAGTCTGTTGTATGTTCAGCATACGAGACAGGAAGTCGGGGAAGTGGCGCAGTGGTTAAGGCGTCTGCCTCCAATGCCAAAGGTGCGAGGTTCGATACCGGATTCCGTGTTGGATTTTTCTCCTCTGGTGTCACCGTCTGGGCAGTGGGCAGATGTTCACATCTGCACGGGACATAGACGACCCCGGCCCCCACGAGTCCCCTGCTGCCTTGCAGGCCTGGCCGCTTGGCTGCGGAAAGGCTAAGGGAGGAAACCCCTGACATCAAAGCCCTCGTGTCTCCGGGGAAGGCTTTTGAGCCAGAGACTAAGACAAGGACAGTCTGATATAAAACCTACGACCCGAGGACCTCGATGCCACCGTCCCAGCTTGCTAGGCCATGGCAAACGAACCAAGGGTTTAAAGGGTGGGGCCAGTACTGCGCACACTGCACTCCACCAAAAAGCTCCACCGCGCAGGCTTTAGGAAACGCCCACGGATTATGACACTGAACTTTCCAAGTCCTGTAGCGATGGGCAAGGGGCAAAACGGCAGGTGAAAGATGCCACTGGAAGCCGCAGTCTCAAACCTGCATGCAGGCGGTTCAGGATATTGGTCGCCTGATGTTGACCTGGGGATGACAACGTCACTCGGCACACCCTGAACGACCAAGCAGCCTTCTCTAGGGACAGCACTGCTTGCTCCACACGGAGAGGGGCCTAGAAAAGGTGGCCTAACCAAAGCTCATCCCCTCGTAACCCCAGTTGGCTAGCCGCGGTCAACGGGCATCTTCTCATGCGGTCAGAAAATAAGAAAAAACAATGGATCCACTCTCATGACGACCACGACCGGACTCAACGTAGCATGCTGGAACATCCGAACCATGCTCGACACAGCAGACAGCGGACGCCCTGAACGTCGCTCCGCCCTCATTGCCCATGAATTGCGGAGGTTAAACATCGACATCGCCGCTCTCAGCGAAGTACGCCTTCCGGAGGAAGGCAGCCTCCAAGAACTTGGCGCTGGCTACACCCTCTACTGGTCAGGCAGGCCTGCATCAGAAAGACGGCTCTCAGGCGTGGGCTTCATGGTGAAGACCCCCATTGCGACTAAGTTGGAAAATCTACCAACGGGTCACTCCGACCGCATCATGTCCATGCGCCTCCCACTGAGACACCAGCAATACGTCACCCTTCTCAGTGTGTACTCCCCAACCCTCCTGGCAGAGCCTGCAGAAAAAGACAAGTTCTACTCTGACCTGCGCAGCCTCCTGCAGAGCACCCCTGCAGACGACAAAGTCATCATCCTTGGCGACTTCAACGCCAGAGTGGGCCAAGACTGTGAAGCCTGGAAAGGAGTCCTCGGCAAGCATGGCGTTGGGAACTGCAATGACAATGGTCGCCTACTGTTGGAGCTCTGTGCAGAGCAGCAACTTGTCATCACCAACACTACTTTCCAGCAAAAGGACAGTCGAAAGACCACCTGGATGCATCCTCGCTCCAAGCACTGGCACCTTATCGACTATGTCCTAGTGCGTCAGAGGGACCGCAGTGACGTCCTCCTCACCAGAGTGATGCCCAGCGCAGAGTGCCACACTGACCACCGCCTTGTTCGCTGCAAACTCAGGCTCCGCCTCAAGCTGAAACCCAAGAAAGGGGGCCCCCACAAGAAAAAGATTGATGTTGCCAGCCTTCAGTGTGACGACAAGAAAGCTGCCCTTCAGGCCGATTTACAGCGCATGCTCAAAGACACAGTTGATCCAGCAGACTCCTCCCCTGAAACACTCTGGGAACAACTGAAAACTGCTATTGTAAAATCCTCTGTGGAAGTCTTGGGCTTTGCTAGAAAGAGGAACAAAGGCTGGTTTGACGAAAACGACGTAGAGATTCAGGAACTTCTAGCAAAAAAAAGAGCCGCCCACCAGGCCCACCTAGCCCAGCCTTCCTGCCCTGTGAAGAAGTCTGCCTTCCGCCTCATCTGCAGCAGTCTCCAGCTCAAGCTTAGAGAGCTCCAGAACGAGTGGTGGTCCAGACTCGCACAGAGGACCCAGCTCTGCGCTGACAACGGTGACTACAGGGGCTTCTACGAAGCACTGAAAGCAGTGTATGGCCCTAGGCACCTGGTACAAAGTCACCTACGAAGCGCTGATGGACAGGCACTCCTCACAGATAATACCTCCATCTTGAACCGCTGGTCGGAATACTTTCAGGACCTCTTCGGCGCTGAACGCACTGTTCAAGAAACAGCCATCCTCCAAATCCCACACCTTCCACTAAAGGTTGAATTGGACGAACCGCCCACCGCCGAAGAGACCCTCACAGCCATCCACCAGCTCAAGAGTGGCAAAGCAGCAGGCATTGACGGAATCCCGCCAGAGATCTGGAAACATGGAGGCCCAGCACTGCACAACAAGCTCCACGACCTCTTTCTCTGCTGCTGGGAAAAAGGAACACTACCAAAGGATCTCCGTGATGCAGTCATCATCACCCTGTACAAGAACAAAGGAGAGAAGTCTGCCTGCTCTAATTATCGTGGAATTACCCTGTTGTCCATTGCCGGGAAAATTCTCGCAAGGTTGCTCCTGAATCGGCTGGTACCTGCCATCGCTGAAGACCACCTCCCAGAGGGCCAGTGTGGTTTCAGAGCCAACAGGAGTACCACCGACATGGTCTTTGTGCTGAGACAGCTTCAGGAGAAGTGCCGCGAGCAGAACAAAGGGCTGTACGTAACGTTTGTCGACCTAACAAAAGCGTTTGACACTGTGAGCAGGCAAGGTATGTGGCAGATCCTGGAGCGACTAGGTTGTCCCCCAAAGTTCCTCAACATGATCGTCCAGCTCCACGAGGACCAGCAAGGCCAGGTCAGACTAAACAGTGACCTCTCAGAACCATTCCCCATTCGCAACGGCGTGAAGCAAGGCTGCGTGCTGGCACCGACCCTCTTCACCATCTTCTTCAGCATGATGTTGAAGCAGGCCACAGTGGACCTCGACGATGACGACGCAGTGTACATCAGGTATCGTCTCGATGGCAGCCTGTTCAACCTCAGACGACTGCAGGCCCACACGAAAACCCTAGACCAACTGATTCGTGAGCTGCTCTTCGCTGATGACGCTGCCCTCGTTGCACACACAGAGAGAGCCTTGCAGCGCATTACGTCCTGCTTCGCAGATGCTGCCCAGCTCTTTGGACTTGAGGTCAGTCTGAAAAAGACAGAGGTCCTTCATCAGCCGGCACCCAAGGAAGAGCATTGCCCTCCCCACATCACCATCGGCGAGTCCGAACTGAAGTCTGTACACCAGTTTACCTACCTTGGCTGCATCATCACGTCAGACGCCAAGCTGGACAAGGAGCTGGACAACAGGCTGGCAAAAGCGAACAGTGCTTTCGGGCGACTATTCAAGCGGGTGTGGCACAATCAACAGCTGAAAAAAGGCACCAAGATCAGCGTGTACAGAGCTGTCGTCCTCACCACCCTGCTGTACGGTTCCGAGTCCTGGGCCCTCTACCGCAGCCAACTACGACTCCTTGAACGCTTTCACCAGCGCTGCCTGCGTACCATCCTCAGCATTCACTGGAGTGACTATGTCACCAACGTCGAGGTCCTTGAACAGGCGGAAACTGTGAGCATCGAGGCTTTGCTGCTGCGGACACAGCTTCGCTGGGCGGGGCACGTCTCCAGGATGGAGGATCATCGCCTACCCATGATCACTCTGTTCGGCGAGCTCGCCACTGGATACCGAGACAGAGGGGCACCAAAGAAGAGATACAAAGACGGTCTCAAGAAGTCACTTAGTGCCTGCCAAATCGACCACCGCCAGTGGTCTTCGCTTGCTGCGGACCGTGACACCTGGCGCTCCACCATTCACAAGGCAGCCGTCTCCTTTGAGGACTCTCGCAGAGCTAGCCTTAAGGACAAGCGGCTCAGAAGAAAAAACAGAGTTGTCGTAACTCAGAACCCTGACCAGACCTTCCCCTGCAGCCACTGCGGTCGAACCTGCCTGTCCCGGATTGGCCTCCGCAGCCACGAAAATGCCTGCAGACGACGTGGGCAAGCCCTATAGAATCTTCGTTCGCGAAGTCAAGCCAAGAAAAAAAATACGAGACAGGTGGTTTACGTATGCTGAACATTTTTTCTTTTCTGACGGCTCTGAAAGTCAGCTGGTTGCAACGACTATTTGGGTGTGACTCTCAGCTGCAGAGGTTAGTGTTGACTTGTTGTCCTACGTTTAGAGATATACAGATATTTGGTGGGGAATTTGCAAATGTGTTGATGCATCAATGCAAGAACAGTTTTTGGGCTGATGTTGCCAAACACTTTAAGACATTGTATAATAGATGTGCACCAACAAATTTTAATGAGTTGCTGTCCGAGTCTATACACTATACTAAGAACATAATAAGAGATAGAAAAACTGTACATCTACATGAATGGAAAGAAAATGGGTTTGTGGCAATTGGTGATCTTTTAGACCAAAATGGCAAACTCCTCTCTTTTGTGCAATTTAAGCTGGTGTACCCTGAGGTCTCAACTAATTTTCTCTTATATACTGGTGTAACCAATGCCATTAGGGTTTATATTGACTCAACAGCACTTGAACCGGCCGGAGACAATATAAAGTCTGATAGCAAGGTATAGTCCATCATTTTAGAAGGTGGATCAAAAATGGTTTACGCAACTCTTGTAAAATAAAGTCTAATCCTGTCTGTGTGCGAAAGTGGAAGGAAATGTTTGATGACCTACCAGAATGGACATGTATATTTTTGAAATCATCTAAAACAACCCCTGACTGTCAGCTCAGGTGGTTTCAGTTAAAGCTGATACACAGACTCTTGCCCACAAAACGATTTTTGGTTTTACGTAAACTGTCCAACACGGTAATGTGTACATTCTGTCAGCATGAGGAAAAAACTATTGCGCATCTTTTTGGGGGTGTCATTGTGTACAGAAGTTTTGGACAGACATGGTAAAGTGGTTACAGGATGATTGTGCAAACTGTGCAACTCTTAGCTTTTGTAAGGAGTTGGTGCTTTTCGGAACTACCAAAAATTTTAAGTCAGACTTTGTTATAGACCTAGTGATTCTGGTTGCCAAGTTTCATATTTATAAATGCAGGTTACAGGAAACCCAGCCAAGAATCGAACACTTTATTAACTGTGTGAAAAGTCGCGTTAAAGTGGAAAAGTACAGATATGGGATCCTAGGCCAAACTGAAAAATTTAATAGACTTGGTTGCCATATAGAGCACTTTTCTGTCAGTAGACACTACCACAAATACACTTCCTTCTTAGTATTTCTTCACCTTTTCGATTCTCCCACAGTATGGCAATATTCTCCTTTTTTGCTCCAAATGTTGTGGTTTAGCCTGGCAGTGCGTCAGTGTTTGTGTGTTTGTGTGTGTGCGTTTGTGTGTGTGTGTGTGTGTGTGTGTGTGTGTGTGTGTGTGTGTGTGTGTGTGTGTGGTGGGGTGGGGTGGGGGGCATTTACGTGTGTAGGGTTAGTTTTATTGTTGTTATATTGTACTCCCGCATTGTTTTGTACTACAATGTTTTATATTGTACTTGATTGTAGTGTATTCTGTACTGTATCGTAGTCTACTGTATTGTGCATTGTAGTTTGTGGTTTTTTTTTTTTTTGTTTGTTTGTTTGTTGTTTTTTTTTTTGTTGTATCTTGTGATATATGTATATAATGCAAAAACATGAATTAAAAAAAAATGAGATTAACGTAGCCAAAATGCTCGGCAGGGTAATTTCAGTCCAGATATCTGTCTATCGCAACAAAATCAGCACCAATCGGCTAAATCTGGCAGTAGAATCAAAATAGATAACAACAAGCCTCACACTTTGTGTCCTGTTAAACTAGTTCACATGTCACTATGAATACATATTAAAATGACAACACCAATCAGTACCCAGCTGTCCCTGGCATAATCCAATCACTAGATGACTTGGGGCCGCAAGCCGCCTGAGTGGTACGGGACCAGCCACTGCGGATAAGATACTGGGTACGGTGAAAAAGTCGGGTGGAATGCAGGTAACAGTGGTACGGGTAGTCCGTGTGGCGTGACCTGCGGCCAGAAGCCGGCAGAAGGGCGTACGTAGTTGCAGGGAAAACACGAAGCGAAAGGGTCCGGTCCAGCTTCCACACGGTGGTACAGGAGCGGCTTGGAGAAAGGTAAGATGGAGGCAAAACCAGCACCCGACCCGCCCTGTTTGGCACCTGTCAGTTCATTGGCAGGCGGCGCACTCTGTTCATCGTAAAACTGGATGCCAACATCTTCAGTAGCTTGACGTCCAATAGAGGCTGAGGGATCAATGTCATGTGTATTGTTACTGTTTTGAGGATGTTAGAACAGAGTATTGTGGGCTGTCTCCCAACGGCGGACAGGAAAAGTCACTGAGGGTTTGCGAATAGTGCCGTCTGAATTCTGAGTGGGATGATCAAGTCCTGGTCTCCGGCCCTCATCAGAATTTACTACCTGAGTACGATCATTGTCCGAGCATAACATGTCAAAAGCACATGTGCTCAGTACTTGGCGGGTGGCGGGTGGCGCGCTGGTCGCGAGGCTGTTGTGTGTCAGATTCCCTGTGGTCTCTGGCCTGAAGAAGAAACTGTTTGACCAGACGGAGCAGGACACAGGCACCACGCTCGTTGACATGAAGTATGTCGTTATTAAACAGTGATGTAACCACTGCGCCTGGTTGCGTGTAAAAGCCAGGCTCTTGGAGAAAGTGCACTTTTTCTTGGCGGCAGAGTTTTGCCAGACGTTCAATAATGGTGCACACTTTCTGCAGGGGGCACCGGCCTTAAGGAAGGACGGAGGTTAAGGCGACGGATGCAGACGGGAAGGCACGGCGAACTGCTAGTGTCAGACTCTGGTAGTCCCTCAGGATGACGTCAATGTCATGGCCTGAGGCGCAGTTATTTGTAACAACGTGGACCACTACATGTCCAATGTCAGCACGTGGTTCGCAATGACTCAGGGCCACTGCCAGCTGTCCAACTGTCACCCCTCGCAGGGTTCGAACACACGTGGCCCCGCTGGGATCCAGTCTCTGGCGATCTACCCACTGTAAGTTAGAGTCGCCAATCAGTAGTCCCGCTACCCTGGCTTTAGCCGGTAGTCGCACAGCGAATGGGACAGTATCCTGCGGTGGCTGACGACTTAAAGAAATAGGCGACACCCCTTCAGTCCCGGTCCCTCTACAGCTATTCTTCCCCAGGGCTGAATGGTGGCATGGACTGACCAGCTTCCAATATTTGAGGTAGGGCAGGAGGGGTGACGAAAGACTGGGCGTTTAAGGTGAGGGCTTTGTCAGAGTGCAGGCTGGCATCCGTTTGAGTGGGCGCGGTGGGGGACGGTGACCGACACAAAGTATCAAACTGAACTTTAAGTTCAGTGATTTCAGCATTCTGAGTGTCCTTGGTTTTAGCTAGCTTGTTCATTTGTCTATTCAGTGTTTCATGTTCTTTGATAAGTTTCTAATGGTCCTTGGTCAGTTGTTCAAGAGCTGCGCGGTGCGACTGTTCAGCCGCTGTTAAACACCTTTCTTCGGCTAACTTGCCATTTTTTACCATGACCTCAGTGTCCCTGATGGCACTATCAAGAACGGTTTTCTTTTCTTGAAGTGTTGCATATTGCCCTTTGATAGTAGCCAGCTCACTTTTCACAGACAATAGCTCTGTTTGTAGGTCTCTTATTGTCTCTGTGGCGGCTGCTAGTTGGCTCAGCATGTCTTCCAACTGGTTAGATGAGAAGGTAGTTGAAGTGGTATTCTCATGGCTGTCAATTTTGCTGGATGGAAGGTCCGCTTGATCGTTGATGCGCTGGGTACTATTGATATCTGAGTATACACATGCCTTTGGCGTACTGGTCAAGGTGACGTCATAATGGGATTTCGGCAGTGTAGCAAGGGACGGGTCATGGAACAGGGCTACAGTGTCCGTTACATCATCAGGGGTGCCTGATGCAGGCGAGGCTTTGCCGTTAGTTTTGGCATTAGTTGAGGCCGCTGGCGACATGGGTCTAGATGAATGGGATGGAGTCTCTATAGGTACAGTAGAGGCTGTCTCGCAGAGGAGTGGTTTTATCGGTTCATCAGGGTTCAGGGTGGGCGGGGACTCGCTGACAGTCGTAATGGAGGGGGCGGAAGGCAGCGCGAGTAGGGAAGAGGGGGAGGAGAGAGGTAGCGACTTGGAATCAAGATTGGAGCGAAACTGGTCTACGACATCCTTCATGGTTTCAAATTCCTTAAATATCAACCTCTCGCATCCCTTGCCTTGGGCTTCGATAAGGCATGTAGTGTAAAATACAGTTATTGTGAGTCGACAGCCTGTTTTAGACGATCCCTGTCTAAGCCACAGTAGAGTACTCTGTAGCGATTCGGGGTAAGGAGGGTACATAGTCGATTTCACTAGGTCATGATTGACATCTTCATCTTTCCATTCAACTGTAGCCCCAAGGGGAAGCGGCTGCTCAAGATATCTTTCATGGAGGGCTATTCTTCCCAGTTTTTTTCTGAATTGGGTCGAGAGTGTCATTTATTTGCTCAAGTGTAGCTTTAGTGGCCGTCTTAGTTGAGCGAGTGGTGCGGCCGCCTTGCTGATCACGGCTACTCTTACTTAGAGAGCTCAAATACTAAAAGCGACGCCAGTTAATTATCTGACGTGGTTGGCGCGGGTGGAGTGGCCCATGGAGGAGAGTGGGTGTGGTTGGCAGATTACACGGCTGATGTCAGCCTCGTGGTCATGCCGATTGTCATGATAGCTCACTGCTGCGCTCAAGAGTGACGCGGCAGCAACTGTCAAGCACTGTGGCTAGCCTCGCTTTTTACACACATCTGCAATAGAAGAGAATTCTAACGTCTCAGACTCGTAAAAGCCTTACTAATCATCAGTTGATAAGCTGGAATGTGAGGTACCACTAGCAGAGCGCGGTCTGTTTATCAACACGTCTGATACTCGATGGAAGCACTCACTGAATCTTCTCGCGCAGCCAGGATTCTCATAAGCTTTCGCATCTGCGGGCACCATAGGATCTCTGTATAGGTTCACGGCAGACTTGGATCTGGAGACTGACTGCTTAATACGACTGTACTAGGCTCGCCAACTACTCTGGCGCCAAGCGACACAGGAACGGGAAGTCCATGTTCCACTGCCCGAAGTATTCGACACAACAGTCATGAAGAAGAAAAAAGAAACTTTAATAACTCTGGCAAAATGAATGTTACACAATTGGAAAACTCACATTCCAATAGAAGTCACTATCAGAAGTCACTGAGGCTCAAAATCACACATCACAACCAAACACTGCCAACACAATTGTCATTGGAGACGGAGCGATGTGACTATGCCACTTACTCGCACTCACGCCTGACGTTCAACCGAGAGAGAGAGAGAGAGAGAGAGAGAGAGAGAGAGAGAGAGAGAGAGAGAGAGAGAGAGAGAGAGAGAGAGAGAGAGAGAGAGAGAGAGAGAGAGAGAGAGAGAGAGAGAGAGAGAGAGAGAGAGAGAGAGAGAGAGAGAGAAAGAGAGAGAGAGAGAGAGAGAGAGAGAGAGAGAGAGAGAGAGAGAGAGAGAGAGAGAGAGAGAGGCAGTGGAAAAGAGAGACAGTGACAGACAGAGAGCCAGACAAACAAGCAGGCAGGCAGACAGACAGACATACAGACAGACGGCAGTGGACAAGAGTGAAAAGACAGTGACACTGAGATAAAAAGAAGTCCCATGACAGAGCCCTGGAGCACTCCTCTTGCTACTAAACCACTTGAACAGTAGGGTCCATTGGCGATCACGCGCTGCTGTCTGTCTGTAAGTTAGGAAGCGAAAAACTATGTTGTTTTAAAGGAGTGAATAGCGCCTGTCAACTGCCGTCTGATGTATGAAAACAGTTACTTGAAAATGAACCATCCAGATATATACTGAGCGTGGAAAGGACAATTTCATGAACTACCATGTCGAAAGCTTTCCGAAGGTCTATGAAAACAGCACCTGTGAATTCGCCTTTGTTCATTGAACTTAGCCACGCGTCTGTAAGTCGCGCTAAGGCTGTATGACAACTATTCTTCGGGCAAAAACCTGACTAGATGGGTTGGATTAATTTGTTTATTTTCCCCAGGTATTATAACAGGTGCGTATGAATGTGTCGTTCAAGTGGTTTACTTAAGACATACAAAAGTGAAATGGGGCGATAAATGTTAACATCGGACAGATCTTTTGTTTTAGGTAAGGGAAAAACATTAGCCTTTTTTAGTTCGTTTGAAGAAACATTTTTCTGTATGGATAAATTGTAGACATAAGTTATTGTTCTACAACATAGGGAAGTGATAGTTTCAGTATTTTGGGGCTTATTTCATCTGGCCCGAAATATTTTTTTATTCTTCATGGAACTCAACCTCGTGAACTGCCAGAGGTGGAATAGCGAAAGGATGAAATCTCGCAGTTCGCGTTCTACATAAATCAAACAGGGTGTCAGGACAGTTATAGGGCCGAGAGTTTGTTTTAGAAGGGACCAGGGACTCGGCAATTGAAAGGAAATGATCGTTAAATTTATCGGTAGTCAGGGTAGACTGGATTACAGGGGATTTCCTAATCTTACCTCCAGTCACTACGGCCATAGCGCGCCAGAGAGTGGACATATTTTTGTCTTCTTTAATCAAACGATCAATGAAAGATTGTTTAGCCTGCCGCACTAGACATTTGACACGATTGCGCTCACGTTTAAATTCAGCAAAGCGCTTCTGTTTTCTCAAATCATCTCTCACCCTCATGGCCTGAATGATGTCTTGAGTCAGCCACGGCGGGAGTGATGCGTGTTTGGCTCGCCTCCGCCGCACATGCGCGTGTTTATTTAAAATAGTTAGAAAAATGCTATACCAGACGGACAGAGCACTGTCAGGGGCAGTTTCACTAAGCACTTCCTCAAAAGGTGCGTTATTAAGGTCAGATAAAATGTCGCTCTCACTATTTTTTTTTTAAAAGAAGGATAAGTGATATACGTATGACATCCTTTTTTTGCTTTTGGGAACTTAGTGGACCAAGTACAGCTGATGGGAAAGTGATCACTGATGCCAAGGTTACCGACAGACACATTATGAACAGACTCCGGCATTGAGGCATAGATGTGGTCTATGAGTGTAGATGTTGTTGGTGTTATTCGTGTCGGCGAAGTGACTAACTGTTTAAGACCCAGCAACGTCATCGTTGAGTCCCATGCACGATGAGACTTTAACATGTCTATGTTAAAATCTCCCATAAGTATGACATTAGAATTAGGTTTACAGGCGTTATCAAACATTCTAAGAAAATTATCGTACCACTCAAAGTTTGCAGCAGGGTTGCGGTACAGAAAACCGATAAGAAATGATGGTGATTGGGGGGCCTTCAGCTCAAGCCACATACACTCAACTTGCTCAGTTTCAAAGTCATGTCGTCTACGTGTAAGAGATTGAACAGACGTGTGAATATAAGCAGCTAATCCTGTCTGTCCGTGAGCCGTTGGACAGAAAAGCCAGGAACCTGAATTATTTTATCAGATACATTAGAACCAAGACGTGTTTTAGAAAATCCCAAAATATGAATAGGGTTTGAGTCATTCAGATAAACAGAAATATAGGCAAATTTGGAATATAGATGGTACATATTTAAATGCCCAATGCGGATATCTTTTACTTTCACGTCTGCTTAATTCATCGTGACAGATAAATCAACATGGTCGTAGAGCTGATCGGCTGCAGTGGAGGAAATTGCGTGTCGTTACGGGTGTTAGGTGGTGGCCTGATGGCGTGACCGCGCGTGGTTGAGTGGAGAGGGTGATCCTCTTCGCCTCCTCCTGCTGACGGTGACTCGGAGCGACGACGACGATTTACGGCCCGGTGATCGTAACGCCTCGTATCCTGAGAGTCCTCAACTGAGGATAAGGGCGATCTGACGAAACGGTTCATGTTCCACTCCAGCGCATGCACGCCATGCTCGCTAGGATGCAGTTTGTCAAAGTACATAGCCTGCTTTGGAGAGCCTTCAGTGGACAGGAAAGATGACGTGTGGTCGATCAGCGTGATCTTTTCCTGTTTGCAAACTGCTTGCAGGGCTTTGTTTGACTCGTAGGCAGGTTTGTTGATAGGGTGGTAGCGGCCGCCGCGAGTTGTGATGAGGGTGGACATCTGAAGTCTGGCTTTGGGGAAACACACTACCAGCATGTGGCACAGCTTCGGCCATGTCTTCTGGCTGATTGATCCATGCCAGCAACTGTTGATGCCGATGTAAACGTTGACGGACTGATGTTGGGGTTGTGGGGCTGTGTGTTCAGCCACTGCGTCAGATGATCCACCCTGAGATCAGACACCGACAAGTTTTGCATGATTGACTCATGAGTAGACATTCTCTTCTCATCGATGTATTTAGTATGAAGTCGTACTGTCTGAACAGGGCGGCTTTCAATTGTGTATAATCTTCGGCTTCTTCTCTCGGCAGGCGGGTATAAAAGTCAAGTGCTTTGCCAGTTAGAAGTGCACTCAGTTTGATAGCCCAAGTCTCTTATTTCCAGTTATTACTGCTTGCGAAACGCTCGAATCGCTCTACATTCATTTTTTAGTTTAATTTATGGTTCGTGGAACTTTGAAGCTGTTTACCTGTGCATGACAGTGTGAAGGAACATGTTTTCATTCAGGACATTTTTGAAAGAATTGTGAGTTAATTATTGTTGTGCAGTTGATTTGAGTTTATTTTCGATGTGAAATTTGTATTGTTCTCGGTTATTGTGTAGATTTAGACAACCACAATCGTATTTTTGGGTTTGAGAAGAACTTTTGTGAAATTTCGTTCTAAAAGAAGGGGGGGGGGGGGTAATGTTACGATTATGGTTGTATTGTTTTGTGAGAGCGTGCGTGCATAGATCGTAGGTAACGATCCGACGTTTGATTAGAGCTATCACGTTTTCTAATTATGTACTTGTTCAGTAAATTTCACATTCGTTTACAAATAGTGCACTCTTGAGTGTCTGTTGCCACACGGAGTTGAGTCAGGAAAAACCTAGAAGTAGCTTGAATATTCTTTTATTCACCGCACGCGTGTGTTAGCAGTTAGTATCCGTGCACTTACAGTTGTTTACAAGTTTTGAAGCGGTCAAGGTCACGACCTGTTTAGTGTACGCATGCGTGAAGTTAGGACGAGTGGAGACTTACCTAATTTTTGATGTTGAAGATCGTAGCCAGATATTTTCAGAATATTCTAGTATGAATGCACCTTTGAGTTTTAGATACGTACTGTGATTTGATTGGTTGTGTTGTACGATTTTGCCTGAATCTTCTAGAAAACATATCACTATAAAAGATCGTGCTAAGAAGCACCTGGGTGCATTGTTCAGTCGTAGGATTTCGATGTAACCAAGTCTGTGCATTGTTCAGTCGTAGGATTGCGATGTAACAGTCTGTACATCGTTCAGTTGTAGAATTGCGATGTAACAGCGTCGATACATTGTTCAGTTGTATAATTGCAGTGTGTCGAAGAGACATTGACATTGAGTGAGCTACGCAATACATCGTGCTTCATTTGTCATTGGCAGAGTTATGCCAGTGCAGTGAGTGGTGATGTACATTGTATGAGAGATGCATTGTGTCAAAGTGTGAATTTTTGCAAGAGAAGATATTGTTGGTGAAATTGTGAACGTTTTTCGTGGAGATCACATCGCTGTAATAAAATATTGTTGGAACCGTCTGTTACTCCAGTATTGTCTACATCCTTAAGCCACGTGTGACGGATTGCAGCTGAACGTAGGTTATTTAAAAAGAACTCTACGTGCGTGTGTCTGGTGTGTTTACATACTACGACAACAAATCCACCACATAACAAGGGGTTCCGATTCCCGTATGTGCTGGGGACCAGAAGAATCAGCAGAACGGGGGCAGTTAATAAGGGGACAGTGCTAGTGGCGATTACAGCTTTTAAGACTGGATGGCCAGACTGAGATGCGATTGGAGACTGGGAGAGTGAAGTTGAGAAGTCAGATGTGGGGGCTTCAATGGCAGATATTGACGTGGTAAACAGGGGGTTTTCAGACGAGGATTTAGATATCAGGGGTTCAATGGCAGGCGTAGCTGTCTCGTCAGACATTGTGCTCACTATTGTTTTCATCTTGTCAAACTCCTTATCCACCCACTGTCGGCAAGCGGTCCCCTGCACGAGCACAGTGCCTGTAGTATGGTAGAGTTGTCTCGTCAGACATTGTGCTCACTATTGTTTTCATCTTGTCAAACTCCTTATCCACCCACTGTCGGCAAGCGGTCCCCTGCACGAGCACAGTGCCTGTAGTATGGTAGAGTTGTCTCGTCAGACATTGTGCTCACTATTGTTTTCATCTTGTCAAACTCCTTATCCACCCACTGTCGGCAAGCGGTCCCCTGCACGAGCACAGTGCCTGTAGTATGGTAGAGTTGTCTCGTCAGACATTGTGCTCACTATTGTTTTCATTTTGTCAAACTCCTTATCCACCCACTGTCGGCAAGCGGTCCCCTGCACGAGCACAGTGCCTGTAGTATGGTAGAGTTGTCTCGTCAGACATTGTGCTCACTATTGTTTTCATCTTGTCAAACTCCTTATCCACCCACTGTCGGCAAGCGGTCCCCTGCACGAGCACAGTGTCTGTAGTATGGTAGAGGGTAATATTGATGAGCTTGTTCGATTCGAGGTAGAGTTGGAGAAACGTCTTGTAGAGATTAGGGGGGGGGGGGGGTTGCACAGTGGAGTGGGGAGGGTGACGATGATGAGCTGATTGCTGGTTTGCTCGTAGTCGAACCAGTCGGCGGTGATGGCGGCTGGACACCCGGCAACGTACCGTGTGTGGAGTATGCATCTTCATAGCGGGAGTTTATCGCTAGTGAAAGTCTTTTGAATAGGATCCATTGTATGGCGAATTTTCACAATGGAAGTGTCCATGGCGTGCTTGGCATTTACAGCAGATGGTGGAGGGGTAAGGGAGAGGGGCGGTGGTGGAGGAGAAAATGGGTGGTGGTATGCTACACATGAAGTGCCAGCATAGAGCTAGCAGCCCTTGGTAAAAGGAAGGTGGACAGAGGGGAGGGTGTGGTGGTGGAGGGAGGATGGTAGGATAGTCAATCATTTGACGTTGTTGGTGCGGGTGGAGGGGCCCATGGAGGAAGGTTGGTGTGGTTGGCGGATTACACAGCTGATGCCAGCCTCGCGGTCATGCCGACTGCCATGATAGCTCACTGCTGCGCTCAAGAGTGACGGCGGCAGCGACTGTCAAACGGCACTGGGGCTAGCGTCAGTTTAATGAGCGCTTCTGGCGTTCCCCAGCTGTCGCAGGACCGATAACTCTCCGATAGGTGGCGTTCCACCAAGAGGCCTAAACTCACCATCTTGTTTTAACTTCTATATTAATTTTAACTTCTATATTACTACTAGTACTACTACAGTCGAGTTTACTTATTATAATTTCACTATCATCGCAAAAGAACCGCCTTGTTTCGAACGATGGCTAGTGCGTATGGAAGTATGTCTCTCTTTTTTTTTTTTTTTTTTTTTTTTGGGGGGGGGGGGGATGCAATATATTACTAAACTAGAGATCAACAAAAATATTCCGGTTCGTTAGTGATTTACATGTATCGGCAGATCTATCGTTTTTTCTTCACTTAGTTTTAATGCTTTGGGCGGCGGGTAGTCCTTTTCCTCGAAAACCAACGAAAACCCCCAAAAAGTAAAAGAAAAAAACAACAACAAACAACCGAAATTTTCCTCGAAAAATCAACGAAAAAAACACAAACACTAACGAAATCCAACTAAAATCCCCGAAGAGACAAAAACAACCGAAATCGTCTTTTTTCTCGTGGGGTGTTTCGTTAGTTTTTGTTGCTTTACGGGGTGTTTTCGAGGAAAAGAAGTACCGTGGGCGATTGACCGCACGCATTTTGCTTAATTATGTATTTTCCATCACATATAATATACTGTAGCGGACACAAGCTGCAGTACTATATAACTTGTGAGCAGAGACTGCATTTGAAGTAAATGATGAAAGCCCTTAATCAAATTACAATTAGTCAGCCTGCAATTAGTACTAATATTTTAATATCACTGGTTTTGGATTATATTATAATTTGATATTATAATAATAATTTAATATTATTAATATTATAATAATTTAACCCAAGAAATAAATCTTTCTCAAAACATTGTCCATAATTGTAAAATATATTATTAATAATAATAAGAAGTTGGGCCGTCTCGAAAGTCTTGGTCGATGAAATGCGTGGCACACACTCTGCTGTGCAGTGTCGGCTGCCACTTGTCTCAGTCGCCGAACAGCAATTATTCATCTTTTTCGCAGCGCTTGATCTTTAGGAAAAGCAAAACCACCTACATTGCTGCACTGAAAAACGCAGCATTTGTTCACCATTGCCACGAATGTGCAAAGCAGTTTCTTAGATATGCAGACTGGAAACTTGGTATGGATAACGAGAAACAGAAAGTAGCGGATATCCTCTTGGTGGAACGCCACCTATCAAAAATTCAAGGGAGATAATAATTGAAAATAACCGCTCATTTATTAAACATCTGGAATGATAAGCTGGTACGTGAGCTGACACTAGCAGAGCGGTCTGTTTATACTTGATGTCCACACGTCTAATCAGTACCCGATGGAATGATAAGCCGGAACGTGTGCTCGCACTAGCAGAGCGGTCTGTTTATACTTGATGTCCACACATCTAATCAGTACCCGATGGAATGATAAGCTGGTACGTGAGCTCGCACTAGCAGAGCGGTCTGTTTATACTTGATGTCCACACATCTAATCAGTACCCGATGGAATGATAAGCTGGTACGTGAGCTCGCACTAGCAGAGCGGTCTGTTTATACTTGATGTCCACACGTCTAATCAGTACCCGATGGAATGATAAGCTGGTACGTGAGCTCGCACTAGCAGAGCGGTCTGTTTATACTTGATGTACACACGTCTAATCAGTACCCGATGGGAGCAGGCACTGCATCTACTCGCGCAGCCAGGATTCTCATGAGCTTTCGCATCTGCGGGCACCATAAGGATCTATGTCTAAGTTCACGGTAGACTCGTGATTGGTTAATGACGGTACTAGGCACGCCGGGCTGGCGCCAAGCGACCCAGAAAGGAAGAGTCTATGTTCCAACGCTCGAAATATTCAACAGAACAGTGATGAAAAAAAGAAAAGAAACGTTAATAGCTCTGAAAGAAATGAATGTTACGCAAATAGAAAAATCACATTCCAATAGAAGTCAGTATCGCAAGTCACTGAGGCTATAAATCACACATCACATCCAAACACTGCCAACACAAATGTCACTGGAGACGGAGCGATGTGACTGCCACTTACTCGCACTATAATGTAGCTTGCAAAAAAGACGGGCAGGCAGGCAAACAGCGAAGGACAGAGACAGTGACAGAGAGACAGACAGACACAGAGACCCAGAGACAGATAGACAGCCAGACAGACATGTAGATAAGCAAACAGACAGACAGACAGCAGTGGAAAAGAGACAGACAGTGACAAAGAGACAAACAGTCAGAGAGATACAGAGACAGATAGACAGAGAAGCAGTAGGAAAGAAAGACACAGAGTGACAGAGAGACAGACACACCAAGAGACAGATAAACAGACAGACAGACAGACAGAAAGAGAGCAGTGGAAACGAAAGACAGAGACAGGACAGACAGAAAGACAGAGAGACAAACAGACGGTAGTGGAAAAGAGAGTCAGAGACAATGACAGACAGAGAGACAAACAGACAGTAGTGGAAAAGAGAGACAGAGACAAGGACAGACAGAGAGACATATAGACAGACAAACAGACGGGCCGGCAGGCAGTCAAACAGCCAATGACAGACAGAAAGACTTTAGTGGAAGGATAGAGACAGTGAGAAAGAGATAGGCAGAGAGACCCAGAAAAAGACAGACAGATATAACAGACCTTGGTAGTACTTTCTGCTTGTGGCTAGAATGCCCATGGAGAAGGCGGTGTTAAAGAGGAGCCCAAACAGCATCTTGTTGACGTAATTGCGCTCCAGCGACAAGAACGTGGACGGCACGTAGCTCATGAAAAACGCCATGCCGCTCACCAGCGCCGCTAGGTTGGCTGCAACACGTGTACAAGTCACCAGCGCCGCTAGGTTGGCTGCAACACGTGTACAAGTCACCAGCGCCGCTAGGTTGGCTGCAACACGTGTACAAGTCACCAGCGCCGCTAGATTGGCTGCAACACGTGTACAAGTCACCAGCGACGCTAGATTGGCTGCAACACGTGTACAAGTCACCAGCGCCGCTAGGTTGGCTGCAACACGTGTACAAGTCACCAGCGCCGCTAGGTTGGCTGCAAAACGCGTACAAGTCACCAGCGCCGCTAGGTTGGCTGCAACACGTGTACAAGTCACCAGCGCCGCTAGATTGGCTGCAACACGCGTACAAGTCACCAGCGCCGCTAGATTGGCTGCAACACGTGTACAAGTCACCAGCGCCGCTAGATTGGCTGCAACACGCGTACAAGTCACCAGCGCTGCTAGATTGGCTGCAACACGCGTACAAGTCACCAGCGCCGCTAGATTGGCTGCAACACGCGTACAAGTCACCAGCGCCGCTAGATTGGCTGCAACACGTGTACAAGTCACCAGCGCCGCTAGATTGGCTGCAACACGCGTGCCGAGAATAAGTCATCACGATCCAACTGCAAGAGGCATAGATCCTCATGAGGCCTTACGACTGCGGGGGCTCATGAGGATCTATGCCTCTTGCTGAGACCAGTTTGCGTCCGTGTTTCTTTGGGCGGTGTTGGTTTTCGGTCGTGGAATCAACACAAGATTTCAGAGACGTATTGTAGGTGCAGTGGCAGGGACGGGGTTCAGTATGAGAAGCAGGAAGGTTGTTGGTCAAGCGTCGGTCAAAGAACGTTTGCGCACTTGAGATTAGCCCAGTAAGCCAAAACCATCAGGCTGCACTGAGTTGGCCGCAGGAGGGCCCACACTCAGTGTTAGTCTTGCGCAAGCCACTAGGCAAGGGAAAAAGACAGGCTGAGAGGCTTACAGACGGACAGGCAGACAGACAGGTCTAACCCACCGTGCTTAGTGGCTGGCGCAGGTCTGTGACTATACGGGGGGACCAATGCGGCCCACTTCGATCCGATAGTCTTTTGCCTATTTGCAACAGTCTTTAAAAATGAATGGGTCCTTGTACTGCCGACGTGTTCACTGGTGTGCTAAATAATTAGACATGAATGGGTCCTTGTACTGCCGACGTGTTCACTGGTGGGCTAAATAATTAGACATGAATGGGTCCTTGTACTGCCGACGTGTTCACTGGTGGGCTAAATAATTAGACATGAATGGGTCCTTGTACTGCCGACGTGTTCACTGGTGGGCTAAATAATTAGACATGAATGGGTCCTTTGACTGCCGACGTGTTCACTGGTGGGCTAAATAATTAGACATGAATTGCTCCTTGTACTGCCGACGTGTTCACTGGTGTGCTAAATAATTAGACATGAATGGGTCGTTGTACTGCCGACGTGTTCACTGGTGGGCTAAATAATTAGACATGAATGGGTCCTTGTACTGCCGATGTGTTCACTGGTGTGTTCAATAATTAGTTAAAAAATATATGGCAGTGTGTTTTTCCGTATTGTTCAAACGAACGGCATACATGTTCAGAAACTCCGGCCAAGCGGGGGACTGCCAAGTGGGGGACTGCCAAGCGGGGGACTGCCCAGCGGGGGACTGCCAAGCGGGGGACTGCCAAGCGGGGGACTGCCAAGCAGGGGACTGCCAAGCGGGGGACTGCCAAGCGGGGGACTGCCAAGCGGGCAAAATGCACAGAGCATCCCAACAAAGACAAAGAAATACGCTTAGAAAAGACACTTACAACGCAATTGTGTAGTTTCGTGGGATGTTCAGAAAAGCTATGATCAGTTAACTGAGGAATCAAACTACGGGACACGCACACACACACAATCACACATATACACACACACATACACACACACACACACACACACACACACACACACACACACACATACACACATGAACGCACGCAACCACGCACAGAAGCACGCACACATAAACACAATTCCATATGTCTATGTGTCTGTTTCTTTGCGCGCGCGCGCGCGCGCGTGTGTGTGTGTGTGTGTGTGTGTGTGTGTGTGTGTGTGTGTGTGTGTCTGGTTGAGTGGGTGCCTGTGTCTGTGTGTGTCTGTCTATGTGTCTGTCTCTGTGTCTGTGTCTCTCTCTCTCTCTCTCTCTCTCTCTCTCTCTCTGTCTCTCTCTCTCTCTCTCTCTCTCTCTCTCTCTGTGTGTGTGTGTGTGTGTGTGTGTGTGTGTGTGTGCGTGTCTGTGTGTATATGTGTGTGGGTGTGTCTGTCTGTCCTAGCCTCTGTCGAAGAGCGTGCTCATCATGATGCTGTAGGACACAATGGCTGCGGCGTAGCACCAGAGAAAAACGAAGAGCAGGCTTTGGTCCACTTCGCGCAATATCGGCACCTTGAACACGGCGGTGGTCATCATACCCGTGAAGGCAGCCATGACGACTGTGAGGTACAGGAAGTAAGTGAAGAACCACGACATCCAATAGGCAGACGGCAGCATGCCCATCAGTTTCATGGACTCCTATGTCACGACAATAAATAGGTCACGGGTTAGAAAAGCCAAATCACGAGATAATTCTGCCGTCATTTGTAGGTAGGTCCATCGCAGAGTTCCTAAACAGGTAAGGTAAGCGCGATAACCCTCGTCCTGCTGACATGAAGTGCCCGTTAGCTCATGGCTGTTTTATTTTCTTTGTTCCCCGATAGCTCGTGTGTCAACCACTTCACCGCCAGTCGAAGCAGATCGTGAATTTCGAAATTACTGTGAACTCAGAACAACGCTCCTCAGCTTTCAAAGGAAAACGGACACACAGACACAAGAGATATAGATCCTCATGAGCCCCCGCGACTGCTCATGAGGATCTATACCTCTTGCCTTTGGGTGGTATTTTTTCCCCACGGTAGCGAAAGCGTTAATGACGGTGCAGGAGCAATCGTCCTCTCTGACAGTGCTGAGCTGTGAGAAGGCCAGAAGATAGTAGATCCATTTGTGCAAAAAGCGTGATTTTCATTGTCGCTTTTCACAAAAATGTATATGGTGCCTTTTATCCTCTCAGGGAAGATCTGCTTTCTGCCGAAAAGAAGTTCAGCTGGCAGAAATCATGTTATTTAGAAACGAAATCATCTGAAAAACTTGCACCACGATATTTTCAAAACTGTTCAATCTCTAAAGAAGTACACAACGGAGAAAGAAACACGCTTAGAAAAAAAGGTACAACACAATTTATTAATATTTTGGGTAAATACCCTTTGTCAAAATAGACACACAAAAAACAGAGACATTAGCCGCTACTTATCTTCATATGCAGAAGGAATGTGACAATCTCTCCCTAGGTAACCGAAGTGATACAAGACAGGAGCAATACACTCTCCATTAAATTAAAGAACCTTGCAGTACCACTTTTGTATAGCAACTAACCCTACACACCACTTCCTAGTCTTACCGCGCGGAGCTTTCTGAGATCCATAGTACCCCTTTAGGCAGCAAGACAACTCAGGTTTACTATACACTAGAAACAATGACACCGCGCTTATAATGAAAGCGATCAAAACATCTGAGTAAAAACAGACTCACATTTACGATTCCAACGTTTACATTGTTTGCTCTACAAAGCAGCGAAAAGCACCAGAATCAGCAATTAACGGCTCAGCGAACCGGCGCAGCCGACAAACAGGCTAAAGCGAAACTGTCGTCCTACATATTTACTTACGTACGCCTGTCACCCATACCCGGCTATAGGCCGTCGACGAGAGACCTCCAGCGACTCCTGTCCTGTGCTTCTCCTTCGATTATACTCCAGGTGGTTCCCAGTCTCTTGATGTCTGCTTGGAGGTCTCGACGACAGGAGTTTCTTGGCCTACCTCTTTTCCTCTTTCCGTGCGGGTTCCATGACAATGCCTGTCTAGTGATACTGGAAGCTGGCTTTCTCAGACTGTGACCGATCCATCCCATCTTATTCGCCCAATTTCATTCTCTGCTGTTATCTGCTCTGTTCTCTCCCAGAGTCTGACATTCCTGATTTTCTCTGGCCATTGGATTTTCAACATTCTTCTAAGGCAACTGTTTATGGAGATCTGTACTCTGTTGACCGTGGTTTTTGTCAACCTCCAAGTCTCTGCTCCATATGGGAGAACTGCTTTTACATTGGAGTTGAAAATCCGGACTGGTGTGTTGTGACAGCTCTCTGGAACTCCTCACTTTTTTCAACTGGACAAAGGCTGCTCTGGCTTTACCGATTCTTGCTCTGACATCTGCATCAGTGCCGCCTTTTTTTTGTCTATGATGATCCCGAGATAGGTGAAGGACTCCACCTCCTCCAACGGGGTGCCAGCAAGCAAGACTAGTTCTTACCTGGTTGCGTTCAGCCTCATTGTCTTTGTTTTCCTTTTGTGGATGGTGAGGCCCACTTGGGACGAGATGTCAGCAAGTCACGTGGTCTTGTCCTGCATTTGTTGATGAGTGTGGGACAGTAATGCCAAGTCGTCTGCAAAATCGATTGATTGATTGATTGATTGTACATTGCTTAACGTCCCGACAGCAACAAGGCTTTCTCAGGACGTGCCTGCACTGCTTGTGAAAAAAAAAAAAACCCACAAAAAACAAACAGAATATTGAATGTATGTCGCCAGCCGGTCCACTACGTTAAATAAACCTACAATATGGGGCCTAAATAAAGCTAAAACCATTTGGCAACACACATCCAATATCAAGAGCTACAGGCAGGGCAGACAGTAGGGAGAGTTTGAAAAGGCAAATACAGGTGAATGGAGCTCGGGTACACAGAAACACATGCCCCAAAATAGAGAGAAAAACTCACCCTGTGGGGCTGACCAGGGAGACCCTGGGAACTAAAAAGTACCTAACCCCACCAAAGTCCCCCAGGGCAGACCCGGGTGGGGCGTCTGCAAAATCAAGGTCATCAAGCTGTGTCCACAGTGTCCACTGTATTCCACTTCGTCTGTGCTCTGTGGTCATCTTCATGACCCAGTCTATGGCCAGTAGGAAGAGGAACGGAGACAGCAAGCACTCTTGTCTGACACCAGTTCTGACCTGGAGCTCCCTGGTGAACTGCCCTTCGTGGATCACGCGACATGACATGCCATCGTAGCTGCTCTTGATCAGGCGGACGAGCTTTGTGGGTACACGTAGTGTCGTAGGAGTTTCCACAGAGTCTCTCGGTCCACGCTGTCAAATGCTTTCTCATAATCCACAAAGTTGACGTACAGCGGGGAGCTCCACTTCTGAGACTGTTCCACGTTGATGCGGAGAGTGGCGATCTGGTCTGTACATGATCGGTTCTTCCTAAAGCCTGCTTGCTGGTCTCTCAGCTGGGGGTCAACGGACCTTTTCATTCTCTCTCAAGGATGATCGTGTTAAAGACCTTTTCTGGTACTGACAGCAAGGTGATTCCTCTGTAGTTGGAACACTTGCTGAGGTCGCCTTTCTTGGGAAGCTTGATTAGGTACCCCTCCTTCCAGTCAGATGGCATCACCTCCTCTTCCCAGATCTTTCCAAACAGTGGGTACAGCATCTCCACTGTTGTCTCTAGGTCTGCTTTCAGAAGCTCCCCTGGGATGCCATCTGGCCCTGCCGCTTTGCCGTTTTTCGAAAATGCCACTGCTCTTTTGATCTCCTCCCGGCTGGGTCTGTCACAGCTGATGGTTAGGTCGGTCTCTGCCGGCTGGATGTCTGGGGGGTCGGGTGGGCTAGGTCTGTTCAGTAACTCTTCAGAATACTCGGCCATTCTGTCGAGTTGGTCTGCTCTGTCAGCAATAGGCTTGCCTTCTGTCTTTTACTGGTCATTCTGTATGGCCATACTTGCCCGACAATCTTCTGCTAATGTCGTAGAGCTGTTTCATGTTGCCGCTGCCTGCTGCCTTTTCTGCCTCTGCTGCCAGGCTGTCTGTGTAGGTCCTCTTGTCTGCCCTGATACTCCGCTTCACCTCGCGGTTGGCTTCCCAGTATTCCTCCTGTGCCCTTACTTTGACTGTTCTCGTGCGACTGTTGTTGACAACTGCTTTCTTCTGCTTCCTCACTTCTATCTTCTTCAAGGTCTGTGCCGACAGCCAGTCCTTGTGATGGTGTTTCCTGAACCCTACAGTGTCTTTGCAGGTTGAGTTCAGCGCCTCTCTAAGTGCCTTCCGCTGCTGCTCTGTGGTGATCGCCTCCTCTTCATTTACTAGCTCTTGTAGCGCTTGAAACCGGTTGGACAGCACCAGTTTGAACTCTTCTCTAACTCCAGTTTCCCTCAGGAGGCCTACATTATGGAGCTGTATTCTTGTTGTCTCTGTGCGGCTTTTCTTTCGCTTGAGCTTCATTCTTAAGGTAAACAGATGCTGGTCTGAGGCGACATCTGCTCTCCTCCTCACTCGAACATCTTGAAGGGATCTTCTAAATTTCTTGCTAATGCAGATATGGTCTATTTGGTTCTCTGTTGTATGGTCAAGTGAGACCCAAGTTGCTTTGTGTATTATTCTGTGTGGGAAGGTGCTGCCTCCAATGACCAGTCGATTTAGAGCACAAAAGTCTACAAACCTCTCACCGTTCTCACTCATCTCCGAGCCTAGTCTCTGTCTCCCCATCACCTCTTCGTATCCGGTGTTGTCCTCCCCTATTTTGGCATTAAAATCACCCATGACGATAGTGATGACTCGCTCCGCACATTTGTCCACGGCACTCTGGAGTCGGTCGTAGAACTCTTGTTTCTCTTTCTCGTCACTGTCATTGGTGGGAGCATAACACTGGATGACATTCATTTCTTGGTTCTAAAGGCTGCTCTGATAATTCTTGGCCCAAGAGGTTCCCAGCCCATCAGCGCTCTCTGTGCCACTGGTGACAGCATGAATGCTACGCCTTCTGTATGGGGGGCATACTCCTCTTCATGACCTGAATACAGAATCATCTCCCCACTTAACAGCATTTTCTGGCCAGACTGCGTCCATCTGGCTTCACTTATACCTAGCAGGGAAAGGATGTACTTTTGCATTTCCGCAGCTATCTGGGCGGCCTTGCCGCTCTGGTACATGGTCTTGACGTTCCATGTGCCCATGGTAGTGTCCCTAGATAGTGAGACGCGGCTCGGTCATGTGGCTTCCGAAGACTTCAGGCTTTCACCACAGAACGTCATAAGTCTTCTGGTAGAAGAACCTTCCTCCTCCAGGAAAGGAATTACTGTTAGTCTTTTCGTCGGCGTTTTTGTAGCTATATCTTTTTTTGCAGGGTGGGGAAGCTACCCCCACGCCCAAACCCCTTACTAGGAGGACCAGGGGTTTTCTGTCGGGGTCACCTTCCCTTAGACCATGTTGGTTCACGGCACCTTATTTCATTCGGTGCACCCCTCTCACGAGGGACCCCCTATCCACCACCCATGGGACGCGCCTCAACGCCATATGGTCCCAGCGCGAGGGAAACTGTCGTCTGCATTGTTTGATTGTTGATGACCGGATTCATGTTGTGAAAGGTTCTATAAAACATAGAAGTGTGATGTTCGTATACTATCATTTCTAGACAGACCTCGCGACTCCCAATCTCAAACTGTTAGATTCGTAGTCCCCTAAATCAAACTGTTTGGGAATGGGAGTCGCTCGGTCTGTCCAAAAAGGACAGTATACGAACACTCCACTTCTAGGCCCTATCATTTTTGGAGTGATCAATCTGGCGTACATGTATATTTACAGCAGGCCTTTCCTATTGAGACACAAGTTATTTGTTTCAAATTCAAATTCAAAACAACTTTATATATCGCTCCTAGGGCAATTACAGTTTCGCCACCACGGGTGCTGCTCACATTCACTCATTCCTTCATTCCACAAATTACAATAATAGAGCTACAAAATGGACCGAGACTCGGGACGGGTAAAACCTGTCGCCAAGGCATCTATTGGCCAGCGCCAGTGGCCTCATCCCGAACATCCGTGACAAAACCAGAACAATGAGACAGTCCTAAGTCTCCTGAACACACTATTATATGTTCTTTGTTAAGTTCCTACTTGACTAAAGCTAGTACATGAAAAACAAGTTAACAACAGGAACACAATGCCGTTAATAGAGAAATGATGTCCGATCTAGGCAACTGACATAAAACAACGGTCAAAACTGCACCTGGGGGCCCGTCGCCATAGTACAGCGCCGGTGTTTAGAGGGCACCGCTCCCATAAAATCCGTCAACATTATTATAACACATACATGTTTTGATCTTTCATGAACGTATTGTCTTCTCCTCTGAATGTATAATTTGCTTGTGACTATCTGATAGCGATGGTGTAAAACTACGATAGTTAAAAAAAAACTGATAATTAAATAGTTGTTCCAGATTAGCTTGGCGCCTGTCGGCGCCAAGCTAATCTGGCACTACCCTTTAATTATCATGGTCGACCCATCTCCTGCTGTAGTGCGTCAGGGTTGAAAGCGTTAATGGGATTTATTACTGTCTGAGACGATTATGATGTCACTTGTAATGCGCATCCACTCCATGCTAGCAGCATGCTCAGGGAACAAAACAAACAAAACAAAACAAGATGAGATGAACCATAACCCACAAAGTCCCCTCCGTATGAGAGCTGTCTTTGCTGTCAAGGGTCTCTACCTTTTGTCTTTGACTTGACTCTGATGTTGAAATATCCCCTTAAGGTTATATACTATACCTACATTTTTTAATTGAAAACTGCCGCTTATAGGGTTTTTTGAGAGCCTTATTGAGTCTGGAGGCTATTGCCACACCGAAAGACCTATGGTCCCGGGCATATTTGTAAGTTTGAGCCTTTTGCGTGACCTACCCCATGAGCGAAAACACGCAAAATAGCTGATTTCAGAACACAATAAAAATTTACCGAATAGTGTGTTAAAATGATAAAGAAACATTTCGGTCACTTCATAAAGTATGCTAGTATTTTATCGTAAAAAAAAGTGTGTTCTGATAATTGGAATTCTAAGTGCAATCGAGAAAAGTTTATGTTGTAAATTCGCAAATTGCACGAATGTTATCAATAACATTACAAGTGTTTGCAATGTTGGGCAATTGCTCAGGCCCTTTTTATTCGATAAAGTCGTACTTTAGATCATATCACACACATTATTTATGAAAAAAAGAGGGGTTCCCTTGCAAAAAATGGCACTTTGGGTCGTTTGCGAGTGCGTTTTGAAAAAGGGATACAAGCGATGTCTGACTTCCGGCAGATCATATCTCCGCCGTAGCCGGTCCCAAGCCCGCATGAGAAAGGAGGAAATCAAGTACGCCAAACCAACAAGTATAAACTACGCCCAAACTGTTGCAAACTACTAGTCAGTCCTCGATCACTATTAGTGACAGTGGGAAAGCAAACTGGAACAAACAACAACGGCAGATATGGGATGAGAAGGTTTATCTATAAGTAATTAAATGCACCAATTATCTCTTAGTAGTTGAGTTAGTGCAGTGGTAAAATACTGTTTTTGCCACGCAGGTAACCAGGGTTCAATCCCCGTAGATGGATATTTTTTTCCCTGCTCAAAAATTTGAAACCCATACAGTTTCTACTTCGCTAAATGAAACAAACGCACACACACACACACAAAAAAAAACCCAAAGCAAAATAAATAAATAAATAAATAAATATATATATATATAAAAGAAACGCGTGGTAATTTTGTTCTTTTTTTTAATTTAAAATATGCAATTATCATCACCATTGTAATGTGGATGTTAAACCATGAACCAACCAACAAACCACTTTCAGTCTTGGATACAAATGCATACTGGTTACCTCGGCACATTTGTTCATTCATTTTTTTTTTTCAGCCATGCATTGTAAGCATGTTTACATTACATGTTTACATTCATTCAATCATTCACAGATTCACTGAAGAAAAAGCACACCAAAGAGTGTTGTCACAGAGTGTTTTTTTTTTAATTTTTATTTTTCCTGGCATCATCTACAAACATTAATTAATGAATAATGTGAATAGACTGAGATGGCACACATTTTTCTGGATCACAATGGTTTTGGCTTTTGTGGCGACTTCCATTGACGTGCCGGGTCACATCGTTTAATCCTCCATCAGGCATGAATACCCACAATTTGAAGTTTCAGTATTAGCCATTTGAAATTTCAGTAATACTATTAAAATTTCAGTAATACTATTACTATTGTTAACTATTATTTCTGCACTTTTTTATATTGTGCCTTTTATATTAGTACGAGCTCAAAAATAAAAATGACACACACACACACACATCACTGACCAGGACACATATAGTTTGAACATCTCTGTAATGGGTTAAATAATGGTTGGGCGCCCCCCCCCCCCCCCTCTCCTCCACTTAATTTTTTTTAATTTTTTTTTTAAACTTGCACATTGCGAAATTTTCTGATCATTGCATTTAGGTCCAACCAAGGGAAAGCAGACACTGACAGGTTGGTTTAAATAAAGGGACGTAATCAAGCAAATTGTTCTAGTGTGCTTACTTCCCATGTTATTGTTTTAATTTGACTAACTCCAACATTTACTTTATTTCTAGATTTAAAAGGCAACTACTAATAAAAATAAATTAGGAAATCATATAAATTATTATTTTATGTACCAATTTAAACAAAATAATTGCATATTTTGTCACATTAGAATATCTTTTTTTGTACAACTTCACCCACAGCTTTAAACTAAAATAAACACTTGGATTATGTTAACAACAACGATATTTATTATGCAGAGAAAAATTCATATTACTTGGAAAAACGAATACTGCATATACGACCTGTCGGAAACCTGTCACGACCAACCACAGGCTGACGAGTTTGTTTGGTGCATTCCAACCCGCTTCACAATGATTGGTTCAAAGCCTAACACGCACTGGAAGCTGTGATCAGAAACTTAGTTGGGTGACCGTGACCGTGACTCGGCCGGCAGCCTACACTGTAGCCACAGGCGCTCAACGAACCTACATTTTCTTTTAACTATTGATTTTGCTTTTCCGTAGTATTTTTACTACTTCCGTAGCTCCGTAGTAACACATCTACTTCCGTAGTAAACTACGGAAATTCATTAGTGGTTGGCAACTCTGACAATACAACCCGAAATTATGAAGGTAAAATCTTTGTAAGGCACTGCAACACTAACCTGCGAAAGTTTTGTTTTTCTAACAGAGTTGCCATTGTTTGGAATGAGTTACCAGTTTCATTAAAAAAAAAGAAGCACCTAACATAAATTCTTTAAAAACCAGCTGGACGAATTACCAAAATTTAAATAGTTTTTCTACACATGTTCCTTAGACAGCACAAATGACTTGTATGGACACAGATCATAGTCAGGTCATTCTGTTTGCTGGTATGTGTCATGTACAGTACGTCTGGAAAACGTGTGAAATGAACCATGTGATTAGCAAATCTGATACGATAAGTAAAGCTACACAGCTGAAAGTCAACGATTGACAGAGGAAGAAAAAATAATAAAACAAACAAACAAAGTACAGTACATATCATATGCCTATGATCAGTTATCACCCAACCACTGAAATCTGCTGTGACAGATGGAGGGTAATGCAAGAAATATATGATCAACTCACTCTTTAGAAGTATTGCGATGTTCATTGAGCATGTCCACATTTGGTATATTTTGAGCAGAGGGTTTAATGACATACTACATACCTACCCCCCCCCCCCCCCCCCCCCGGTTGCATTTCTATATTTTGGCACACCCCCTCTTCAGAAAGGACCCATGGATGTTATACTCTGAGGCCAATGACCATTTTCAGAATGTATATCATTTATAATCATGCAAAGCGGAGCAGTGATAAGTTTTCTCCTTGTTTCACACCGACGCTGCAAAAAAATCTATTTGTACCACTGTTTTCTAACCCATAAGAGTCAGCTGTGGAGTACATATTTTGAATGACTGATGTATGGCAGTATTTCGGAACTTGTCACAAAAAAGACCTGTTTATATGCTGAAATGTCTTCGAAAAATGAACACATTGGCAGTAAAGGGGTTTTCCCTTGATAATAAAAAACTAATACAAATTAAGCTGCGTTTCCAAATCGTGACATGACAGGAGAGTGCAGTAAGGCAAAGGCGTTTGCTGCATTGCGAAGTATGTGACTTTCCAAAACCTTGGCATTGTGGCCAGCATTGTGGATGGACAGCAAAATAACATGACGTTTGCCCACAAGACAACCAGTTCACTTCCTTTGCCTTCCTGTCAGTTGGCTTCAATGTGGCTAATGCAACCTGCAAAAGATAATTTAGAATAAAAAAAAAAGTTTTGAAATGCACATTATGCGTGCATATATCTGTGTTTGAAAGTATTTTTACAAAGTACATACATGCATAATAATTATGACAGTATTCAGAGCAAGAACAAGAAAGACAATGAATGTCCTTATGGTTTACGTGTATGACCAAACCACATAATACGTCCAACCTGTGTGACCTTGTGTGAGGAGAAACAATTTGTGTCAAAATCTGACCATTTTTTACCCCTTTCTGGACCTCCCCCCCTCCCCCCGTGACCCTGACCTTTGAAAGGTCACAGCAGTTGCCCAGCCAGCACACCAATATAGGTCCAATATTGGCCCAATATTGGCTCAGATAATATTAGGCCGATATATGGGTGGCAATATTGGTCCAATATTGGAAGCGCAAATTTGCCCGTTGTTGGCCCAATATCGGGTAAATGTTGGCTGCCAAGCTGGATCCATTGTTGGCCCAATATCGGGTGAATGTTGGCTACCAATATAGTGCCAAGCTGGATCCATCCTAGAACCAGTATGGTGAATATTGGCTGCCAATATAGTGCCAAGCTGGATCCATCCTATGGCCAGGATGGTGAATATTGGCTGCCAATATAGTGCCATGCTTAATCCATTCTGGTGCCAACATGTAGCAAATATTCTGCCAACCTTTTTCCCATACAAATTTTGACTCGAGTTATACATGTTACTCACAAACCAGATAGGTGAGGCTAGCGCTGGCATTGTTACATTGTTGTGTAATGTTCTGTGCATCTACTGTGGGAAATCAGGGTATTTACCCGACCACATATAGTAGCGCACCTTCATGTTTGTGTATGTATGTTTCTCCTGCCTACTTCCTAAGTTCGGGAGAAAAGACATGGGTTATATAAGAGACCTGATCCATTCTTATCAGGAATGGAAATGATTGTCTTATTCTATACCTGCGTATTTCTCTGTGGGCTGGCGATTGGGTGCCTGATAGGCGGGGGCAGGGGATCTAACTGTTGTCTGTCCAGCGCTGTGATTCCCCTTGGTTTGAGTACTGACAATTCTGCCAGCGCTAGCCTCACCTATCTGGTTTGTGAGTATCATGTATAACTCGAGGCAAAATTTGTATCGTTACATTGTTGTGTAATGTTCTGTGCATCTACTGTGGGAAATCAGGGTATTTACCCGACCACATATAGTAGCTCACCTTCATGTTTGTGTATGTATGTTTCTCCTGCCTACTTCCTAAGTTCCGGAGAAAAGACATGGGTTATATAAGAGACCTGATCCATTCTTATCAGGAATGGAAATGATTGTCTTATTCTATACCTGCGTATTTCTTTGTGGGCTGGCGATTGGGTGCCTGATAGGCGGGGGCAGGGGATCTAACTGTTGTCTGTCCAGCGCTGTGATTCCCCTTGGTTTGAGCACTGTTTCAGTTTGGCCACTTAGTTTGTTCCAGGCGAGCCGAGAAACTAGGTCACAAGTCGTGGTTGGTTGGTTAGTTCGGGTTTAACGTCCACAGCACCAAAGTGATCATGGACGGCCCGGTTATGGGGGACAGGGAAATCTATTGCCTATGGAGTACGACCTGAACACTGATCAACTCAGGCGCACTCCAACTGTGCCACTTTGATTTACCATGACCTTTCAACGGACATGCTATTGAATAAATCCGTTTTCTCCCCTGGATTGTGAGTCCATCTACCGGGGCCAAGTCGTGCTCGCGCACTGAGGCATTATAGAACTCACTGACGCATTGGCAGATCTGTGTGACTTTTTCAATAGGAGATAATTCAACATCAGAATCAGATTAAAGACAAAAGCGAGGACAGCACTCATATAGAACTTAGAAGGGACTTTGTGGGTTATGCTTTATCCCATCTTGTTTGAATAAGAATAAAAGAGAGCATTAATTACTTAATTATAATTTACCAATGATTGCGTTGTGCAAGTCACACAGTCTGCTGAAGGCTTCTTTCCCCTTTTTCCAGTGAGGTTGTACAATATCCAGACACTGACTTGTCCACATCAAAAAGGGCATTGTGCTCCGTACACAATCTTTAAAGTCCAAGCCTCCAACATGGGATAAGTACAGAATCTGCAAACACACACAGAAAAAAATAAAACGCTTTTTACAAATAAAATTTGTCCAAAAGAATCACAATCAAAATGTACCTTTCTCTGTAGTTTCCCTGCATAGAACAGAAAGCATAAAACGAAACAAAAAACTGCATGTAAATTATAATAAAATATTAGTTTCTTAAACCTCCAGCTACATAACTAAATTCGTCAACCCAAGCAGCACACCGCAAAACAAGAAAATGCAAACAATATTCAGATTTCAAATGTATAATTACCACGTTGTTCCTGGTCGCCGCGCGTTGTGTATGACTATGTTGAGGTTAGTCTCCAGCTCTGCACGATGTTGTAGTTGAAGTGGGAATTCCTGATTTTTCTCCTCTTCGCCCAGTACGACTCATCTTTAAAATTCATCTTTTCTCAAGGAGAAGTTTAAAATCGTACTATACACGTACGTATACCTTAATCAGCAAGTGCACGTGGCGTCAGCGAAAGAAATATAGAAGAAAGAAAGCTGGAACTTGGTATGGCAATGGAATTTGTAGCCTTGAGCTGCAGTCAAATTTGGCGGAAATAATCGCGGCATGTGCTATACCGGCATGCAATGCAGCGTCTGACAAAATATAGAATGTGGCGAATAAATGTTATATAAAAAATTTATTTAACCAAAAAAAGTCACGGCGTGCCCAAACTATGGTAAAAGATTGCCGTTGTATATTTATTTTCAAGATAAATGTCGGCTAGATTAAAAATTTCATCTGTCAAATTTGCGAATTGGGCCAGACTGGCTCGCCTATCGTGCGCCAACATTTGCAGGCGAAGCAGCGCGCGGGCGCGGTACAGCCTCCGGCGGCTCGCGTGATTGTTCCAGCTTGGCACCAAGATTGATTATACCGGCGCGCGCGCGGGCTCACGCGATACCGGCGCGCGTGTTGGTTTCAGCATGGCGCTAAGCTCTCGCATACTGGCCCAATATATCGGCCATTATCCAGCAATGGACCAATATTTGCCCAAGATACTGTGCGTGCTGGGTGGTATGTTTAGAAAGATTGTACCACAAAGTACCCTGGTGCCAAGTTGGACGTCTGAGGCTTAAATAGTCTCTGGGGAAATACCAATGTTAAAGTTGCCCACAGATAACAGACAGTCGACGGACGACCCATTACAAACACTTAGTTTTGCTATCACACGTGAGCCACACATAAGACACAACTGAGCTTTAAATGAACAGAATGGGTGTATAAATATATCTAGAATCAGCATCACAGTGTAACTTGCAGAAAATGTTTCATACAGGACACGTTTAACATATTGCTGTTTAGCAACAGTACACACTGGACCAAAAACCCACCCCACCACCCCCACACTTTGGTTCCGGTCTCAGGCCACTTTACAAATTTCAAATACAAGCGATCAAAAATCTCAGTAACTTCAGTAGCTGAACTGGCCCTTTGTCTGTCTTGTACTGTGTTTGTACTGTGTTTGTCTTAAATGGCGTAAATCCGTGCCTGTTTCGTGAGTGTGTGCGTTGGGTTTCAGTCGACTTCCCCAAAATTGAGAAAAAGCACCTATATAATAACGGTATTATTATTATTTTTTATTAAAAGGTGGTATTCAGTGTTTTCTTGTCATTCTGTGTGCACTAAGTGCTTATTAAAGAAAATGACAGTATTTGCAGACTTGCACAAGCCTCTAGTTTCCAAATTAAATGCAATATGGTGCCACTTGTTGACAGCAAGTGATTTTAGCATTCGGTGTTGTAGAGAATGCTGATACTGTACTACACCATCTTCAAAATGAAAGAAAGCATTACAGTATGATGTGTTTATTCACACCAGTTGTGTTTTGTTATGAACCTGATTCTATTCACAAATCAACCGGTATGATTTACCTTGAGTCCTTCTCTTACTTTAGTTGATCCACTGGAACTGGCATCGCCTGCTTTCAGTTGTGACCTTCTCCTTTTGAGCAAATATGACCTGACTAGCTCCTGCCTCTTCTTGGTGTAGGCGTCATACTTCTGTGTTTTGTGCTTGTTTTGAAAGTATAACCTCTGGGTGCGACTCTGCAGTGCGACGTCAACAGCAGCATTGACCTGAAATGAAATACATGTTTATTAACGTGTTGTTTAGCAGCATGCCAATTTCACGTCGGATCTTATTTCAGGGTGGGTTGGTTCCAATTTCCCCAAAAAGGCACTTTGTTATAGCATTATAAACAATTCGGGGCCGGGGCGGGAGGTCCCCCCCCCCCCCCCCCCCCCCCGCCCAATGTGCCCCTACATTTAGTTTATGCATTACTACCTTTAAACTAATGTGAAATAAACTGTAAACACCACAAACAACAATGGTGAAGCCTGGATCGCTCATGTGCATTTAAAACTGATCATTTACATAATCTGAACTGTGTGACCTTTCCAAAAGGTGACTGAAATTTAAGTGCCATGAGTCTCCGCATCAGTAAAGGGGCTGGCTTTTGTACTTGTGAATAATATTTGAGAAAAAATATCTGTTGTCAAAATATGGCTATTTTTTTTTTACCTATTTCTTGATTTATCATGACCCTTGGTCTTAACTCAAACTGGTATGCTAAGACAGGTCTTGCCACAAAGTATCCTTGGGCCACGTTGAAGACTGTGGTTTGAATAGTCTCCAAGAAAATGCCAACATTACCGTTTAACATGGACGACCAATGGCCCAGAACATAGCCTCACACTTGCTGCACACATGAGCCAATGACAGAAAGCATTACAGTATGATGTGTTCATTCACAATCACACCATAGTTGTGTTTTGTTCTGCACCTGATTCTAGTCACAGATCTACCAGTATGATCTACCTTGAATCCAGGACAATAAGTGTCGCCTTCCTTCACTTCACTTGAGCTGTGGCCTTAGTGTAGGCGTCATACTTACGCGCTTGTTTGCAAGTAAGTCCTCTGGGTGAGAGTACTGAGACTCCACAGTGAGAGGTCAACAGCAGTATTGGCCTGAAATGAAATACACGATTATTACTGTGTTGTTTGGCAGCATGATAATTTCACTTTGTGTGAACTAAATGCAGGAGCAGATTATTACTTTCAAAATAAATGTGACATAACTTGTGTACACCGCAAAGAACAAACAAGATTTGCAAAGTCTGTACGCCTCATGTGCATAACTAATTCACATATAAGTATAAACTGTGTGACCTTTCCAAAACTGAGGTAGCTGACATAAGTGTCACAAGTCTCAGCATAAAGGCTTGCTTTTGTACTAGTGAAATTTGTATTTTCTCTACAAATTACAATTATGCATTTTTCTAACGTTTGTCAACCTTCTGTGACTCTTGACCTGAGTAAGGAGTCAACCAAATTAGTATCTATAGGATGAGGAAGATTTCATCATCAGCTACCCTTGTGCCAAATTTGATAGGGAAATTGCAAAATCTTTGATACCATTCGCAATCATACAATGAAAAAATAAATAAGCATATACCACACATTCCAAGGTCATCCAAAATGGTAGTCAACAAATATAAGGGTTTCAGTCAAAGTAGCGTAGGTTTAATTTAACATAAATACATACATATAAAGTACTACGTAACCCTTTTACTCCTGATACACCCACTGCTTGACATAAATGTGACTATGATGGTTCAAGGGTGGTGCCAAAATCGATCGGCGTCTCATCCGCCCAGCATTTCTGGCACCATCCTTGAACAAAACAAAAAAAAAAATGCTGGACCTATATCCTAATCTGTAATATAGCCTTTATAACACAGCAAGGGAATGGATGAGCAAATTAAGTTACTAAGTACAGGAAGCAGTTACTGAGTTAGAGGTTCATAATGCCAAATTCTCCCTTAGCAGGACTTTTTTCTACACACAGTACGTTTTCCTAGATAATAAGCACTGGCACTGGTTTAATATAACTACAATGTCGACTACATACCCTCCACTTATTAGTAAAGGCTCTCCGAAAATGTATGGAAATGTTCTACTTCTAGGTGGTGACTGACATGGCCGGAATGCCCCCCCCCCCCCCTCTCAACTCACAATAAAATGTAGTCTTCTTCATTGCAGGTAGGCAGTGGCGACGGCACTAGTACTGTGGGGACTTAAATTTCCATGCATACACAGACAGTTAGCTATGGGGGTTTTACGCCATGCAGGTGATATTTCACGGCGGTGCATAAAAGGGTTGGAAGCTGAACCAGTGAGATATGCCACTTATATTACGACATTTTGCTTCTGCTAGTACCTCGTGTTCTAGTCGCTTCACAAACACCACTACCCTTTTTTCTAATTTAGTTTACCTTTTCGTTGCTGATGTCTGAAGAGATTTTGATGTTTTCCTGGCTGCCACGTAGACTGCTTCCCGTTTGGTTGGCCCGTTTTTTTGGGTTTTTTTTTTAACTTCAGATTCAGAAATTGCGCGTTGCTTGGCGCTATCCTTTACGCAGGTTATGCCTTACGCTCGATGACTTGTCGCAACTTATGCAAAAGTATCTTATTTCTGGGGAAACAAAACATTTTATGCATAGAAACAGTCAGCATACACACCTATTTCAGACAGTGTATCTCTTTTATCAATTATCGATAAATTGAGCTTGTTTGCAATACGACCTGACGTACGGCGTTGTTGTTTTTTTTCCCGGTGAACTCCAGTCTCAGGTCACGGCAGACGCAAGACAGCGGTATCTAAATGCGCAAAAAAAGATGCGCGAAAGAGGTGTGTCCTACAACCTTAAAAAAGAAAACCTCGCAGATGTGGAAATGCGTCATAGTGAACTCTAGGGGCGCGCGCAGTGCACAAGCGTCATTAATTTGTCAAACGTCATTTGTCAATACGTATATTTTTGTTTTTACGTAATTTTATATTTTACGTGATAATATGAGATTCGCTTTCGCTTCAAGACTTGGGAAAATGGTGAAAAAAAAATCGAATTTCACGGTACAATTTCAGTCTTGATATAATTTGTGTGAAATCAGGTTGACTTTACCTAGCTACATGCTAAGTATACCTGGCCGCGCCCCTTTACAGTTCGCTGATCAAGGACACGCCAGACCGCACATTTCGTCGCAAGTGGACTTTCCCAGCATGCCGCAGGCTAGTGGGTACGTACCCGTCGGTCACCCCGGCATTTGCTTCGCCCGCAACAAGCATGATCAAAAGACCCCGAGGGTGGGAACAATCAGGATTATAACGGGCAACCCTAGCCACGATTCAGCACAGGCCATGCAGATCATCGCCCAACTACTGCTGCCTTTCCTACCGACGTACTAATTGTCGGCTAATCACTTGTAATGCGTGTGAGCGTTGCTTGTGAGTATACGATACACTTTCCCTTAGCCTTGATAATTCTAAATACTAATTATTGATTACTCATTTGCAGCGCGCATGAGCGCTGCACGTGACTATCTGGTAATAATCCAATATCCATACCCCTCATTTGTCTTGATAAAATCCGAAATAGTAGTTATTGGTTACTCATACGCGGCGCACATACAGGTTGCTTGTGATTATCTGATAATTATGTAATGTTAGTTGTGTGCAGACGAAGAGACGTTAACCGAGTTACATATGGAAGTGTGAACGGTGCCTTTATCTCAGATTACGACTCGACACTTGATTATAGTTTGTGACTATCATCAGACTTTTCCAATCGGAACATTGCATTTTGCCTTTTTATTTCGTTAGTGTGTGTGCACGGTCGTGTCTCTTGACAAGATTAGACTGTTGGCCAGCGGTGGCTGTTGCAAGCTGTGTTGCTAGTGACATTGTTTTTGTGTACAAGGCAACAACACTGCACTATCCGTATGATAAAGGCACAGGTCTTACAGCTTGTGGACTAACGTGATTCTGACTTAATTGTTGAAAAGCGCAACGCGTGACTTAATTTGTGTGCTGTGCCACATCTAAGTAAGAATAAGAGTTCAATTAAAACCTCGCATCTCAAACCGATGGGCGAGTGGAAAATAGTCTTTTCCGCTGGCTCTATGGTATTGACTGTGCAGTCTCTTTGCTTGACATTATCAGCGCAAAACTAGACATTATCTAGTTTGCAGTGAAAACGCACTATTGCTTGTTTTCTTGCACTGTCAGTTTATGAAATTATTTTGTGTAGTTCTGTTTGACGGTTCACCTTTACCTTTCTGGTTTGTACTGTGTGTATGATTGTTGCTTTTGTGTGTGTGTGTGTGTGTGTGTGTGTGTGTGTGTGTGTGTGTGTGTGTGTGTGTGTGTGTGTGTGTGTGTGTGTGTGTGTGTGTGTTTCTTTTGTGTTGTGAAATAGTTTACATTCTTTTTGTGTTATAGTCTCTTATGCCTGTGCTAGCAACAATGGCGAAAGCGAGCATAAGGAAATGTACCTTACGTGTAGGTCATCTTAACGTGTTTCATCTTTACAATAAGATACCTGACTTAGCTTGTTTTCTTAACAATCTCATACCGTCACCGTTTCAATTGTTTGGCGTCACTGAGACACGCTTGAGCCCTGAACAACTGCGCTCCTACCTATCTCTCCAACTTACTTCACCCCTACACTCCTTCCCGCTCCCTCCGCTCCGCCTCCGACCCTCTCCGTCTCCACATTCCCCGTCTCAAACTCAGCACTTTTGGCCCCCGCTCCTTCTCAGTGTATGGACCATCCACCTGGAACACTCTCCCACTCTCACTCCGTCAGAAACACTCTCTCTCCTCCTTTCAGTCCGCCCTCAAAACTCACCTCTTTCAACAGTTCTAGCACTATATCACCATACTCCCCACAAAAGCTGACTGTCGCAATGTTTTTCACCATTTGTTGTACGTGAGTCGTTGTCTAAAGCGTGCGCTTGCGTGCGCGAGTTGTAGTGCGCGCTTTGAGTTATAATTATTATAAGATAAGCGCATTATAAATACCGTAATTATTATTATTATTATAACATCAGTGATGAAGCCATTAGTATTCTTAACCTTTCTGTAATTAGAAAAGATCCTTTCTCCCCAGGCCAAGCAGGCATTACTGTCTACATCCACCAGTCTATTCAACACTTAGTCCGTAGACGGCAAGATCTAGAAGCCGCAGGTGTTGAGTGCGTGTGGATTGAAGTAAAGCGTCCTTTTATTGGCTCCATCATATATAGGCTTCTTGTACCGTAACCCGGCGGCTGACTTTAGTTGGTACGACGATTTCACCTGTAACTTAGATACAGTCTATAAAGTAAACTCCGACATCGTTCAAATGGGTGATTTCAATATCAACTTACTGAAACCCCACACCGCATGGGAAACAACATCTTCCTTATTAATTGGGCTGGTGCAGCTGGTGCAGTCGTCACCCACTAGGATTACTGCTGCCTCGTCCACTCTCATAGTCCATATTTATAGGGCGCCATCTTGTTTTGTGCGACCACCACGTGCTTGTAAGCTCTCAGTGTTTCAGTGCTTTTCGTTGAATGTTCTGTGTTTATGTGTGCTGAAAGTATGCTGAGTATCGCATAAGAGTGTGCTGATGAGGATTGTATGCTTGTTTTCCGTCGGATCTGCTTGCTGCTGATTTGGTATCGTATTGAATAGTGTCTCAGTGTCGTTTGAAACTCTGTTTACGTCGCCATTTTGCCTCCCTCGTGTGTTGTGCCCCCAGTGTTGTGATTAGCGCTTTTCGTTGGATGTTCTGTGTTTATGTGTGCTGAAAGTATGCTGAGTTTCGGATAAGAGTTTTCTGATGAGGATTGTATGTTTGTTTTCCGTCGGATCTGCTTGCTGCTGATTTGGTATCGTAATGAATAGTGTCTGTCGTTTGAAATTCTGTTTACGTCGCCATTTTGCCTCCCTCGTGTGTTGTGCTCCCAGTGTTGTGATTAGCGCTTTTCGTTGGATGTACTGTGTGTATGTGTGTTGAATGTATGCTGAGTATCGCATAAAAGTGTGCTGATGAGGATTGTATGCTTGTTTTCCGTCGGATCTGCTTGCTGCTGATTTGGTATCGTATTGAATAGTGTCTATTGTTTGAACTTTGTTTACATCGCCATTTCTGCCCTTTCAGTGTTGGTTTTGCGTGCCATCAGAGTCTATCCCCCACCACACTCACACACACACACACACACACACACACACACACACACACACACACACACACACACACACACACACACACACACACACACACACCTACTGTACCTTTTCTCCTTTGCATTCTATCAGGTCGCTCCACTACCACCGCTCTCTCTAACACACACACACACACACACACACACACACACACACACACACACACACACACACACACACACACACACACACACACACACACACACACACACACACACACACACACACACACACACACACACACCCTACTGCACCCTCGTCCCGTCTTTCTCTTTCCTGTCCTCACAAACAATCATGCTCATCAGATACACACGCCAACAACTGCTATCTCTACGTTGCCACGCCACCTACTGCGCAGCTAGTGCCGCCGACAGTGTTGCAAACACCCTACATGGCATCCGATCGCGAAAGAGAGGCCGCAGGGGCGGGGGGGGGGGGGGGATTAGCAGAAAGCACGACTCACCATCACACCCGCAACCACACATTTCTTCACCTTTTCCTATGTCCTTCCACCCTTTCCGCCTCCCACCGTCTCCCCGTCTTCCCCCCATCCCTTCCTTCTTCTCCCATTTCTACTCCTCTCTTCTTCATCTACCGCTCTCGGCTCTCCTCGGCCTCCTCCCCCACCCTCCTCTCCCACCTTCCCCTCACCCCCTCTTCCTTCGCCTGCTTTTTCCTCCTCGTCCCCACCCCTGCCTTTCTCCTCCCCTTCACCCTCCCCCTCCCTCTTCCTCATCTTTTCCCACTTTACTTCCTCCCCTGTTCCCCTCACCCCCTCACCCTCCTCTCGCATCTTCTTTCTTGCCCAGTTCTCCTTCCCCGTTCTCGTCCTCCTCCCCCCTCTTTCCATCCCTCATCTCTCCCCCTCCATCCTCCTTGCCCCCTCTCCACCCTCCTCCTCCTTTGTCCTCTTCTTCGCCCGTCTCTTCTTCCTCCTCCTCTTCTGTCTCAACCAACCTAAAACTGTGTCTGTTCAATGCACAGTCTGTCTGCAAAGATGGCAAAGCCGACGTGATCTCAGATTTCATTCTAGACAACGACCTAGACGTTGTCGTGATCACCGAAACGTGGATCCGCTTAGTTGGCGATGAACCCATCATTGTCAGCGTCACTCCGAGTGGCTACCGCCTTGCCTCCTTCCCGCGTGCCTCCAGAGGGGGTGGTATTGCCATCATCTACAGGGTCTGTCTTTCCGCTCACCTATCCTTCTCTCAGTCTCTCCCTTTCGCTCATCCCTCCTTTGAATCTGTCGAGGCCGTAGCAACACTCCCTGGCCAGTCCCTCATCTTCTCACGTATCTACCTCCCCCTCCAAGCCCTCAAAACAAACTCACACACTCCATGTTCCTCACCGAGTTTGACCTCCTCCTCGACCACTACAGTACACGACCCGGAAAACATATCCTTCTATGGCGACTTTAACTTTCACTTCGAGAAACCCGACCACCCTGACACAAGACGCCTTTGCATATCACTTTCGAACCACAACACATCACCAAACCCACCCACCGACTCGGTCACACCCTCTACTGGATCATCACCCGCACCTCTGATCAACTTCTTCTCGACTCTGACACCTCCTCTGTGCTTCCCGCTGACCACAGATTAAACTTGCAAAAGTAATTCCACTACCGAAATCCAAGGACAGAGGACATCTGAATAATTATTGACCGATTTCGTTATGTACACAAACATTTGTCTCAGTATTTAGAGACAAATAATATTTTAATAAAAACCTTAACGAGGTTGCAGAAAACCTACAACAATGCCTTGATGAGGTGTCCGCCTGGTGTGAACGTAACTCAATGAGTATCCATTAAGCAAAAACTAAGTCAATGGTAATTGCGACACGCCAAAAACACCAACTAAGACCGCTTTCATTTGGTTTGCCCTTCGAAGGCAATTCTATTGAGCAAGTTTCTGAACACCGCCTCCTTGGAATTATCATGGATGATCAGCTCAAATGGCAGGCACACACACATAAAGTGCGTACAACTGTTTCAAGAAACATTTTCATGATGTCTAAACTGAAGCACTTTACTTACTTTGAAACCAGAAAATTATTTTATTATGCACATAATTTTATTCAGTCCCACATTAATTATGCTTCCACGGTGTGGGATGGCTGCAGAGATGTACATCTAAAAAGACTGAACTCCTTACACAGACGAGCAGCGAAATTCATTTTACCTGATCCTACTTTGACAACGGATGATAAGATTCACAAAGCGGGACTTCTTTCTCTCAATAATCATTTTGCATTCAACAAAGGTGTTCTCCTTTTCAAGATTCGGAATGACAACACACCGGAATATCTAACCCAGCTGCTAGTCCGGTCACAGTCCCGCTATGGCGATACAAATAGCATGTATGTAGTACCCAAAACCAGAATAGACTTATTTAAAACTAGTCTAGCATTCTCGGGGGCGACTTTGTGGAATTCGCTTTCATCCCACACGAAGATTACTCCAACGGTATCATGTTTCAAGAAAAGTATTTTCAAACATTTATCTTCGCATCCATAACTAAAATAAATATTCATTGATTAATTGATTCATTGATTCATTGATTCATTTCATGCACTTCTGAAAGCGCGTCGCTGTGTGTGTTTGCGTGTGCGTGAGTGCATGCGCACTCTCCAAACATCCTCAAGAGACACATATGACCATGCGCCCTCCGGGCACAAGAGGATCTATGTCTCCTGGAGATGCGCGCATATGTGTTAGAGAGAGAGAGAGAGAGAGAGAGAGAGAGAGAGAGAGAGAGAGAGAGAGAGAGAGAGAGAGAGAGAGAGAGAGAGAGAGAGAATTACGTCATATTTAGAGTATCGGTGTCTGCGTGGTGACGGAGTGCTTATTTTACGTCACCCGCACTGTCTGACTTTCTCTAGAAGTCACGTTTCTTTTACTGTTTTAATTAGTTTTTGAAAATAATTATTTTCTTCTAAAGAAGTTGAAAGGTCTGACCACTACGCTGTGTTGTGTAAAGTGGCTATTGCCAGGCCACCCCCACCCACACGGCCTGTGACGTCACGGAAACTTAGAACCATAGATTCTGCCGTTTTCCAAGCCGTCGTAAAAGTGTTAGCCGCTGATGTTAGTAGCCGGACCTATGATCTTCTGCTGGACAATCTGGTGGACATGTACAATGACGGCATTCGACAAATGTTGGACCGTCATACTCCTCTCACAACGAGGCGTGTCAGCGACCGTCCGTCTGCCCTCTGTCTGTCTGAGGATGTGAGAGATGCACGGCGTGAGAGGAGGCGTGCCGAGCGTCAGTGGAGAAAGCACAAAGTGACCGTGTACAGACATATACACGTGTAAAAGAAATGCGGCCTCTCAGCGCCTAAATGCTGCTAGACGACATTTCTTCGTGGACAAGCTCGACTCGGCTGCCTCTTCCAGCAAGGTGTTCTTCTCAGAGTTAATGAACTGCTGGGAAAACCCAAGTCTACTGCTCTTCCTGCTGATGCCCCCTCTTCTGAACTGCCGCAGACACTTTGTGACAGTCCACAAGATAGGAAGGTCTACCGTGCACCCCCCCCCCCCCCCACCAGTACTCAATAAGATGGATTTCAAAGTGTTCCTTAGTATGTCCTGAGATGTTTAAGCCATGTTTCCCGAAAATCCTTAGGAACACACCAGAGATATAGCCGATGGCGCAAGGGTACCCCTATTCACGCTCTTGGCAGGTGCTAAAATGAGGTTGAGAAACAATTTCCTCTAAATAAATCAGAATTCATTCCAGAAGCCCAAATCAGGCAATATTATTTTAAGGCACACGTTCTGCAGCCTCTGCAAAAAAACAGAATGAAAACATATTGAGTCTCTGGCTCACAGTGAAGGTATTTGTGGACCCAGCAAACGACCATTTCCGAGAAATCGCAAAAAAAGACAAAAATAATGTGTCAGATGCCTTCAGACATTTTCTTTAGTGCTGGCAGTCCATTTTCAGGCTTACATTATTAAAACAGGCTGTTACAATTATTATAAACTTGACTAGGAGATGCTGTGATCACTGTGAGTGCCACAGTGGTTGATTTTGTATCCCTACCCCCAAGTTGTAAAAATACACAAAATTAATTAGAAAAAATTCTAAAGTTATTCCATTTCATTTTGACCTTTCTTTACCTATTAAGTTTCAATAATGTGAGCATAAAGTGCAAGAAAATAAGGAAAGTCGGCATCCTTTACGGTACATTCGTGGTGAATTATAGCTTTTTCCCATTTAAAATTGCCAAATTGGGAAACGTACGTTGTTTCCGGTGCCCTCAGAAATTTTGTATACTACCGATAGGTCTTTGTTAGGTTTTATTGGTTAGGATAGAGTACCACAGTTACTCCCAACCTGATTTTGTGATGCTATGATGCATTTAGGGGCCACAGTGGCTGAATCTGCTGCCCTACCCCCATTTTACCAGTATGCAAAATAACGCAAAATAATCATAAAACTTGCTTACGTAATAGTCCTCTGTTTAAATATTTTTTGTTGCAAGTTTTTTTTTTAAAAGTATGCATACTGAGCATAAAAAGTTGTGATCATTTCATTAATTTCAATGTAACCCATCAATTTAATTGTAACTATTTTTAACTGGCTGGTCTTTTGGGTGATATTTTACCTAGCGTAAGGCGGGTCTAGTAAGGTCTCCCCTTTTCCTTTCATTTATTTGTATCTAGAAATGTGTAAATATGAATATGCGTAATAAAGTTTCATGGTTCCTAATAGCCAAAACAATGTTATCAAAAATACTTAGTTTCCACATGTCGACCACGAGATCTCCACTTCCACCTTCTGCAACGTTCAATCTTTTTTATGGCCGTCTTTAAATCTTATATTGTTCTGGCTGCCAATAAGTGAGCTGTCAAGAGCTAGGCAGCGTGTTTTCAGAGTTTGGTGTATAGGGGCGTGTCTTCTGGTCAGAACTGCCAGCAGACCGCTTCTCTGTATGGACATGTTTGGATAATGTGCTAAGGAGACCTATTTTCTATGCCAAATTCGCATAGGGCTGTTTCTACATGACCCAGTCTCACGAGGTGAGTTCAGCAGGGTCCTTACGGTCTGTGAACATTTTTGAAAGTTGTAAAAAAATGGCAAGGCTTTTTGATGGCCCTGGAAAGTCTGTCAATTTCAGTCCTTTTCCTTAAAGTCTGTGAAAGTTTGTAAAAAATGACAACGTACTGGCAAACTTTTGTCTACTTCTTTTTTTTTTCCCTCAATTTGTGACTATTCCCATTGCAAACGATCATGCTGACGCTTGTTGCAAGTGATCTATATTTAGCTCTGATCATAAAGTGACTGCATGGCGAACATTCTGATTGGTTGTTCACGCTTCTACCGAAGTCCGCCATTCACTAAGCGTTCTTTTATTTTGGTATCTCTTCACGCATTAGGCACGGAAGCTTCAAATAATTGCTGATACAGAGTGATCTGATTAAAGTGTGTAAAGCTTCAGGCTTCAGTTTGGGTTTGTGAAACGTTCCTGCTTTTCTGGTTGGACCCAGTCCAGAGTAATCAGTGTGTAGATGAAAGATGGTGGCCTGACTCTCCCTGTTCAGCTTGTTGATGTCATCTGCCCACGGGCTGCAGCCGCCATTCTGCTTTTGCCAATCACTTTGTTGTTTTAGTGTCTCCATTCCCAGCTAGTCCAGAATGCACTGGAATCCACTGCAGCACTATTTTGTGGACAGGGCATCCAGTCTATCTTGAAGCTTCCTGGTGAGATCAGTGGATCAAGCTGCTGCCTTTCCCTAGCTAGTGCTCTGCTGCTGTGTTGAGCACCTGCAGATCTGTACGATAGTTGGAGCTGCTGCCGCTAGCTGGTAAGGAGAGGGAGGTAGTAGTGCGGTCTGCACAACAGATGTACACGCCACTTCCTTCATTCAACACGGCATCTTGTGTGGTATCACAGCTGCTGTGAGGGTAGCGCTTGTGCACAACCTCCAGCAAGATGGCTTTGTGCAGTGCCGCGACCTTTGGCAAAGAGTCCTGGAACATTATGTTGTCTTGAAGGCTCTTTCGAGATGTCCAGGTATCTGAAGGGAGCTGTTCACACATCTTTGGGCTTGGTTCCAGGACGTCAGTGTTAGCCCTTTGCAGGACCTTCAGTTGGCAGTTCAGATTGGGCATTCCTGACGGTTCTTGGTCTGCTCCTAAAGTCTCCCATGCTGTCGGTGTTTAGTAAGTCTCTTCATTGTGTGTGCTGTTCTGCATTCCAGTGGCTCCAATGTCCTCCATTTCCTAAATTGGGGTGCTCCAGATGGCTCTAAGAATGTCACTGCATCATGAGAATGACCCATGTTCTGCATCTTGTCAAGCCTGGCTTTTTGGGTTTCAGGCAGTGTTTCATGTTGTCGATGTATCTTGGTACCGCACAACTGGTCTGACCGAGCAGGTGTTTGCTTGTGCCAGGATGCTGTAATTTGCGCCAATGTGGTCCCCACCAGTTCTTCATCAGAGACTCTCTCTCTCTTTTGCAGCTCTAGCTTCCATGGTTTCAATGTGAGGCCTCCACGTGAATCCAGTAATTTATTTGTTGCCAGTAAAGTTGGCCTGTCTGCCTTTGGTACTGGAAGATCTCCAGTTTTGAGGTGACCTCTTCCATCTGATTGAAAGAGATGGTCTAGCTCAGTTTGAGTGGCCTCTTTCAGTCCAGCTGCTGACTCTATAGTCAGCATCCTGGATTCTGGAGGATGCTATTTTTTATGTTTTGGAGGATGCTATTTCTTTATGCCTCCAGGTGAATCCAGTAATTTATTTGTTGCCAGTAAAGTTGGCCTGTCTGTCTTTGGTACTGGAAGGTCTCCAGTTTTGAGGTGACCTCTTCCGTCTGATTGAAAGAGATGGTCTAGCTCAGTTTGAGTGGCCTCTTTCAGTCCAGCTGCTGATTCTATTGGCAGCATCCTGGATTCTGGAGGATGCTATTTCTTTATGTTCTGCTGCGCTCCACACTGCAAAGTCATCTGCATGGAGGATGTTCAAGATGAACCTTGGTACTGTTGTACTGATGTCATTAATGTAGACCAAAAACAGCATCAGACACAACATATCCCTGAGGTACACCTTCCCCGAGTTTGACAAGAGTGCTGAATGTGCAGACGATAGAAGCTTCAGCGGCAGCCCCTGTTAAGCATGTCTTAAATAAAAATAATTACAATTAAATCGATGGGTCACATTGAAATTAATGAAATGATCACAAATGTTTATGCTCAATATATATTATTTTGTTAAGAAAACTGGCAACAAAAATATTTAATCAGAGGAGCAATTGTTATGATCATTTTTCGTTCCTTTGCGTACAGGTAAAATGGGGGTAGGGCAGCAGATTCAGCCACTGTGGCCCCTAAATGCATCACAGCATCATAAAATCAGGTTGGGAGTAACTGTGGTACTTTATCCTAAACAATAAAACCTAAAAAAAGACCTATCATTCGTATACAAAATTTCTGAGGGCATCAGAAACAATGTACGTTTCCCAATTCAGCAATTTTAAATGGTAAAAAGCTATCATTCACCACGAACATACCGTAAAGGATGCCGACTTTCCTTATTTTCTTGCACTTTATGCTCACACTATTGAAACTCAATAGGTAAAGAGAGGTCGAAATAAAATGCGATAACTTGAGCAATTTTTTTCTAATTAATTTTGTGTATTTTTACATCTTGGGGGTAGGGATACAAAATCAACCACTGTGGCACTCACAGTGATCACAGCATCACCTAGTAAAGTTTATAATAATTGTGACATCCTGTTTTAATGATGTAAACCTACAAATGGACAGTCAGTGCTATAGAAAATGTCTGATGGCATCTGACACATTATTTTTTGTCTTTTTTAGCGATTTCGCGGAAATGGTCGTTTACTGGGTGCACAAATACCTTCACTGTGAGCCAGAGATTCAATATTTTTTCATTCTGTTTTTTTGCAGAGGATGCAGAAGGTGTGCCTTGACAAAATATTACCTGATTTGGGCTTTTGGAATTAATTCTGATTTATTTAGAGGAAAATGTTTCTCAATCTCATTTTAGCACCTGCCAAGAGCGTGAATGGGGGTACCCTTGCGCCATCGGCTATATCTCTGGTGTGTTCCTAAGGATTTTCGGGGAACATGGCTTAAACATCTCAGGACATACAAAGGAACACTTTAAAATCCATCTTATTGAGTACTGGGGGGGGGGGGGGGGGTGCACGGTAGACCTTCCTAGCTTTTGGACTATGATTTTGTCACTGAGAAAATCAAACTGCTGCGTGATAACTTAGATGCTAAGCAGTGCGATCCACCCGTTTTTACTGTTTATGTCGGTCATTGTTTTGCAAAGTTCAGATCTGCTGCAGAAAGCGACATTACTGCCATAATTGCAAAGTCTCCAACAAAAAGTGTCATGTTGGATCCTGTTCCGACATGTTTCCAAAAGCAGTGCATCATCGATCTTGCACCGTTGATTGCTGCTATTGTAAACAAGTCTCTGTCAACCGGAACTGTTCCAAAATCTTTCAAACAGGCTGTTGGTGCCCCGTTGCTAAAAAACTAGGCTTGCACAGAAATACCCTAAAAGACTATACAGACCTGTATCCAACCTACCATTTAAATCGAAAGTACTGGAGAAAGTTGTTGGAACACTTAGAGATGAATGGTCTGTTGGAAGTGTATCAGTCCGCCTATAAAGGTCACAGCGTGGAGACAGCAGTGCTGAGTGTTCTGAATGACTTGCTTTGTAAAGCAGATGAGAGACTCGTCTCCCTTGTGGCCCTGTTGGATATCAGCGCTGCTTTCGATACGCTGGACCATTCCATTCTCATGAAGAGGCGTGAAATCACTTTTGGCCTGCGTGAAACGGTTCTCTTTTGGTTTGAATCTTACGTTTCTGATCGGTACCAGTTTGTAGGTGTTATAGACAGTGTCTCTAGACCTTCCATTCTGGAGTTTGTAGTGCCTCAGGGCTCTGTCTTAGGCCCTGTATTGTTTACGTTGTATTCACAACCGCTGTCAGATGTCATTTCCAGCCACCAGTGTTCTTATCATAAGTATGCAGATGACACCGAAATCTCTCAGAGTAGTCCACCTGGGGAATTTCAGTCTATTGAAACTGGCATCAAGTCTTGTGTTGACGATGTCACGACATGGATGGATAGTAACAAACTTATGTTAAACCCAGAAAAAAAACAAAGTTACTACCCGTTGGCTCAGCATCCCGGCTTCAACAAATTCACACTGAGTCTCTACGCATGGATGACACTGATATTCCATTTCAGTCTTCGGTCAAATATCTTGGTGTCAAGCTCGAAAAGGCTTTGAGGATGCAGGATAACGTCGGTGAAATCTGTCGTGGTGCTTCATACTCTCTGAGACGCATCACATCTGTCCGACACAGTCTTTCTGAATCTGCCACTGCAAAGTTAGTGAATGCTTTAGTCACGAGCCGTCTTGACTACTGCAATTTTCGGCTTTTGGGTCTTCCATCTGAGCAGATTTGCCGCCTTCAGCCAGTTCAAAATAATGCCGCAAGGCTTGTGAAGCGCAGGCGAAAACGAGACCACGTAACCCTTATACTGAAAGACCTTCACTGGCTTCCAATCCAATCCCTCATAAGGTTTAAGACTGCGAACCTTGCATACCGTCACTTTGATGGCAGCCTTCCGTCATACCTTTCCTCTAGTCTGATCAGTTACCAGCCCTCTCGCTCACTGCTTTCATCGGGAGAGAAACTTCTCAAAGTTCCAAAGTACCATCTCAAATCTGCCGGTGAACGCTCTTTCAGATGTACTGCTCCTTTAATTTGGAATTTCTTACCGACTGAGCTGAGAATGCCTCCCCCCTTACGCAGTTCAAAGCAAAGTTAAAAACTTACCTTTTCTCAAAGACTTTCGTGTGATCTCTACGATTTTCTGTACACCCCCCCTCCCCCCCCCCCACCACGCAGACTGTGTGTGTGTGTGTGTGTGTGTGTATGTGTGTGTGTGTGCGTGTGTGTGTGTGTGTGTGTGTGTGTGTGTGTGTGTGTGTGTGTGTGTGTGTGTGTGTGTGTGTTTGCGCGTCGTTTTCTCCTGCGCATTGAGTTATATTATAAATATGAGAAATGCGCCATATAAATTCCATGTATTAGTATTTATTATACAAAGCTGACTAACGAACTCATCCAATGTCTTTCTCCAAACTAGCTATATGCAAAAGTTCAAGTAAATTGACCAAAATTACCGACTCTAATCTGGGTCATCCGACTTCCTATACACGATTGTTTATGTCTTTAATGAGAAAGTCAATTACAACATGCTCGGAGACTGTTTTAGCCACCCACTTAAGAAAGTATTTCGTCAAGTTTCAAGCTTGTGTGTACAGAAATATCGGAGATTCTCTTATTTACATACACACGCACACACATACATACATACATACATACATACATACATACATACATACATACAAACATACGGCGCTTCGGAAAAAATGTACGTTCAGCAGCGAGGACAACGTAACTAGTCATGACGCAATTTTTATCTTGTTACTTCAGTTGTTAGAGGTTTATCCTTTGACATCATGGACATGCTATTAAATTCGCCCCACCGCGACCCGTCTTTAAAAGTCTCTTCTATAAATAGATGGGTCTTAAAAAACACAGCTATTTATTCGATTTACAAATCATTGTCCAATTTTGTAAGGTAAAGATAAATGTGTTATCTGCATGCGGTCTAATTTTCAAGTGTAACAACTCCCTTGTTCGTCGATTTCGATGATACGTCGGTTTTCGCCGCCAGTACCGTGAACACTGTGCCAATATTTTTGCAACTGAACTGAACCAAATTACCTTGAGTTTCCTCTCCTTTTCCTGCACGATGGACCTGGTGGTGTGGAACACTGACACGATGAACGTATTGATAAAGAAGAGAGGAAGATGCCTCTGCAGAACGTCCAGCACAAGGTCAGCATGTACGGCCGGAAAGGGCAGCATGCGCGTGCCCAGGTCCAAGGTCCAGTTCTTCTTGGACCACATGTTGATAAGGGTCTTGCCGATCGCGTTCTGCAGGCGCAGCCATTCCACAAAGTCGAGATCTGCGGGCATAGAATAGTCAGGCTTCGTTTGCGGCCACCACTGCAAACAAGGAACGAAAACGAAGTCACGGGGGGGGGGGGGGGGGGGGGCTGCTTCTACCGTGATCATGCACAACACTCCAAACATTCCCGCCAGGCATAAATAATCATGCGACCACGACTGTCCAAAGATCATGCACAACACTCCAAACATTTCCGCCAGGCATAGATAATCATGCGGCCACGACTGTCCAAAGATCATGCACAACACTCCAAACATTCCCGCCAGGCATAGATAATCATGCGGCCACGACTGTCCAAAGATCATGCACAACACTCCAAACATTTCCGCCAGGCATAGATAATTATGCGACCACGACTGTCCAAAGATCATGCACAACACTCCAAACATTCCCGCCAGGCATAGATAATCATGCGGCCACGACTGTCCAAAGATCATGCACAACACTCCAAACATTCCCGCCAAGCATAGATAATCATGCGGCCACGACTGTCCAAAGATCATGCACAACACTCCAAACATTCCCGCTAGGCATAGATAATCATGCGGCCACGACTGTCCAAAGATCATGCACAACACTCCAAACATTCCCGCCAGGCATAGATAATCATGCGGCCACGACTGTCCAAAGACTATGGACACAAAGTGGTCTCATCAAGAGGCGTAGTTCCTCATGAGCCCCCAAATTCGCGTCGGCTCACGAGGATCTATGCCTCTTGCAGTTAAAACAGTGGAATATCTAACATGCAGGGCAAGGGATACACACTGGAAACTAACATACAGGGCTACACACTGGAAACTAACATACAAGGGATACACAGTGGAAACTAACATACAAGGGATACACACTGGAAACTAACATACAAGGGATACACACTGGAAACTAACATACAAGGGATACACACTGGAAACTAACATACAGGGATACACACTAAAAGCTAAACAATCAATGGATACACACACGAAACTAACATACAAAGGACACACACTGGAAAATAACATACAAGGGACACACACTAAATCTAAACAATCAATGGATACACACTGGAAACTAACATACAAGGGATACACACTGAAAACTAACATACAAGGGATACACAATAAAAGCTAACAAACAATGGATACACACTGGAAACTAACATACAAGGGATACACACTGGAAACTAACATACAAGTGATACACACTGGAAACTAACATACACGGGACACAAACTCAAAGCTAAACAATCAATGGGTACACACTGAAAAAATAGCATACAAGGGATACACACTGGAAACTAACATAAAAGGGATACACACTGGAAACTAGCATACAAGGGATACACACTAAAACTAACAATAAATGGATACATACTGGAAACTAACATACAAGGGATACACACTGGAAACAAACATACAAGGGACACACACTAAAAGCTAACAATCAATGGATACACACTGGAAACAAACATAAAAAGGACACACACTAAAAGCTAACAATCAATGAATACGCACTGGAAACTAACATACAAGGGACACACACTAAAAGCTAACAATCAATGGATAAACAATGGAAACTAACACACAAGGGATACACACTAAAAGCTAATAATCAATGGATACACACTGGAAACAAACTAACATATGGAAGATACACGCTGGAAAATAAATAAAGTATAACGAGTTAGTTAGTTAGTTGGGTTTAACGCCGAGCAGGCAACTAAGTCCATCTCACGGCGGGCAAAATATAATGGATACACTGGAAAATATCGAACATAGAGTTGCTACACACTGAAAAATAAGCGTATCTCTCTTGCCACCTTCACCTCCGTCATTCGAGACATGCCGCAAAAGATAAGCGGCAAACAGCCCCCGTATCCTGGTGCGGCATTCCCCATTGTGTTGTAATATACTGACGAGCGAAAGAAAGGCGACATTTGTGGAACACTGTAGTGTTTCCGATGGTTCCAAAAATGTCGCGTTTCTTTTGCTTGTCAGTCTACTTGTGCCAATAGCCACCAAGACGTGCTGACGTTACTTTTGATAGACCCATTATGCGGCGTTCCCGGCCCCTCTAGGAAATTGTACTTGAAGGGTTTGTCGCTGTAGCTCCAAAAGTGCAGTAACTTCGGCCGGATGACGTACTTCACGTGCGGCGGGAGACTAGTGTTGGTCCCGAGTCCTTCAAATACGACAGCCAACCATTGAAACTGGTGGAAGCGGGAGCTAGATCGCATAGAGAAGTCCGTTGTGCAATGCACCACTTGACTGCGAATCCTGTCCAGACTATAGCACTCTTCCAGTTCTTTTTCCGTGTTGTAGCTTTCCAAGAGAACTGCAAAGAAAGAAACCCAATACGCGAAAGGCCTTTGGGCAGATATCGGCCACCGTTGGCCCGCGCACAGCCGTGCACAGACACACAGACACAGCCGTGCACAGACACAACCGTACACACACACACAGACACAGACACAGACACAGCCGTGCACAGACACACAGACACAGCCGTACACAGACACACAGACACAGCCGTGCACAGACACACAGACACAGCCGTGCACAGACACACAGACACAGCCGTGCACAGACACACAGACACAACCGTGCACAGACACACAGACACACAGACACAGCCCGTGCACAGACACACAGACACAGCCGTGCACAGACACACAGACACAGCCGTGCACAGACACACAGACACAGCCGTGCACAGTCACACAGACACAGCCGTGCACAGACACACAGACACACAGACACAGCCGTGCACAGACACAGCCGTGCACAGACACACAGACACAGCCGTGCACAGACACACAGACACAGCCGTGCACAGACACACAGACACAGCCCCGCACAGACACACAGACACAGCCGTGCACAGACACACAGACACAGCCGTGCACAGACACACAGACACAGCCGTGCACAGACACACAGACACAACCGTGCACAGACACACAGACACAGCCGTGCACAGACACACAGACACACAGACACAGCCCGTGCACATACACACAGACACAACCGTGCACAGACACACAGACACAGCCGTGCACAGACACACAGACACAGCCGTGCACAGACACACAGACACAGCCGTGCACAGACACACAGACACAGCCGTGCACAGTCACACAGACACAGCCGTGCACAGACACACAGACACACAGACACAGCCGTGCACAGACACAGCCATGCACAGACACACAGACACAGCCGTGCACAGACACACAGACACAGCCGTGCACAGACACACAGACACAGCCGTGCACAGACACACAGACACAGCCGTGCACAGACACACAGACACAGCCGTCGGCCCGATAGCCTGTTTGCGCATTGGAAAGAGAGAAAGAGGAAGGAGACAAAGCGCTGAAGTGTGGGGGGTGGGGGTGGGGGGGTGGGGGTGGGGGGGGGGGTGGTGGGGGGTTGGAAGAACCGGAGTACCCGGAGAAAGAACCCCCGACTGTCAGCCCGAATTAACGGTGACACTTACCAGAGGAGAAAAGTCCGACGCCGGAACCCGGTATCGAACCTCGCACCTTTGGCATTGGTGGCAGGCGCCTTAACCACTGCGCCACGGACCGCCCCGGACAGTAGTGAGTTAAAAGTATGCAACTCCTCAATTATAAATGTTCTTAAACCCTTTACCTCGGACAAAGCAAGTGGACACGATTCAACTGCAAGAAACATAGATCCTCATGAGCCCCCGCGACTGCGGGGGCTCATGAGGATCTATGTCTCTTGCTGAGACCAATTTGTATTCACGTTCCTTTGACGGTGTTGGCTTCTGGTCGTTGAATGAACCAAGATTTCAGAAAGAGACATGTGCGTGCGGTGGACGTACATTGGCAGGGAAGGGATTAATATGCCCTACAATAATGCCAGACACAAGGTCTGACTTCATGGACGGAATCCCAATGTCGTGAACTAAAAAACTGTCCCGCTCTACTTTTCTTTGTACACAGAAGAGTTCCTTCCGTTACATGATGCTCGAAAAGCAGTTGGAAACATCTGGTACGTGGGCCTACTTACATCGATTGTGGGAGGGGGGGGGGGGGAGTGGGGCTAGAAAAGTCATAGTTCAGGCCAGACATCATTGATAACCCGCTGTATCGGCGAATTTTGTCAATACAAACACCGGCTACGGAACAAATCACTTTAACTCTTTCACTTCAACTGTTAACCGGTGACTTAGTGACTGGTCGTGATAGGCTTACGGGAGAGCCTGATATACTGTATCGGTTACGTCTGTCGGCCGCATCAACTGCTCTAGTTCTATTGTCGGTGGCTGTATTGCTACTTTCTCTTGTCGGCCGCATCAACTGCTCTAGTTCTATTGTCGGTGGCATTCATGCTACTTTCTCTTGTCGGCCGCATCAACTGCTCTAGTTCTATTGTCGGTGGCTGTCATGCTACTTTCTCTTGTCGGCCGCATCAACTGCTCTAGTTCTATTGTCGGTGGCTGTCATGCTGCTTTCTCTCGTCTGCCGCATCAACTGCTCTAGTTCTATTGTCGGTGGCTGTCATGCTACTTTCTCTTGTCGGCCGCATCAACTGCTCTAGTTCTATTGTCGGTGGCTGTCATGCTACTTTCTCTTGTCGGCCGCATCAACTGCTCTAGTTCTATTGTCGGTGGCATTCATGCTACTTTCTCTTGTCGGCCGCATCAAATGCTCTAGTTCTATTGTCGGTGGCTGTCATGCTACTTTCTCTTGTCGGCCGCATCAACTGCTCTAGTTCTATTGTCGGTGGCTGTCATGCTGCTTTCTCTCGTCTGCCGCATCAACTGCTCTAGTTCTATTGTCTGTGGCTGTCATGCTACTTTCTCTTGTCGGCCGCATCAACTGCTCTAGTTCTATTGTCGGTGGCTGTCATGCTACTTTCTCTTGTCGGCCGCATCAACTACTCTAGTTCTATTGTCGGTGGCTGTCATGCTGCTTTCTCCTGTCGGCCGCATCAACTGCTTTAGTTCTATTGTCGGTGGCTGTCATGCTACTTTCTCTTGTAGGCCGCATCAACTGCTCTAGTTCTATTGTCGGTGGCTGTCATGCTACTTTCTCTTGTCGGCCGCATCAACTGCTCTAGTTCTATAGTCGGTGGCTGTCATGCTACTTTCTCTTGTCGGCCGCATCAACTGCTCTAGTTCTATTGTCGGTGGCTGTCATGCTACTTTCTCTTGTCGGCCGCATCAACTGCTCTAGTTCTATTGTCGGTGGCTGTCATGCTACTTTCTCTTGTCGGCCGCATCAACTGCTCTAGTTCTATTGGCGGTGGCTGTCATGCTACTTTCTCTTGTCGGCCGCATCAACTGCTCTAGTTCTATTGTCGGTGGCATTCATGCTACTTTCTCTTGTCGGCCGCATCAACTGCTCTAGTTCTATTGTCGGTGGCTGTCATGCTACTTTCTCTTGTCGGCCGCATCAACTGCTCTAGTTCTATTGTCGGTGGCTGTCATGCTGCTTTCTCTCGTCTGCCGCATCAACTGCTCTAGTTCTATTGTCGGTGGCTGTCATGCTACTTTCTCTTGTCGGCCGCATCAACTGCTCTAGTTCTATTGTCGGTGGCTGTCATGCTACTTTCTCTTGTCGGCCGCATCAACTACTCTAGTTCTATTGTCGGTGGCTGTCATGCTGCTTTCTCTTGTCGGCCGCATCAACTGCTTTAGTTCTATTGTCGGTGGCTGTCATGCTACTTTCTCTTGTAGGCCGCATCAACTGCTCTAGTTCTATTGTCGGTGGCTGTCATGCTACTTTCTCTTGTCGGCCGCATCAACTGCTCTAGTTCTATTGTCGGTGGCTGTCATGCTACTTTCTCTTGTCGGCCGCATCAAATGCTCTAGTTCTATTGTCGGTGGCTGTCATGCTACTTTCTCTTGTCGGCCGCATCAACTGCTCTAGTTCTATTGTCGGTGGCTGTCATGCTGCTTTCTCTCGTCTGCCGCATCAACTGCTCTAGTTCTATTGTCTGTGGCTGTCATGCTACTTTCTCTTGTCGGCCGCATCAACTGCTCTAGTTCTATTGTCGGTGGCTGTCATGCTACTTTCTCTTGTCGGCCGCATCAACTACTCTAGTTCTATTGTCGGTGGCTGTCATGCTGCTTTCTCCTGTCGGCCGCATCAACTGCTTTAGTTCTATTGTCGGTGGCTGTCATGCTACTTTCTCTTGTAGGCCGCATCAACTGCTCTAGTTCTATTGTCGGTGGCTGTCATGCTACTTTCTCTTGTCGGCCGCATCAACTGCTCTAGTTCTATAGTCGGTGGCTGTCATGCTACTTTCTCTTGTCGGCCGCATCAACTGCTCTAGTTCTATTGTCGGTGGCTGTCATGCTACTTTCTCTTGTCGGCCGCATCAACTGCTCTAGTTCTATTGTCGGTGGCTGTCATGCTACTTTCTCTTGTCGGCCGCATCAACTGCTCTAGTTCTATTGGCGGTGGCTGTCATGCTACTTTCTCTTGTCGGCCGCATCAACTGCTCTAGTTCTATTGTCGGTGGCATTCATGCTACTTTCTCTTGTCGGCCGCATCAACTGCTCTAGTTCTATTGTCGGTGGCTGTCATGCTACTTTCTCTTGTCGGCCGCATCAACTGCTCTAGTTCTATTGTCGGTGGCTGTCATGCTGCTTTCTCTCGTCTGCCGCATCAACTGCTCTAGTTCTATTGTCGGTGGCTGTCATGCTACTTTCTCTTGTCGGCCGCATCAACTGCTCTAGTTCTATTGTCGGTGGCTGTCATGCTACTTTCTCTTGTCGGCCGCATCAACTACTCTAGTTCTATTGTCGGTGGCTGTCATGCTGCTTTCTCTTGTCGGCCGCATCAACTGCTTTAGTTCTATTGTCGGTGGCTGTCATGCTACTTTCTCTTGTAGGCCGCATCAACTGCTCTAGTTCTATTGTCGGTGGCTGTCATGCTACTTTCTCTTGTCGGCCGCATCAACTGCTCTAGTTCTATTGTCGGTGGCTGTCATGCTACTTTCTCTTGTCGGCCGCATCAACTGCTCTAGTTCTATTGTCGGTGGCTGTCATGCTACTTTCTCTTGTCGGCCGCATCAACTGCTCTAGTTCTATTTTCGGTGGCTGTCATGCTACTTTCTCTTGTCGGCCGCATCAACTGCTCTAGTTCTATTGTCGGTGGCTGTCATGCTACTTTCTCTTGTCGGCCGCATCAACTGCTCTAGTTCTATTGTCGGTGGCTGTCATGCTACTTTCTCTTGTCGGCCGCATCAACTGCTCTAGTTCTATTGTCGGTGGCTGTCATGCTACTTTCTCTTGTCGGCCGCATCAACTGCTCTAGTTCTATTGTCGGTGGCTGTCATGCTACTTTCTCTTGTCGGCAGCATCAACTGCTCTAGTTCTATTGTCGGTGGCTGTCATGCCGGCCGCATCAACTGCTCTAGTTCTATTGTCGGTGGCTGTCATGCTACTTTCTCTTGTCGGCCGCATCAACTGCTCTAGTTCTATTGTCGGTGGCTGTCATGCTACTTTCTCTTGTCGGCCGCATCAACTGCTCTAGTTCTATTGTCGGTGGCTGTCATGCTACTTTCTCTTGTCGGCCGCATCAACTGCTCTAGTTCTATTGTCGGTGGCTGTCATGCTACTTTCTCTTGTCGGCCGCATCAACTGCTCTAGTTCTATTGTCGGTGGCTGTCATGCTACTTTCTCTTGTCGGCCGTATCAACTGCTCTAGTTCTGTTGTCGGTGGCTGTCATGCTGCTTTCTCTTGTCGGCCGCATCAACTGCTCTAGTTCTATTGTCGGTGGCTGTCATGCTACTTTCTCTTGTCGGCCGCATCAACTGCTCTAGTTCTATTGTCGGTGGCTGTCATGCTGCTTTCTCTTGTCGGCCGCATCAACTGCTCTAGTTCTATTGTCAGTGGCTGTCATGCTACTTTCTCTTGTCGGCCGCATCAACTGCTCTAGTTCTATTGTCGGTGGCTGTCATGCTACTTTCTCTTGTCGGCCGCATCAACTGCTCTAGTTCTATTGTCGGTGGCTGTCATGCTACTTTCTCTTGTCGGCCGCATCAACTGCTCTAGTTCTACTGTCGGTAGACATCGTTACTATTGGATATAGGCAAGTCTGTTGTGTGAAACACGTTTCTTAAACCTTGAGCATTGTCCGTCATTTTTATTTGTCCGACAAAATAATAATAGAAAAATTACACCTTATGTAATACCACTTTATTAACTGTAACACTTTTAATATAAACATTTAGTTTATGTAGTTGTTGAAATATTTGTTCACAAAGTATCTCAAACGAGACCTGACGGTTATTATTTTTAACTCTTAAGGTGGGTGTTATAAAATCAACTGTTAAACACTCCACATTTGGATGCTCATCAACATAATCTAAAGTCATATTATATGACAAATATATTGCTGATGACTTTAAGAGGTTATGTCAGGCTGTTTGGGAGGTGTTCTTATCTGAGTAAAGTGCACAACATCTTTGAAGCAGTCAGTGATGTCAATGGTTTGTCCGTCCATCATTTTTTATGGACAAAACAAAAGTATAAATTAATTTACTAACCCATACCCTGATCTGTCTTTAAAATAAGTTTTAGATGCTTGGTTGATTTCAGTTTATTTTTTACATCATCACATTCATGCTTATTTGGTATGACATCGTTCTCTATGAGACAGTCTTCAAAGCTGTCACGATCCTTACAGTAAAACAAACAGATAAACTTTAACTGTTCTCGAAAATCTTTCAGTACAGCATTATATTTCTTAGTGAGAATCCATACACTTACATTTGCGTGTCTGCCACTAAAAGCCAGTTCTGCTAGAGTGTTTCTTTTCTTGACAGTGTCTTTCTCTGCAGAACAGTCATCAACAATAAACAGGGTTGGCTGTCCTTCAAATCGCTTGTAAAAATACAGTAGGTAGTCATTCAGTTTTTTCTCAGGGTCGACTAAATAGATATTACTGTCAGTCCAAATGAATAAACGGTTGTGATATGCTTTATTGTGTTTGATAGTAGGACAAAATATTACAATGTTTTCGAAATGGTATATATATCTTGTTTGTAATAGGTAAAGTACAAATTCAGTTTTCCCACACCCTGTAGCACGACAAAACAATTCACAGTGTGGGTCGAGTGTCATTAAGTTCCGGTTCATTTTAATACACAATATAATTTTAATACAAGTGACCACTTAGTCTACTGTCTGCAATATTGAGTTGTGCATCATAAATCAGATACAAATATATGTTTATTGCTCCTCCTGTTTCAGTCTTTTTTGTATCTGAATTGTTATTCCATCACTGCCATTTTCAACAGTACGTCCTGACCCATGTAAAAAGTCGTCATCTGTACTGTGCAGGTCTAGACAAAGTGCATATTTTTCTGTCAGGTATTGATCAATTCTTACGTCATACAGATGTAAATCTTTACACGCCATGTTTGCCAGTTTTTCTCTAAGTCTTCCACCCGCCCACTTTATAATCTCGTCATAGTGTTGATAAGGCAGCATACCCGATGCGTACACTTGATTAGGACGACCTTCAATCGTACAGGATAAATGTGTTATTTTGGGATTGTAGAATTTTTCTGAATCTCTTTTGAATGGATTTTTTGGTTCAATAAACAACATCAGTATACCTTTCAGTGACCTGGCAGGTGTGTTAAGGTTTATGTTCCACATTATATCACTTTTGTCTTTGGGTATTGTACTGTGTCTTATCACATGGTCATAATAAATTGGAAGTCTTAACTGATATTGATTTTGAATTAGTCTGGCAAGTTCAGTGTGTGTGTGACAATTTCGTATTCCAAAGAAATGTTAGAGATCTTGTATGTTGCGTCTGTGTCGTTTGTTTTGATAACTTTTGCACAGTCATTAAAAGTTAGTTCAAAACTCAGAAGGTCATTCAGTGCTCCTTGGTAATAAGGCAAATGTGTTGTTAGGATTTCAAATTCAAGTGGAATGTAAAATCTATTACCATATGTATCTGCTAATAAAACGTCCTCAATTGCAGATGTTGATTTGTCTGCCACGTCAATTCTAAGTTTAGCAATATTAGCAGACTGTATGCCTTGGTAAACACGGTCTTCTCTTTCTTGTCGTGTAAGCCAAACATCTTTGTAGCAGTAAAACACATCAGCATCATCAAGACTAAACACTTCCTGTCCTTCCAGTTTAACTTTAATAGTCTTAACAATTGCTCTGCCAAGATTGTCAACCAGTGTTCTGTTTGCATCTGATTCTGATGAAAGTTCAATATTAAATGCTAGGCGTGCAGTGCCAGGAACGATAACATCATTGGGACCCAGGTTTGAAAAACTTGACTGTAAGTGTTTGGTTTTGGTCTATGGTACTAGGATTGTTTGTGATGACGATTGATTGCCTAATGCCCGTAACGCCAAGAGGCTCACGAAGTTTTCTGTACGGGTCTAACTTTGATCCGTAGGACTGTGTCATTTTTATTATGCACAATAAAAAAAATATTAAATTGATAAAAACAATGGCAGCAGGAGGATTTAATCATGATGATATTGAAATGGATGTCATGGATGACTATGATACCAGTGCAACAGATATGACAGATATGACTGGCACAAGAAATACTTACAGTTTACGTCATGAACTTTTAGAAAGGAAAGTGAACTCATTTTATGATCATGTTGGTGATCGCCCAGACAACATAGATCCTAATCAGTTTGAACTTGATGGCAAGGGTCATTTGTATTTAAATACTGTTGACAGAGGCAAAGTGTATCTAACACATAAAAATAACCCTGCTAAGTTTAGAGCTTTAAGTACAATAAAAACTGATGTAGGTGGTGAGGCAGCACTGCAGCGTTACCTTGGTGTTGGTTCTAGTAAAAGGTTGACACCGAGATTTGTTAGTACCCTCCATGACACGCAAACAAGATTACCAACAGGACAAGAAATCGAAATGACTGAAGTAACAAGACTGCCAGAAATAGCAAACACAGTAATACAAGAAACGTCATTTACTGATGAAGTAATGAAAACAATAGATGCGAGAGATAAAGGGTTTGGATAAATCACTGCAGACAATCAGAGGTGAGATGGTAAATAATGTAGCAAAACTGGGTGAGCTTGATAATCAAATAGAAAGAGAAAAGGAAAAATTAGCAACTGCAGATGAGGAGAATCTTGACACAGAAGTAAAACAAAGAATACAACACAGATTAAATGATTTGTATCTAGAAAGATCAGCGAGGTTAGAAGCGATTAGTATTGGAAGACAAAAACTGAAGACACAGGTCAACAGAATTAGAGAAACTATTCAGAAAATACTTCACGAAGACACAACATTGGCTGAGAGATTGAAAACACTTTTCAGAGAGCAGGGTATGACAATTGCAAGTTTAATTACTGCTCTTGGATTTATTATCAGTACTGTAGTGTTGGCTGTCTCCGGGGGTGGTGGCGCTCCATTCCCTCCAGCACCTCCAACTCCAAGTGATCCAAAAGATTTACAGTCATGGGTAAAAGAACAATTATCACACATATCAGACTTGCTTAAGAAATTGGCTGTGAAAGCAATGGATGCATTGCCTGGTATAATTGGTACAGTTGTCTGTTGGCTGATCAATACTGCGGCGAAGGTAGTTGGGTTTATGGCAGAGCATGTGTTTGTCTTTTTGGTGTCAGTAGCAGGATTAATGGTGGGCTATTTAATGAAACAGATAAAGAAGTAATATACCTAGTCCAGTGAGGCCTATTACCAATGCAGTTCTCTCTGACTCATGTGTGTTTACCGGTGTTGGTGCTGGTATTGGTACTGTGGCTGGTGCCAGTACAGGTGTTGGTGCCAGGGCTGGGGCTGTTACTGACATTGCTGGCGTTACTGCCTGTACGGGTGGTGATGTTACTGGGGCTGGCATTATTATTGACTGTAAGTGTGTGTTTACAAATTTATTGAGTCCTATATTCTGATCACAACCAGCAACAATAATTTCATTATTATAATTTGTTATTGTCCCCATTTGTAATTGTAGGTCAGATGGTAACATGTATAACCCAATGCCAACTACAAAGTCAACTTTTGATCTGGCATATCTGAGTACGTCATGATAGCGTTGTATGCTTGATGGGAGATCTACTGTTGAATTTATTGAATCTTCCCGGTTTGCAAGAAACTGTTTTTGTGCTTCAAATTTGCCACTCCCGTTTAAGATGTTTGATTTTGTTAATGATTGTGCATCTAGAATGCAACACACATATGTTCTGATAGACTCATTGATGCGCTCGACCCCCGCTTGAGTAAACCCGTCATTTTTGTCTAAAATAAATGTGGTCCATGCATTAGACTGTTTCTGTTCTATTGATCCTAACCAGACTTGTGATTTTTGTGAGAATGAAGTGTAACCAGGGTAAGAGTCTTGTGGGTATTGTCTGTGACTCATAGCGTAATACAATGTACCCATGCCGTGGTGTTCATCAAGTTTTTGTGTAAAGTTATACTTAGTACCAGGACTGATGTTAAATTCATTACAGATGCGTTCAAATGCTTTCATATCCATGGTGTTGTTATACCTGTTAAAACTGGATTCAGTGGGTAGTGGTGTATTGAGTTCTGACAGTATTCGTCTTAAGTGGTAATACGCGTGGAAACGGTAGACAGACCTAATCAGTTTGTTTGAGTGATTCAAATGGTCTGTAAATGAAACACCACAGCCTGTAGTAGAACACAGAATGGCAAAGTTAAGTTGGTTTTGAAACATCTGTTGTGTACTTGAGGACCACTTTCTTGCAGTAGAATCATCTGTTATTGGAGGGTTTAGGTAATGATCAAACGGATTGGGTACTTTCACTTGAAACAAATCTTGTTCACTTACAGCAATATCAAGTTGATTTATCTGAATTATTTTCTGTTCATAAGTAGGTGCGACATTATACTTGGCATTTACATTAAATTGAAATGCGTTTGTAGTGGTAATTGTTGGTGATTTAAATTCCATCATGTTCTTTTTTATGAAATAATAAAAATGTTTATCACATGAACAAATCTTGACACAAGCAAACCAGTGTGGTTAACTAATGGGATTGATAATCGTGATGGTAGCAAGTCTGTAGCTATCCATGAAATGTTTTACACTGTAAAGTGGTTTAATATAGAAGACAAAAATTATTATGTAAATCTTGATGGTGTGACTGAAGCTATACCACCTGGGTATTATGACTTTTGTACTATAGCTGAATGGTTTCAAAGTAAATTTAAAATTAAAGCAACTTTAAATCCGGCTAACTTACTTGTTACATTAGAATTTCCAACACAAAATTGGTTAAAAATCTCAATCAGATTTGCATATTTACTTGGATTTTATATTGATGAAGATTGGTGGAGAACAGATGATATGGATGAAGCTAATTTTGATATTATAACAATGAAGACAAAAAAACTTAAAATAACTGAAAAACGCCCTGTCAGTTTGTCAGTACACACAGCATTAAATATTCACTTAAAAGAATTAAATACAACTGAGAATATACACAATGGAAAGCCATCAACTTTGTTGAGATGTGTGCCAGCTGGAACTGCTCCCTATTGTGAAAGTGTAGTTGTTAGATTTCCTGTGCAGTTTAAGAAATTAGGTTCCAGTTTCTTTGAATCATTGTGTTTATCTGTAACTAATCAAGATGACAAAGCAGTTCTGATGCATGATTTTAGTGTTGTGTTAGAAGTTAAATAATTTTATTTTTGTTTATAAAAATGAGTGCTGGTCCAAAGCCGAGAATTATACCAGTTGCGTGTTCAGTGACAGAGTTGAAAGATTTGGCTGATGTGCAGGATTTTGAAAAGGAAGGAGAGGTGGGGGAAGTGTATGGTTTTGAACTTGATTCGACTGGCATGTACAAGCGTAAAGTAATCGATGACATGAAGGACGGAACAGAGAGACCAATTCCTAAACTTGGCCAGCTGCGTGATGTCACTGTTCCTACTCCGCCTGTAAATAATGCACCTTACAACTTAATACATGTGGGAAATAAATGGGTAGTTTCACCTGTGCCTGTTCCACCGCCAACAATTGACTGGGACACAAAGTTTGAATTTATTAGTCCTTATGTATATACTGATGACGAAGGTGCCTTAGTGTTTAGAAAAGTTGTTAACTCTGGGCCGCTGATTGTAAGCCTTGTTCCAAGTTTTGCCACAGACAACAATAGCAGAGAAAAACTAAAGGTGCAAGAGTATGAAAAACGGAGATATCTTCTTACGCATAGAAACAATAAAACAGATACAGAAGTTGTGTTTTCACCAGCAAACTTTGCCATGGCAAAAGAAGTGACAATAGTATTTGAAATTATCATGAGATCTGTTACTTCTGTAAAAGAGGCAGATATAGCACAGGGAATCAAACTTACGTGGAATGACACAGTGGCAGAGTCAACAAAGGTCTTTATTGCTATTAAAAAAGGCACATATATAGAAGTTTCAAGCAGTATACCCGCAGTTACAGCGGTGGTCGACAAAACAACATTTGTTTGTCTGAGTTACATAAAACTTGAACACATTGATCTTGTTTCATTTTATTATGCCAGCAAATTGTATTCTTTTGACGAGTTGCAAAATGTAATCACTGATTAAATAAAAAAAATTATTTGTCAATAAAAAAAATGGTGAACTTGTATCCGCAACTACCGACGACTGATACTGTGTAGATTGAAACAATTGCATCAGATAAAACATTACAGGCAGACGCATTCCGATTAGTAAATATTTCAGATGCATTGAAATATTTGGAAGGAGAGGAGGCGAAATATTCACAGTGTAAGAGACGGTATAAGACTGTTTTCAATTCTGTTCAAAACACATATGTGACCCTCTCTCACAAAATCAGTCTTAACTCGCATTTTTGATGTTTTGACATATATACATTTCTGAAAACTACAATGTTTGCTGATTACTGTGATATATGACTGTATGCTGTAGTGCAAAAAATGTAGAAGTTGTTAGTGTTTAAATTTGTTAAAGCCTCTGGTGGCCATTTTGAGAAAACAGCCTGGGAAGTTTCTGTGTGCAGCATAATTGGGGCCAAGGGCAGACTTTTAAAATCATTTTAAACCTATTTAATGGCATTTTTCATGGTAAAGATTTTAACCATACGATACTTTGGTATATGTACAATACATTTCTGCAAAAAAAGTGAAAATGACCCAAATTGACCCCCACCACATATTATTGCGTGTAGTGCTGATCGGCTCCCTGCGAGTTAAGACTGGTTTCGTGAGAGAGGGTCACATATATGGCTGTTGGTGCAGTTTCAGCTGGATTATATGTTGCTGGTATTGTATTGATAACAACTGGAATTGGCAGTATGATTGGAGTCGGCCTTGAATGAGCTAGCATTGCCACAGGACTGGCATGCTTTGGTTTGGAAGGCATTAACAAGAGATTTCACACGAAGTTACAAAAACATGAAGCATTGAGTACGCTGGCTGGTGCAAAACTTAGTAGTATGAAAATGATTATAAGTAAAGCATTGCAGGACATTTTATTGATGACGATGAATTTAAGAGAGTGCAGGATGATTTAAATACTTACAAACAACAAAAGTCTGAAATACAAAATAAAATGCATAGTCAATCCCCCGTGAATGTTGAAGAACTAAAGGCTAGGTTTTTAGAGAGGGGAAAACAGATTGGAATTCAGGAAACCACGGAAAAATTACAAAAACTTTTAAACAAATAAAGATCCAATTTGGTAATCGTTTATTATTTTTTCATTACACTTCGCAAAGAGATGCCATGCCTGCTCATATAACCCCATCAGCTCCACGACCACCACCCGACTATTACTAAAAAAAGTTTTTTTGTTGCCCTTGTATCTTGTCAAATCTGTATGAGTAAGTTGTGACTTAAGTCAGAAACTTACAATTTGTTATGTTTAAGTTCTTATAAGTTTTTATTTTAAGTCACTTATAACTAATTTATAGGAACTTTAAAAGTTATTTGACAGTTATAACTGACTTTGAAAATTTGTTATCAAGTATCTGTAGGTTACTTAAAAAAATTGTTATCAAGTATCTGTATGTTACTTTAAATTTTTTTTTATCAAGTATCTGTAGGTTACTTTAAAAAAATTGTTATCAAGTGCATATAACAATGTTGTTCTTTTTTGTTGTTGTTGTTTGTGTGTATGTATGTGTGTGTTTACATAATTATGGCACATAGAGCTAGACAATGGTAAAAATGTTCTTGGAATGTCTTTTCTTCTATCTCTAACACATATATACATACACGCACAAAAAATAAAAACACATACAGACGCACGCACACGTAAACACATACAGACACACGCACACGTAAAATACAGACACACACACGTAAACAGGTAAACACACATACGCGCATAAAAACATACCCGCATTTCAGTGGTATGACACGTGATACAACGTGTACATTTACAGAATCATTTAACTCTAAGTTTTTCTGTTTCGTAAAGCCGTGGGTTATTAAATTAAACTTTTTAACAAAAGTCCCGTCTGTTATCCAATCCCCAATTTGCCTTTTCAAGAGAGGGTCACACATGCCTCTCTTGAAGAGGCATTGGGGATTGGATTGGCGTTCCGTTGCCCAGACGGGACAAGGGCAGGAAGGACGGACAGACAGACAGACAGACAGACAGACACACACACACCCCACCCCTTACCCCCCTTTCCCTTCCCCTTTCCCCCCTTATCCACCTCTTTTCCCCCTTTTTTTACCCGCACACAATTTATTTTATTTATTTGCCGGCCTAGTAATTTGTTTACTATAGGTCCTACAGTTAATTATTTATTTGTCTGGACTTATTTTTGGTCTAATTATTAGGGGTTCGTCACTCTCCAGATGGTGCCTCAAAGACGAGTTATTTTACGAAACGAAAGAATTTGAGACCTCGAGGAGACTCGAACCCATATCACATACTAAGAATAAATTGTGCCAGATTTTCTCTTAGGTGTGTGACATGCGGCCGAAATCACCCCAGCCACTGGCAGTGGCCAAGAGATCCAGTTATTTTTGGGCTTATAACTATAATCGATTTTAAACAGGAAGTTGTGTAATCACCACCGGAACTAGATGATCGATTTTTACAGGTATGTAGCAGGTTTACCGGGCTAATAATACAGCCGATTGAGCCGGGCCAGGGCTATACAATTTGTTATTAGACAAATTAGTGTTGTTTTAGTGGGTTGATGCAGTGTTTTTAAATAGAAATGATAGTAATTTTGTATCTTTTCTCAGTAATGAGCGACGAAAGCGGAAAGCAGGCATAAATTATAATTTCAAAGGGAAGTAATTGCTTCATGTTCTTTTGCCTGTTGTTGCGTGTACAGTCACTGTGTGTATAAGGCTATTTATTAAGCAGATTTGGTTGCCACCTTATTTTGATGGAATAAATAGACCTAGTCAGTGTGTATATCATTGATTTTTTTACTGGTGTAAGCGCGCGTGTGTGTGTGTGCGATCGCCGTTATCCGGAATTTCCACAACGCTTGGCACATCGGGCTTAGGCCGGCTAGGCAAGCCGCCGTGATCAATAAACTACGCATTCATTCAGAATGAAGACGCATACATCGTTGATATACTGTTTAGCTCGGGTGCTGAGGTCAATGCTTATAGAGAAGGAAGAATGTGTCTCCCAAAAGAACCAAATTTATTTATGCCGCATTGACAAACTTGCGTTTATTTGAAATCACTGGGGTAAATTAAAGATGGGGTGGTGGTCGCGTAGTAAATGGAGGGGACATTGTCAAAATGTCGCGATATTTTGTGATCAATGCGGTGTAAATGAATTTGGTGCTTTTGGGTGACACATTCTTCCTTCTCTCCCCCCCCCCCCCTCTCCCCCAGAGCAACAGTGAAAAAAAAATAAAAAATACAGTTCACAGTCATACAACACACATAACAAATATTTCAAGAATATACATGCATGTCAAAACAGGAAAATTAAAAGAAGTAAAGAATCAAGCCTAGCGACAACTGAAACTATATACATGTATACCACACATATATGACTATGCACAAATACGCACAAACACAAACATGTATACTCACTCGCGCACTCACACATACACATGCACTCACACACACACACACACACACACACACACACACACACGCACATGCATACAAACACATACACACACATACACACACACACACACACACACACACACACACAATTATAAAAATTAAAAGAAGATGCATGCAAAGAACATCGAGACACCCAAAGTTCAAAAGGCGGGAAATCAAAAGGCACATAACAGACCAACAACAAATATTTTAAAACAATCTTTTTATCGACGTCCCCACATTCTGCCACCTTCCCCTCCCCCTCCCCACGATAACTAGTACCTACACAAACTGTTTGTCTCCCTCGACTTCGCTGATCAACAATAGTCACTCGAGTGAGACAGCAGGTGAGGTGCGTCACTGCATGAAGTCATATCTATTATAGCAGTAATGTGAGCAAATAACTAAATATAGCACACACAAAATAAAGCAGATGCACGAGTCAAACGCACTCACATATGCTCGCACTCACGCAACCACGCAAACACGTGCACACACGTACAAACAGAATGCTAACACTCGCCTAGCGGTGTACAGAGTTAAATGCAGTCCAAAGACTGATCACAAAGCTGAGAACGTTGAGCCAGTGGATGCGCTAGAGGCACCGACATGACCAAGGATGTTTTATGAACATGGCTTGAGGTGCTTGAAGAGGCTAATCTTGAAGGACGACAGGGTTTGCGCACGTCTTATCTTAAGTGGCAAAGAATTCCATAATGAGGTTCCTGCAGAAGACAGGCTTGATTTAAAGATGTCAATACGCGGGCGGGGAGTCGAGTCGATATTGTGGGCCAAGTCTAGAAACGTCAGACACACGTTCCGAAAAGAAAGTGTTAAGGTACGCTGGACATGACTGTTTGTGCAACTTAAACATGAAGACTCCCTTTTTGAAAATAAAATGTTGCTTCAGAGAAAGCATGTCCAGTGACACAAGTTTTTGATCAGCTGAGAGATAGGGAGCCGAAAGTATTAATTTGGCAGCTCTCCGATGTAGGGAGTTTAGCCTCTTCAATTGCACTTCGTTTGAACCATCCCACACTGTTGATGCACAGTCGATGTGAGATTTGATATGAGCGTTGTAGAATATTGTACGAGTGGCAACGTCAGTGATGAATTTAAGCTTAGACAGCATGTACAGAACCTTAGAGACATGTTTACTGACGGTGTTTATGTGGGGCTGCCACTTGAGTTGATTGTCTATAATCACTCCTAACAATGTATGCTGCGCGACCTGTTCTATGACGTTGTCATTGAGAGAAAAGCCGAGAGAAAGCGGTTTAAGTTTATGCTTGTGGCGTGTAGCAATTACCAAGTCCTTTGTTTTGACTGGATTAAGTGCCATAGCGTTGGTCTCACACCACTCAGAAACCTCTTGCAAACTCTGTTGTAGCCGTGCATTAATGGTAACTAAGTCTTTAGCGGGTGTGTGGAGAGTTGTGTCGTCGGCAAACATGTCGCACATTGTCTCAGGGCTGGTGAGATGGCAGGAATGTTTCGAACGGAAACCTGACTGAAAAACATGAAGTAGTTCTCTGTCCTCTGGATATTTGTACAAGTGCTTGTGGATGTGCCTCTCGAGCGGCTTTGAGAGTCTTGACAAAAGTAAAATCGGCCTATAGTTATCTACATCTTCCAGGTCTTTTGACTTTGGTAATGGCACTACCTTGGCTTGTTTGAATTCTTGCGGAAACGTGTTGTGCTCAATGCACAAGTTGTAGATATAGGTAAGGGATTTCACAACTAAAGAGATTGCGATTTTCAGAATCTTGGAACTGATTTCATCTGGCCTCGAGGACTAGACTTTTTGCTGTTCATTGACATGATTAGCTTACCAACCTCATGCACAGCCAATGTAGGAATAGAGAAGGGGGATTTGCTTGCTGTCCTTTGTTTACAGAAGTTCAGCAAACTCTCAGGGCATGTATAAGGGTAGTGCATTGATATGATTAGCTTACAAACCTCATACACAGCCAATGTAGGAATAGTGAAGGGGGATTTGCCTGCTGTCCTTTGTTTACAGAAGTTCAGCAAACTCTCAGGGCATGTATAGGGGTAGTGCATTGACATGATTAGCTTACCAACCTCATGGACAGCCAATGTAGGAATAGAGAAGGGGGATTTGCCTGCTGTCCTTTGTATACAGAAGTTCAGCAAACTCTCAGGGCATGTATAGGGGTGGTGGTTTGTGCCCGAAAGGATTATTGAGTCGACAACAGAAAGAAAATGGTTGTTAAAAGTATTAGCATTGAGATTGGCAGGGATTGCTGGTAATGTCTTACTACTACCTCTCGTAACAAGGTTTAGTGCACACCAGAGGGAAGACGTATCTTTATTCTCCTTGATCATACGATCACAAAGAGATTTCTTCGCCTGAAGAACCAGTGTCTTTACCCGATTTCGCTGCTTTTTTATATTCCTGAAAACGTTTTTGTTCTCTCAGCTCGTCTCGCAAAGACATGGCTTGAATAATATCTTAAGTTAGCCATGGGGGCAGAGTTTGATTTTTGACTCTTTTCTTTCACAACGGGGCATGTCTGTCTAGCACACTACTGAACAGTTTGTACCAAACAGACAAAGCTTTATCTGGATCAGTTTCGTTATATACGGTTTGAAACTGAGTGTTGTGAAGATCAGCTAGAAAAGGTGTCTCATCGAAACGTTTGAAAGAGCGAAACGTTATAGTTGTGTGTCCATGTTTGTTTTTTTGTTTGTTTGTTGTTGTTTTTTTCGCACATGGAGACAATGGGATAACACGGCCGGTTCTGCATCATTCAGGGTCTTGGATTACACGTCTTTTGAATGTGTAGAGATGCGACTGATAGTGAACAGTACTTCTACCTGTGTTGTGTCTTTGTACAATCGTCCACGGAGCAAATCGAACAAACTGATAAATTGTGCATTTCTTCGGGAATTCCCGGAACTGTTGTCAAGTTATACAGATCGCCGATGCGATGTCTCCTTCCTGGGAGACTTTAACTTTCACTTCGACGACCGCTCTGACCCACAGGTGAATAAACTGAAAACTATGCTGGGTGACTTCGGTCTTTGCCAGCTTGTTGATGTTCCGACTCCTCGTTCTGGCCACATCTTGGATTGGGTTGTGGTTCATAGTCAATGCAGTCTGTTGTCCTTGGAGAGAGTGCTGGACTGTGCTGATCTGTCTGACCACTTTCTTGTGACCTATGGCCTCTCTTTCACCAAGCCTCCACCTCCTACACGGCTTGTTACCTCCAGAAACATCAGAGTGGTGTGTCTTACTGACCTTCATACTGATGTGAAGGCCTTAGCAGACTTCATGATTAAACAGTGTCCTGACCGAGATCTCGATGGTCTCGTAAATGACTACAACAGCGGGCTTCTACGGGTCCCAGCTGTCACTAGACGTGTTAGAGACCGTCCTTCTGCCCCCTGGGTGTCTGAGGGGGTCAGGAAAGCGAGACGCAGGAGGAGACAAGCTAAACGACGATTTAGGAAGACCCGACTCACTGTGTTCAAAGAGATCTTCGTTAAGAAGAGAGCAGCTGCAAGATCGTTTCTCTTAGCGGCCAAGAGACAGTTTTACTGTGACAAGATTGACTCTGCAGTGTCTTCCAGCAAACAGTTGTTCTCAGTCACTAACGAACTCTTAGGCAAATCAAAATCCACTTCTTCCCTTCTGACATCCTCCGTTCGGAACTGCCACAGCGTTTTACTGATTTCTTCTCACGGACAATTAGACTTCTGCGAGATGAACTGGACTCTCGTTCATATGCACAAGCTACTTTTGCTGTGTACGACGGTCCCATGCTTTCACGTTTGGACCTGTCACAGAGAAGGAGATTTTGGAGCTAATTGTTAAATCACCCTCCAAAAGTTGCATGTTGGACCCGATCCCAACCTCCCTCACAAAAGAGTGCCTTTCTGAACTTGTCCCGTTGATAACTGCCATTGTCAACACATCTCTTTCCACAGGTTCAGTCCCTGGACAGTTTAAACAAGCTGTAGTTACGCTTATCTTGAAAAAGCCAGGACTCGATACAAATAACCTGAAGAATTATAGACCAGTTTCCAATCTCCCCTTTATTTCAAAGATTCTTGAGAAAGTCGTCCTGGGACAGCTTCAGAAACACTTGTCTTGTAATGGTCTTCTAGAAATGTACCAGTCTGCCTACAGGAAGGATCATAGCACAAAGACTGCTGTACTGAGTGTCCTTGGTGGCCTGTTCGTAAAGGCAGATGAGAGATTCGTCTCTCTTATGGCCCTCTTTAACCTCAGTGCAGCATTCGACACACTTGATCATTCCATTCAACTAAAAAGGCTGGAGGTGACATATGGAGTGAAAGGCACTGTTCTTAACTGGTTTAAATCATATGTCAGTGATCGGTGTCAGTGTGTTACTCTTGATGGTATTGTATCAGCTCCAAGCCCCCTTGTGTACGGAGTTCCTCAGGGTTTAGTCCTGGAACCTGTCCTATTTACATTATACTCCCAGCCTCTGTCAGACGTTATTTCTGCTCATGAGTGCGACTTCCACAAATAAGCTGACGACACGGAGCTGTCAAAAGGTGCACCTCCTGAGGAGTTTTCTTCAGTTCTGTCAGGCATTGAAACATGCATAGACGACGTCTGAACGTGGATGAATAGTAACAAGCTGATGTTGAATGCTGACAAAACTGAAGTAATTCCTGTTGCTGCTCCCCCCCCCCCCCCGGCTCCGACATGTACACAGTGCTTCTGTCAACATTGCTGGCAGCACCATTCCCTTCAAAACATCAGTTAGATATCTTGGTGTCAAGATAGACCAGACACTTTCCATGAACGATCAAATCAGCAGTGTTTGTCGAGCCTCATTCCTGGAGCTGAGACGCATTGCATCTATCCGGCCTTATCTTTCTGAACGCGCTTCGGCTATACTAGTCACTGCGCTGGTGACTTTCCGCCTTGACTATTGTAATTCCCTCTATGATACAGGGAACAGGTATGTCGGTTGCAAAGGGTTCAGAACAGCGCTGCACGGCTTGTTCTGAAGAAGCGCAAATGCGGCCATGTGACACCCATGCTTAAAGAACTCCACTGGCTGCCGGTGAAGTTTCGATGCCAGTACAAGATGGCAACTTTGCCATACCGTCGCTTTGACGGGACTCTACCGGCTTACCTTTCTGCTTCACTCTGCACATACCAGCCTTCACGTTCTCTGCGGTCCTCCAGTGAGAAACGTTTGAAGGCTCCAAAGCGTAACTTCAAAACTGTTGGTGAACGCTCATTCAGCTTCATTGCACCTTCAGTTTGGAACTCGCTGCCTGTCAGTCTGCGAAATCTCTCTAATCTCCTTCAGTTTAAGGCTCATTTGAAAACTCACTTCTTCCAGCTTGGTTTTCCTCAGTTGTAGATCCGTGGTCCTGTTGTATTTATTTGTAATGTTTTATATCGTCTACGTAGTGTTTGACTGCGTGTGTTAGCGCACTGAGTTTTTGCCACACAAAGATTTTTTCTATACAAGAACCATTCATTATTATTATGATTATTATTATAATGGTCACTAATACTGAGATCAGCGACACTAACATTAGACACGGATTAGGGACAGTTGGAGTAAATATGGTCTATTGCTGTTGCCGTTGATTGGGTGAACCTGGTGGGAGAAAAGACTAGTTGTTTCAAGCCTGCTTGATTTGCCGTGCACTGCCATGCAGCATGAGGTTTTAATATGTCGATATTAAAATCGCCTAAAAATAACACATCGTTGTCAGGCATACCGACGTTGTCGACAGCGTGCAGAAAGTTGTCATACCATTCAAAATTAATGTGGCCGATGGATTTCGATACAAAAAGCCAAAGGCAAGGTAAGGCTAAGCCATTTTAGACAATGGTAGGCAAGCCGGCAAGAGATAGCCAGGCAAGGAAAGCTGAGGCAGTTAAAGGAAGGCAAGAGAAAGCAATGCAAAGCAAGGTAAGACAGGGGTAGACAAAGCAAGTCCAGGCTAGGCTAAGCGAGTCAATGGAGGGAAGGCAAGGCAAGGCGATAGGCCATTAGAAATATTCGTCAATCAGACGCAGGACCAAATACTGCTCGTCTTTTAACACAAATACTCGATTAAAAGTCGTATCTCCTTTAGTGCCGAGAAAATTCGAACACCAAGCAATTGCAAAAAAGTATGGATCGTCATGAGCCCCCGCAGTCGCGGGGCTCATGAGGATCTATGCCTCTTGCTGACACCACTGTGTGCCCACGTCCCACGAATGATTTCCGAACAACGCCTATCCATTCTATCCTACCTGGAGAGAAGTTGTGTATTACGTCATCGTCCACAAGTCTCGCCACAACTTGTGTCATGATCTCCCGTGCCAGCGACGTGTTGGGGACGAATTTGTAAGTCACAATCCCTTTGCCCCGTTGGTAGGTCGGGACCACGAAACTGTAATTTTTTGCAGGTCTGTATTGCACGGAGCGGACGAAGTTGCGCATCCCCATAAGCAAACCAATGGAGACCACCGGCAGAGCGATTTCCACAAAGGTCATGAGAGGGGTCCTGCGTTGGAGGACGAAGTTCTTCCACATAAGCAAGCAAAACTGCGCGTAGAACTTCATGCCTGCGATGACGCGTTCTGCTTGACAGACGAAGAAAAATGATAGTTATAGTTATTTGGGTTTAACTCATTCGGCCCGAAGCACGTATTTTGTAAATTTGGAGGCGTCATCTGACGACGTTGCACCTGTTGCAGAAGATGGATCGTCCGTGATAATTCAAGGGTACTGCCAGATTAGCTTGGCGCCTGTCGGCGCCAAGCTAATCTGGCACTACCCTTGAATTATCATGGTCGACCCATCTCCTGCTGTAGTGCGTCAGGTCTGAATAGAATAACGCCGAGCAGGCCACTAAGGCCATCTCACGGCGGCAAGGAAAATGATCATGACGAAGATAAGATAAACTAGTTTATTGCCATATGTTTCCATGGAAAAAAACAAACAATAAAAACATTGGAATTTGTCTTATTGTCAGTTACTAAGACTAAAATAACACACACACACACACACACACACACGCACACACACACACACACACACACACACACACACACACACACACACACACACACACACACACAGAGTAAACTCTAAAATATGATTTACATGCTAAATACTAAGCAATACCGGTATTAAACACGGCGAACGGGCACGCCTCACCGATTTAATTATAGGCTGACTGTACACATTCCTACAAGTTCTCACTCGCCACTCGCGCTCTCTCCAATCAGTCCGGTCGATCAGAGAGAGAGAGAGAGAGAGAGAGAGAGAGAGAGAGAGAGAGAGAGAGAGAGAGAGAGAGAGAGAGAGAGAGAGAGAGAGAGAGAACAGACAGAGGGAAAAAAAAAACTTTTGCGGAATCTGCTGGTATGATCATCATCACCGTCGTCATCATCATCATCATCATTATCATCATCAACAACAACAAAATACAGCAAGGACAAAAAAAAATGCTGGTCTGTGATTTTGCACCTTACGGCTTACAGCCAAAATCACAGACCAGCACACACATGGAGCGGTCCGTGGCGCAGTGGTTAAGGCGCCTGCCACCAATGCCAAAGGTGCGCGGTTCGATACCGGGTTCCGGTGTTGGACTTTTCTCCTCTAGTAAGTGTCACCGTTAATTCGGGCGCACCGTCGGGGGTTCTTTCTCCGGGTACTCCGTTTCTTCCACCCCTCCCCACCCCCACCCCGCACACTTTGGTACCGGTCTCAGGCCACTTTACAAATTTCAAATACAAGCGATCAAAAATCTCTGTAACTTCAGTAGCTGACTGGCCCTTCGTTTGTCTTGTACTGTGTTTGTCTTAAATGGCGTAAAATCCGTGTCTGTTTCGTGAGGGTTTCAGGCGCGGCGCTTTGAGTCGATTTCCCCAAAATTGAGAAAAAGCGCCTATATAATAACAGTATTATTATTATTATTAGTTCGATGGAAGTTTTGATGATCTTACAGCAGGGGCGGATCTAAGTATGGAGTGTGGAGAAAAGGGAGGTGGGGGGGGGTGGTGGTGGTGGAACGGCGGGTGTTGGGGTGGAGGGGGGTGGGAGGGGAGAGGAGGAGGGGTTAGTGGTTCCGACCAGAAGTCATTTCAACCTCCAATGCTGGAATCTCAGAAAGGCGCCTACGCGCTCCATCCCACCTCTCAGAAGTCTTCACAGAGCCGGTTCATTTGGGTCTGAATATCTCGTAATTCTGAACCCGCCCCCCCCCCCCCCCCCAAAAAAAAAAAAAAAAAAGAATAAATAAATAAATATAATAAATAAATAAATAAATAAAATAAATAAATACAAAAATAAAAAAATAAATAAAAATATAAAATAAAAATAAAATAAATAAATAAATAAATAATAAAATATAATGAGTAAAATATCCAGAAGAAACGATTGACTGACAAAAGTGTAAAATGCAAGTGAAATAAATATATATTAACCTCCCCCCCCCCCCCCAACCCCTCACTTTAGAATAGCGTCGACAATAACACTCAAAATACGAACAAAAAAACATATTTCAGGACAAAACAGTTCACGAAAGAAAGATGCACGATTCAAAACAACGAGGACGAAACAGTGTGCTATCTTGTTTTAGGTATGATGCGCGTGTCTTGCTTGTTGCTGGTTATCTTAGCGGGCCGGCGCGTAACACGAAGCAATGTCTGGATGTCCTCGCAATGTTCAGTTCAAAGAAGCCATCAACAATGGATGAACAACGCTTTGAAAGACAAGCACACACTGTTTGCGCTTGTCTTACAAAGCCCGCCAGTTTTGCAGTATACCTTTCCTTGCCAACGTACGTTTTGTTTCTGAAATCTGTTTTCTGAGAGAGTGCAATATTTTTCATAAGATTTGAGCATTCATAAACTATGACAATTCTCTTATTTTGACCTGTTGGAGAGTCTGTAGACGTTTCCTTTAAAGACCTGTGCGACAATTTAGCATGAACTATTTTACAGATATATTTACATCTTGTCTAAAGTCCTTTCTTTTAGTCTGGCTGGCCAGATTTGTACCCATCCCGCCGCGAGATGGCCTTAGTTGCCTGCTCGGCGTTAAACCCAACTAACTAACTCTGAAATCTGTGTTGCCTGAACCACAAAAAGACACAACTGCCACAACTGTCTAAAGAACAAGAACACCAGGGGGTCTCATCATGAGGCATAGATCCTCATGGGCCCCCGCAGTCGCGGGGGCCCATGAGGATCTATGCCTCTTGCTTATCGCGTTAACTTTTTTCTCGGATGGTGAAGGGCTTAAGCCCAACTAACTTGTCTTACAGAGCGTGCTTCTTTTCTTGTTGGGTGTGTCCTTCAAATGTTGTACGCTTGGCTGTGGCAGTCCCCTTTTCTGGTCCGGTGTTTGGGTTATTCAGTTCGTCACCGACGCATCAGAGGCGCCTTACACCAACCCGAGACACCGACACTTCGTTCGTCCACGGACTCATTGTTCACATCCACACAGTGTCGGCGGCCGTTTCTTGCCGATGAAGTATTGCACTGAAAATGTGAACAGAATGGCTTACGTATTCTGTTTTAGATTTACTGTTTTTCTCCATGGTATGTACCTTTAGCGAATGTCCCGTAGCTGCTACAAGCATAGATCCTAGCTGTTCGTATTGATTAGGATTTGCTTCTCTGAGGAACCTCATGTGTATCTATGTTCGTCTGGTCGAGAAGACTATTTAGCGTCACTTCTTTGGATAATATGGAAAGTAGGACACTGATGACGCAATGTGTAGATTGCTGACGTGCTAAGATTCTACATATTTTTTCTTCTTCATGTACGTCACATTTCTAAAATCTAATTACTAATGGGTGACAGAACTTCCATTTATAGCCGGTACATATATATAGCTGCTGGGTGACACGTTACCTTACCTCCGCCGTAGAGACTGACCATTAGGCGGGCATGCACACAAGATTTACAAATAGCTCTGTGACAAAAGGTGGGACTCTGATTTAGGACAAGGGGTTGAAAAATAAACCCTTCATTAAAGAGTTCTCTGTGGTATTGTCTGAAACCTCTCAATACCAAGCATGATTGTGTGGAAGCAAAAAATAATCAAAAGCTTGGTTTTTTAAATATCTTAGTTTATATGTTGGAATGTCTGAAGTGTCGCGTGTCAAACATTACAACATAAATGCACATAAAATATTTGTTTGGTAAAATGCTGCAGACCCAAGATACTGTTTTTATATACCTTGTAGCATGCCTAAATGTAATGCTATCATCTCCTTCTGATGTCCACACCCTGAACATAATTTATGGACATGTAATGTTGTAATGTTTGACATACGACACCAGTCAGATTTTTACCAATTTGCCACCAGGCCCAATCATACGTTTTATTTTAATAGAACACATCTGCACATTCAACACACACAAAACAAGACAAGCTATATGTAAGTATTCCAAAAAGAAGACATATATTTCAGGAAAAAGATGATTTTAAAAAAAGTGTCGCGCGTCATTATTACAACAAATCACAACATGGGTCTTGTTTTCAACATCACCAGACTGACACAAACAGAAAATGACGCAAACATTAACCTATGGACCAATCGGAACAAAACATTATCCAACTAAGTCTTCCGAGTCAATGTAACCTGTGCTAACGGCATGGCTGGAGGTGACACTTCATCGTGGACCAATCTGAACTAAACATTCACGCACAAAGGCCACTGAGTCAATGTAACCTGCGGTAACATCATTGAGGTCTGAAGTCAACAGTGCTAACAAACTTTGAACAGCTTGCGCCTTTGTGTGGACACCTTGTTCATTAACCTAAGGGTGACTTCCCTCACAAGAGAACTGTGCGGCTCCTAAGAGTAGTCTGCTACACTCCAGCACAACATGCCATTTTTGGCTTTTGACATGAAGTGCATACAGACTACTCCTAGAAGTTTATCCGTCTCCAACACCTGACAGGGATATTCAACACCTGACCACCTGATCATGTAGGTGTTTCCTATAACAGGACGCTGGCGTGGCTTCCTGAAGGGCTGGCTTAACTGGGCGAGACAAACCCGAACCTCGTCTCGGAAAGACACCCGAGACAATCAATGCGAGATACCCGACCCACCCCTTTATTAGGTTCGGTGAACTCTCCGAGACAAGATCAGACGTGCCAAACCTAATAAACGGGTGGTACGGGTATCTCGCCGAGGCTGTCTCGGGTGTCTCGCCGAGACGAGGTTCGGGTTTGTCTCACCCAGTTAAGCAAGCGCTTGAGGATGGCCAAGGGTACGAAATGGTTGGAGGTCCAGTGTTCCGCAACTATGTCGTCCCTGGACGAAGACCACATCACTGTCAGCTTCGTGTTGTTTGTGCAGCCAGGCGCACGGATGATCCTGTTGCAGTGCTTTTTATATACTGGCCATCCAAGTGATGGAAATACTGATTGCACAGCCCTGTCAACGGAGGCAGCAAAGAACTGCCCCAAACCTGTGTAGACAGCATTCCCAACCACTGCCATGCATTCATTCCTGAAAGCATCCTCTGGTGTAGCCGTGGATGCAGAAGGTGTCAGCACTGCAACACGAATCACATGCCCTTTCGCGAGGTTGTCTGATGGTGTACACCAGTTCTGGCCATCAAGGAATAATCTTTCCTGTAGACACATGGTGACAACCACAGGGACACGGAGTTCAGTGTGGTGGTCTTCACCGCCAAACAGTAAAAGACTCTACGCCCTTACAAAAAAAAAAAAAAAAATCCATCACCTTCCACAGCAAGTGGTCGACACCTGCCCCTCATATCTGGCTGCAAACTGGACAGATCGAAAATCTTCTGCCTTGTCCTGAAATTGGTCGTGGCCTTTAGGCAACAAAAATTGCGCCATGTCCTCTTTCAGCCCAGCCGATCTCGTCTGCAGGTCATCATATGAGGAGCATGAGGCCAGAGACAATCTTGCCGCATGAAAAAACTATAAACGCTCAAAGTCAAACAGAACGTCAGTATATATTGACTGATGGGGATTCACGCTGTCACCAACAATGGTGCTCGAGTCAGCCAATAAAGCCTCGTTCAGTTCAGCGCAGGAGTTACCAGGGTTGATCGACTCGATGTCGGATTCAATGCTGTTCTCTGCATCGGAGTCGACACCCATGGTGTTGTCCAAATCTGCCTCACTGTCAGAGTCAAGGCCTGAAGAGCGTAAGGAGACATCAAGCTACCCATCCTCCTCAGACTCTAAATCTGACACAGGCTACATCTCCTTCCTGTCAAACCTCATCTGGATAATCCTCCATGGAGGGACATCAGGTGACCTGCACAATTCGTATTGTGCTGCCTTGCACGGAGTGCAAAAACAGGACAGCTCCCTGGTTGCCAAGAGACCTGGGCCAAGTGACCGTACGTGGTGAAGTTTTCTGCAGCCAGCAACTGTTGCGACACTGCTCGACGTCACAGTGCGGACAACATTCGACTCCCCCAGGTACACAAACTTCCTTGTCTTATGTTGACAAGAACCTTGTGTACCAGAGACAGACAGTGTGTCCACGCAGTGCTGATACATGTCAGCTGCAGATCTCACACAAACAGCCCCTGTGGCCAGGTCTCTTGTGACTGCCCTCTTAATTGCACCGCCTGACCAGTCACTCTCATTCTTGCCGTGCCTAGAGCCAAAGAATACCTTTTCAATGGACACCCCAGGTACAGACATCCTTGAAAACAAGAGGAATGGCAGCTTCAATTTGAATTGTGCTGCACATCCATCACTGGCCAAGATCACCTTCTTCAGAACCGGCCCCAAGTCTGCAGATAGCATCTCTACCACTCTGTCAATGCAGACCTGGGATATATGTGCATCATTTACAAGATCATCACTGAAGAAGGCGATCTCGTCCCTATTTAGCTCTGGACAGTGCGGGCATCTGTAATAAATCACAGCAGGAAAAAGAGTTACCAGTTTGTATGCCCAATGGGCACTCTGGGGTTCATCATGGAATTCGCAGAGGAAATTCTCTGCAAAATCACAAGTGACCAGTGCCCAGCGTGATGGCAGATCTTCTTTCAGGTCATGCACCTGCTTTCGCTGCCACTCGGTAACAAACACATGTGCATACAGTGGCCCAAGCTCTTCACACAACTCATCCACACACTCCCTTATACTGCCCTTTTTCTTCACCTTCTCCATCCTGTTGGACTTGCCCTCGTTTACATGCTGCCACTTTGACCAGCCCACTTCCTCTTCTAATCTCACGTCAAGCTCACCCAACAATCGCCTCTTCACTCGCTCAATTCCACACACTCCACACTTTCTTTCCACACACTCACGGTTTGGCTCTTCATCAAACTCGCACACACTTTCCACCAACAGATCTCTGACATACTCACACTTTCTCACAAGATGACAATTTATCGTCTGAAGCTTAAGTTTTTGGTTGAGGCAAATTTCACACAGGCACTGACGAAATTTTGCCCACCCCACAGATGCAACATTCTTAGGCTTCAGACGATAAAACGTACGCAGAGACACTTTCGCAGATGGGTGACTCTTCTTAAAGTCCCTGTAGACTTCTTTGACTGGCTTCAGAAGCTGCCTCTTCTTGTGCGACTTGCAAGGATCTGCAGATGACTGGTGCGCGAATAAATTCTGCACCAGTTGCTGCAAGCCATTCTTTTTTTCGCCGGTACAGCTTGCCAGTATTGGACGCCCGAATAATCTTGCGTGAGAGGCCAATTTCCTTGTAGGATGAGCTGTCAGCATTCTGAAAGACTTGGGCAAGGCATCTCTTGTGACTCAGACTCGACACATCCCGCTTTGCATTGATATTGCTGACATGTTCTGCCAGTGTCTTCCTTAGAGACTTCTTTCCTGGAGTGTTGAGGGAAACATTTAGTTCCCGAAGTGTCTGCTGGGCTACCTTATCTGCGCTCTTCAGCACTCCTTTACAAATGTAAGCCAGCCTGACACCCCTGGCCCTCAGCTTTTCCTTCACACGCCTAACAGCTCTTTTAAAGCTCTCAGTGGTGGGGTAGGGGCACCCTGACACGCTCTGAGTGGCTTTGATGTTGTTGCGCTGCTGCTCCATAGGACCTGTCTCTCACACAACCTTCTTCTGATAGTAATATGCCATGCGCTTGTCCCGAACTCTGCGCTGTTTTTGGGCGGCTTGTTGGGAGCGATGTATCTGGACTGCCAGTCGGTTGGCCTCTTTCTTTCTGGCTTCCTTATCAACATCTAGCCTCGTTTTTCGTGCTGCCTCTTCTGCTGCCTTCTTTGCCCTAAACACACATACACACCCACCTATAGTCTACCGGACGTAATCAGGTTCACTAAGCCAACAGTTCCTACTGCTCAGTTTTCACAAAAGGGCAAGACAGCAGGGATAATTTTTGGCGTTGGTTAGCGGTCACTGACGCATACAAATCTGAAATGACGCATCGTTTTTGCAACCACCCGGCCAAATGACTTACTGACGTTTTGTTCGCGCGGTCAGCTGGTGAGAATCTAGACCGAGTTTTTTCCAAAATCACCTATTACGTTTTTTGTGACCTGGTCAAATGACCTATAGTATGATATGCTCCGCCATGAATGATCCCTGAACAGATTATCACTAGAAAATATTACAAACATCATAGACACTCCCTTTATTCGGACCCCACCCTGGTCTGCCCTGGGGGACTTGGGTGGGGCTAGGTATTTTTTAGTTCCCAGGGTCACCCGGGTCAGCCCCACAGCGTGGGTTTTTCTCTCTATTTTGGGGCATGTGTTTCTGTCTACCCTTTGTCTATTCACCTGTATTTGCCTTTTTAAAACTCTCCCTACTGTCTGTCAGAGAAAGAGTTGGGTCGCAAACATAAAAGAATGGACCGAACTCGAGATGTCAGACTTGCTTGCCACCGCCCAAAATAGAACTCAGTGGAGAGCACTGTCTGTTGCTGCTGCCTTTCAGTCCCCCCAACGCCCAGTTCGGGCAAGGGACTGATGATGATGACTGTCTGTACTGCCTATAGCTCTTGATATTGATATAGCTCTTGGATGTGTGTTGCCAAATGGTCTTAGCTTTATTTAGGCCCCATGTAATAGGTTTATTTAACGTATTTGATCGGCTGGCGACATACATTTAATGTTCTGTTCATTTTTTCACAAGCAGTGCAGGCACGTCCTGAGAAAGCCTTGTTGCTGTCAGGACGTTAAGCAATGTACAATCAATCAATCAATCAATCACCCTTTATTCGGTCTTTGAACTTATATTAATGACATCACACACACACACACACACACACACACACACACACACACACACACACACACACACACACACACACACATGTGGAAACAAAAGCGTCAGAGTGGGTTACCTACCATTTTATGCCAAAATGGGTTCCCATATTTCTATTTATTCTAGGGCTCTGGAATTGATGTGAATGTTTAGAACTTACCTTATAACTAAGCTTTATAACTTAAAATAGACATTTTCTGGAAACAGAGCCACTAGATGGAAAGAAGGGGTTCTACCAATAAAGTGGGTGCATCTCACACAAAAACTGGCATTACAGTCCAAATGGGTGTCTTCACAACATTAGGCATCTGTAATAAGATCAAGTTCATGAAATACTTCTGTTTCACATTATTTTTGGGGGTTGTTGTTTTTTCAACTTAATGTGTATGTGTGCTTTAACATTTTTAACATTGTATTGTGCAAAATTTAATAAACACTGGCCCGTAACCTTTCGATTATGATTTGTACAGGGGAAATCTTTTAAACATTGCTGCGTTTTGTCCTTCTGAAGCAAAACAGTTTATCATGGGATTTATGTGAGAATCAACATAATGTATTCTGGAAATTAAAGGTCTTTTCTTTTGGTTTTGCGTAATCTGCACTTTCATACAAACAGCAACAGAGCATTTTGAATATTAACCCTTATCATTCGCAATAGACCAGAGTGTGCAACAAGTGTGACTGAAATACTCCAAGGGTTAGTGCCAGAATAGCTTGGTGCCTCTAGGCGCCAAGCTATTGTGGCACCACCCTTGAACTAAAGCCATTGGTCTATGTCTTCATCTGTAAGTACTGTAATGTAGCTTGCATACAAACAAATTTGAAGCTATTGGCCTCAGTATGATGCGGGTCAAAAGTGTGGAAAAATAATTATGAAAGATAGAAAAAGACCCAGACGAAGAAACTAACACTTAACTTATTCTACCCCAGACACACCACAGCAAAACAAAGATCCACCATGATAGTTCAAGGGTGATGTCGGAATAGCTTGGCGCCTATGGGCGCCAAGCTATTCTGGCTTCACCCTTGAACTATCATGGTGGATCTGTGTCCTTTACTGCAACGCAGTCTTTTGAAGACGATTTCAACATTTGGGGATTCTGGTCTTGGTGTAGAATGAGTTAAAATGACAGAACAGATCACTGACATTAATTAATTAACTGACAACATAAGAATCACTTGAAACTTCAGCCTTTCCTATTGTCTTTCGTCCCCAACCAACCATTCTTCCGTTTGCATAGCCCCCACCCCCCCCCCTAATAACACTCTTGTATTAATCTTTACGTTGTCAATGTTTTCTTATCTTATTATTGTCTTTTGTCCCCAGCCGGCTGTTTCGTTTTGCAAATCCAAAGGTTATACAGTATACAAAATGATCCAGGCGTCCATCAGATAAAAAAGCAGACTATATATGCTGAAACCACCCCAATAATAACACTCTTGTAATAAATCTGTATGAAACCGAAAATGCAGCGAGTGGCGGGGAACCTCAATTCATTTCTTTTTGTAACTTTTTCAGTCTGTTGCGGACGTAATCCTTAATGTTTGTCCAGCGCCTATGTCTAAGTGCAGGCTCTTCTGCTATTGCGTGCTGTATCTCGGCCTTTCCAGGAAGTTTGTTCATGACGAGGTGTGTCTTGAAACGACTTTGAACAGCTTTCTCTTCAGCTTCACCCCCCCATCCCCCCCTGATGGTTTCTGTGTAAATCTAGCTTTCTTTCGAACAGGAGCTGACGCAGTACTGTCATCATCAAAACTATCTAGATTGTCATCAGGCTCTGGATGTCTTTTCTCCGTTATGCTCATTGATTCCTGTGATGTTGACTAGTTACTTGTTTCATTCACAGGTGCTGTTCCCCCCCCCCCCCCCCCCGAGACCTCTCTGCCAGTTTCTGATGTGTCTTCATTGTCAAAGTCAATCTCTTCATCGTCGTCCAGCTCAGCTCTAATGCAACTCTCAAAATCTGTCATCCCATTGTTAACTGACAGAAGAATCTTTGCCACTTTTGCCTTTTGAAGGACGTCTTGAGGTTGGCGGTAGATATGGCGATGAATCCGAATATCATGACCACGGAAATCTGCCAGCTGATCCTGGTCTAACTCCGAGATGGCCATTGACTGATTCAAAGTTGCAACCTGCTTCCGTAACTGAGTAAATGTGAACATGGCTGGGTATGACACCCGTGCTTCTAGGGCATTGGCCTTCAGAACATCATGGCCTCTGTAAGGCCAATGACCAGAAGGTGTGGCAAAGATGTACTGGGAATCAGCGAGAACTGGCACTGATTGCCTCATTTGAAGGATTATGTCCACAGTTGTCATCATCTTCTTCGTCAGCAAAACGGGAACACTCATATTAAACATGCCTGTGATTTCCACTCGCTGAAAATGATTCACCATTTACTTCTCAACCTCTGTGAGACCTTTCAAGATATCTTGATTGGTGATCGATCCAATCTTAGCATTCTGGAAGTCTGACACCTTCATTCTCTGAACTTCTCCCCCTCGTTTTCGTTTGAAAAGTGATACAGAACAAAGAGTTGCTTTAACCACTGTCGGATAATCTTCCGCAACCATCCTTGTCTCAAGAAGCTGTCGGACCTTCCTCACATCTTCACATGATGGGATCAGCTTGGGTTTGTTCGTGGTCATTTTCCCGACCGACTGGGCTGCTGTAGCTGACACACAATCGTACCAGTTCCCATTGAAGACAGAGTCAAACCGCTGCGCCTCAGAGAGCTCCTGTCACCACCTGTCGTCTGAACCCTGCCCAAGCTGTTTGGATGCCTTTGACTGTTTGATGTGTGAACACTTTTTCAAATCATGGCCTATGCTCATTGCGAGATTACCTTTTTTTTTTTGAAATGATGTGTGTCCTCATCAAAATCTGCTATCTCTTTTACAGCCAGGACAACATAATCAAAGCTAGCTGAATTGATCACAGCATTTAAACTTGCGATTTTCATTTCTGACCTCACACTGATAATCTTTAATAGTCTCCCTAACTCCCGCATCCTGGACCCCACCCGGGTCTGCCCTGGGGGACTTGGGTGGGGTTAGGTATTTTTTTAGTTCCCAGGGTCACCCTGGTCAGCCCCACAGGGTGGGTTTTCTCTCTATTCTGGGGCATGTGTTTCTGTCTACCCTTTGTCCATTCACCTGTATTTGCCTTTTTAAAACTCTCCCTACTGTCTGCACTGCCTGTAGCTCTTGATATTGGATGTGTGTTGCTAAATGGTCTTAGCTTTATTTAGGCCCCATGTGTTAGGTTTATTTAATGTATTTGACCGGCTGGCGACATACATTAAATGTTCTGTTTAGCTTTTTTTTTCACAACAGTGCAGGCACGTCCTGAGAAAGCCGTGTTGATGTCGGGACGTTAAGAAATGTAAAATCATATTAGCCACACTGCAGTCAAGCTCCTTGTCCAGCGTGGCGTCCGACGTGATAATGCAGCCAAGGTAAGTAAACTGGTGCACTGACTTTAGTTCAGACTCGCCAATGGTGATGTGAGGAGGGCGATACACTGTCTTGGGTGCAGGCTGATGGAGGACCTCTGTCTTTTTCAGACTGACCTCGAGTCCAAAGAGCTGGGCAGCGTCTGCGAAGCAGGACGTGATGCGCTGCAGGGCTATATCTGTGTGCGCAACGAGGGCAGCGTCATCAGCAAAAAGCAGCTCACGAATCAGTTGGTCTAGGGTTTTCGTGTTGGCCAGCAGTCGTCTGAGGTTGATTAGGCCGCCATCGAGACGATACCTGATGTACACTGCATCGTCATCATCGATGTCTGCTGTGGCCTGCTTCAACATTATGCTAAAAAGGAGAGTGAAGAGAGTCGGTGCCAGCACGCAGCCCTGCTTTACGCCGTTGAGAATAAGGAATGGTTCTGAGAGGACATTGTTGAGTCTGACCTGGCCTTGCTGGTCTTCGTGTAGCTGGACAATCATGCTGAGGAACTTTGGGGGACAGCCAAGTCGCTCCAGGATCTGCCACATGCCTTGCCTGCTCACAGGTCGAACGCTTTTGTTAGGTCGACAAACGTTACGTACAGCCCTTTGTTCTGCTCGCGGCACTTCTCCTGAAGCTGTCTCAGCACAAAGACCATATCGGTGGTGCTCCTGTTTGCTTTGAAGCCACACTGGCCCTCTGGGAGGTGGTCTTCTGCGATGGCAGGTACCAGCCGATTCAGGAGCAGCCTTGCAAGAATTTTCCCAGCAATGGACATTAGGGTAATTCCCCGATAGTTTGAACAGTCAGACTTCTCACCTTTGTTCTTGTACAGGGTGATAATGACAGCATCACGGAGATCCTTTGGTAGTGTTCCTTCCTCCCAGCAGCAGAGAAAGAGGTTATGGAGCTTGTTGTGCAGTGCTGTGCCTCCATGTTTTCAGATCTCTGGCGGTATTCCATCAATGCCTGCTGCTTTGCCACTCTTGAGTTGGTGGATGGCTGTGAGGGTCCCTTCAGCGGTGGGCGGTTCGTCCAATTCAACCTTTACTGGGAGTTCTGGGATTTGTAGGACGACTGCTTCTTGAACAGTGCGCTCAGCGCTGAAGAGGCTCTGAAAGTCCTCCGAACAGTGGCTCAAGATGGAGGTATTATCTGTGAGGAGTGCGTGGCCATTCGCGCTTCGCAGGGGAATTTGTACCAGGTGTCTGGGGCCATACACTGCTTTCAGTGCTTCGTAGAAGCCCCTGTAGTCACCATTGTCAGCGCAAAGCTGGGTCCTCTGTGCAAGTCTGGTCGCAAGGGGAGCGACCTGATAATACGCGCCTAAGCGCATCAAGCGCGTCAAATATCCGGTTATGCCAAAATGGCTCTCTGGTGAGATAAAACAAGCAATGGAAGTAAGAGATGAATTAAAACGATACAAGAAATTTACTGAATACAAGAAGCAGCGATACCATGTAAAATCTATAGTTCGTAAAGCACAGAGGCAAAATGCATAACAAATTATTGCCGACGGCAATGACATCCGTTCAGTCTGGCAAGTAATAAACAATTTCACCAATGGTAATAGTAAACGATCGCCTAATATTCCGCCCGATCTTACTGCTGATGCGTTCAACGCTCACTTCATAACTGTTGCTCAAACTCTGGCGAAGTCAAATACACCTAATTTTGTAAACTACACTTGCTCTCATCAACTACGTCACCATAGCCAACGGAGAGCCTGCGGCCCATTTTTAGTACCGCTTATGACTGTTCTAGATGTAGGCAAATCTACTTCCAATTTAAAGAACAAATCGTCTTGCGGTCCAAATGGTATTAATAGTCAAATTTAAAAACTATCTCTGTCCCACGTCGTCGAATCCCTGACCCTTATTACAAAATTTATCGATCAGACATAACGTTTTTCCCGACGAGCTTAAAAAAGTGAAAATAATCCCTCTTCCTAAAAGCAAAGATTTATGCAACCTAAACGAATACAGACCCATTTCCATATTATCCTGTATTTCAAAACCGCTCGAGAAACATCACCATGCTCATCTTCTAAACTTTCTGGTGCAAAACCATCTGATAACTGCAGCACAATCAGGATTTCGACCTCTACATTCGTGCCAAACTGCCCTCAATCATTTAATTGATAAATGGCTCTTTGCCATAAATGACAGTAAAGTATTAGGTACAATCTTTCTTGACCTGAAAAAAGCTTTTGATCTTGTCAAGCACTCTATCCTACTAAAAAAAAAAACTACCATTCTATCACATTGACTTAAATACTGTCTCCTTTATATCTTCCTATCTCAGGGACACAACGCAGAAAGTACTGCTAAATGGCAAATATTCCTCTTATGGTTTAGTAACTTGCGGTGTTCCACTGGATTCTATTCTAGGGCCCTTATTATTTAATCTATTTATTAATGATCTGCCACTGTGCGTATCTCATTTAGACGCAATCTGCGATCTGTTCGCAGATGACACGACCATACACACATCTGATAAAGATATCGCAACCATTAATAAGGTACTCTAACAAAGTCTTGATGAAGTAGCAGGCTGGTACAGTGATAAACACATGATTATTAGTACTCCAAAGACAAAGAGCATGTTAGTTACTACACGTCAGAAACACCAGCATAGCCTACCACCTTTAACACTCTTCTTAGATAGCCAGCTTGCAGAACAAGTAACTAGTCATCGCTTATAAGGCGTTATAGTGGACAACCAAATAAGCTGGGAGCCGCATACTGACTCCATATGCAAAACAATCTCCAACAATCTGTTTTTGTTATCAAAACTACGCCATATAGTTAATACTGATATCCGTAAACTTTTTTCCCATGCTTATATCAAAACGCATTGTGACTACATTTCTACCGTCTGGGATGGATGCAGCGAAGTTCACATGAAAAAAGTTAGTTCCTTGTATCGTCGGGGCATTAATTTAAATTAATACTTCCCGGTCCTACTTCCGACTGGTGAAAAATTAAAATCTCTTAAGTTACTAACATTGAAGAAACAGTTTGAATTTAATCGCTGTCTTCTACTGCACAAGATCATGCACGGAAAAGCACCACCCTATCTAAAACTCTATTTTCCGACAATAATAGGAAAAACACGAGATATAGCTCCATCCACATTCCAAAAATTAGAATAGACATCTGTAAAACCAGCCTGTCTTTTTCAGGCGCTAAAGCGTTTAATATGTTACCTCCACACCTAAAATCAATTTGTAAGATTAGCGTCTTAAAAGATCGCCTCCATAAATATTTACTTCAGAAGTAATAGTATGTTCGGCTCCCTTATGCTACTATTTATATGTGTAGAGTAGCAGGACAGTTTGGAAGATAGGCATTGCTATGCCAAAAACTTTTTATCCTGAATAAAAACGTTTCATCATCATCATCATCTCTTTCTCTCTCTCTCTGTCTCTCTGTCTATGTCTCTCTCTCTCTCTCTCTCTCTCTCTCTCTCTCTCTTCTCTCTCTCTCTCTCTCTCTCTCTCTCTCTCTCTCTCTCTCTCTCTTCTCTCTCTCTCTCTCTCTCTCTCTCTTCTCTCTCTCTCTCTCTCTCTCTCTCTCTCTCTCTCTCTCTACTTTCAGCGACCGCCGGAGGAAGCGGTCGACTTTTCCGATCTCTCCGCTGAACAGTCAAGCAGACGAGATATCAGTTTCATGGATTGTATTGTGTTCTACTATTCTACGTTACTCGGACGTTTTGTTTTCTAATTGCGCACACTACTTTGTGATCTCATTGCATATCTGGATATTTTGTGATTTCATATTCAGTGGTGAATTAATCGTGTGGTGTTTTCAAGTTCTTGTGTGTGGTATTTTGGAACTATTTCACATCTTCCATTGTGGTTCATTATACTGGACTGTACCGTGCTGTTTACTGCAACTAATTTCTTTGTCCTGGACTTCAAATGCATACTGCAACGGAGAGTGGACTTGCATACTATCTCACCATACCGTGTTTATTGTGAGTAACAAAAACATGCTTTTTCTTAACGTTCCTTCAGCCCGTATGCTATATATTATAGACTAGTCAGACTACACCATACTAAGACTGCTGTCTTTGCCACGAAACTGCTGCCAGATGTGTTTACACAAGGCGGCGCTGTCGGCGGTCACGCCTGACCCGCGCCCATGTAAACAGTTCCAGCCTTATCTTCCTAGGATCAGCTTGGCAGGTCCGGCATCGTACGTCATCAATCCATGCCAGCTAGAACCCCACACTTGACTTACGCCCCCATCCCCACCTCGCCCCCCTGTTTCTGGCACCTCTACCCCACCCACCCTCGTCACGCCCGCCCTCTCCTGCTTACCCACCCTCCATTCCCTCCCCCCTCCCCACCCCCGCCCCGTGTTTCTGGCCCCTCTTCTCCACCCTACCCACCCTCTGCACGCCCTCCCTCTCCTCGGCTTACTCACATTCCATTACCTCACCCACCCACCCTCCCACTCACACCCATCACTACCCCTGCTCCATTTTCCTGGCGCCTCCTCCCCCCTACCCACGCTCTGCCTCTTGCCTCTGCATGCCCTCCCTCTCCTGCGTAGCCACCCTCCACTGCCCCCCCCCCCACCCCCAACTATAAACCACATTTCGTCAGTGACACCTGCCTACCCATCCTCGTCTCCCGCCCCACTCTAAATCACATGTCTGTTCCTATCTGAAACCATGACAACTATAGCCATTGTACACCAACCCCCTTCCACTCCCACCATCCCCCGTGACCCAGTACTGAGAGACACCTTAGACAAACTCCAAACAAGATTTGAATGTAAAGGTGCTAATGCCCTCAGCATTCTCAAGACGTGGAGGAATGCCGTGTATGTGAGATACATGCAGCTTCTGCCCAAACACACTGCAGGAGTCCACAATGTGTTATGGGAAGATTTCAACTATGACAATGAAGCTGTCACCCTTGATGGCTACCTCTCTCCCCACACCCCGGTCCCTGATCACCTGGCCAAGACAATAGTTAAGATATATGAAGGGCCGGTACACACAGACGAGAACAAACTTATCGTCATCACCGTGTACTTTAGAAAGAGGCGGACAACCGGTGGCACCTGCATGATTCAGGGGAAGAGAAAGGGCCTGTGGGTGAGATCGGAGTACCGGGCCCTTTGTGATTATGTACAACAGCTCCTGGCCGGTACAGCGGACCCTACAGACAATGTCCCCGTCACCAGCAACCATCTTGCATCTGACCCTGACATTACAGAAAGTACCGTCACCTCACCCGCCACCCCTTCCAACTCCTCACGGGGCCTGCTGTTGGCTGTCTCCCTAGCAGACACCCCCATCACGCCTACCCTCTCCACTCCCTCGGACAACAAAGAAGTCTCTCTTCTTGTGCAGCCGGCAGAGTCGTCAATCACAGGGGATTATCAACCGACGCCCCTTCTATCCGACCACTCATCCCCGACTAATCCCATCACCACATCTACTGGCCAGCCACTTCAGAACGCCCGCACTGATTTTTCACTTGTTGCGGCAACAGTTGATGGTGTAATGTCCACTGCCACGCCCCTTCCCCCAACCCGACCAAACACGAACGCCAGTCCCGCGTCTCCGGGACTGGGATTACGTAATACAGCGGCCGCACCCACCACGGCCCTCGGGACTACCTGTCCTCACGAGGACACCACTGACCCTGATACTCTGCGAGCGCAACTCAAAAGTGCTTGTAACCTCATCACGGACCTTCGCGCTGACGTCAGTACACTGTTCAAAGGACTTTCAGCAGCCCTAGCCAGGATTGATCAGCTCGAGAGTCAGCTCCGTGACGAGGCGGTCAAGAGAGCCAGAGATCTACAGGTTACGGAGAAAAGTGTGGGCGAAGTGTTGTCCGGCCTGGACGACAGGATAACTGGTGTGGAGACAGCTCAACACGCCACAGACGGCACTGTCAACCAGCTATCCTCCGCCAAACAGAGCCACAAGCAGCGCCTGAGGGAAATTCAAAAACAGTTGAAAAAGAAATCAGCCACTGCGTCCAACAACTCAGACGTTGCCATGAGTGGTAACACTCAAACTGACCTGTCTGCCAATGTTGATATCTGTGCGTCTCCGCGCCAGGTAACGGGCAGCGCAATCGCTGCTCCCTGTCACACCTCCCCTCCACCCGTTCTGCAAGAACTGGCCACGGTACAGGCTGTGAGTGCAGCCGAGAAGAGCCCAGAGCGACTCATACCAGTACGGATTACCGGCGGCCTGCCTGAGGTCAACAACGGGTATGACCACGCCAGCAGCCAGCAGCAGCGTAATAACAAAATGTCTCCAGATGAGCAAATACTGCGACATTCAGTGCAGAGTGACACCACCACGCTGGTCATTGGAGACTCTGTTGTTCGCAACATCAAGGCAGAGAAGATGCCCACCTACCCTATAGAAAAAGTAGACGTATTATCTGTCTCTGGCCTGCGGACTGTCCACCTGCTGAACTGGCTCCAGCGACAACACGCGTCCCACACAGCGGTGGCACTGGTGACCTTCCACGTGGGGATCAACGATTGCAAACAGAAGGAAGTGACCAGCGCTGTGTGGGAACAGCTCGTCCGGGAATGCAGGCGGGTATTTCCCGGCGCTCGTCTGCAGGCATCCTCCATCCTGCCGACCGACAGTAGACACCAGCTGTATAGGGCCATCACCGCCTCCAACAGTAACCTGTTCCATGTGTGCAGAAAGCTGGGTGTCACACTGATAGACAACACTCAGGTCTTTACTGCTGTTGATGGGTTGCTGCGTAGAAAATTCTACAGGCGCGGTGACCCCATCCATCCTAGTCGCCAGGGCACCATCAGTCTGGCCCTCAACATAAAGAGAGGAGGGCCACCTACTGACGTCACCACTCCCAACAACCAGCCTGCAGGTGGTGGCCGTCACCGCCGTCAGCGACGTGAAGGACACGCTGGCACCACCAACACTTACGCTAATGTCGCAGCCGGCAGACAGTCAGTGTCCGCTGCAGCACCCAACCTGGAATCGCTCTGTGGTGCATCCAGCTTCGGTGCTGCACCGGAGAGTCAAGGTGGACTGTCAGTGTCCTCTGCTGTAGCACCAAGTCTGGAATCACAGTACAGCGAATCCAGATTTGGTGGTACAGCAGAGAGTCAATGTAGCTATCAGCAACAAATGCCGGGCCAGTATCCTATGTGGCAGCAACCGCCACTACCACCATACAGTGCCGCATTTCCACAGTATCGCGAGGCGGGTCCATGGGGACACTTCAGCATGACGCAACCAACGTATCCTTTCAGCGTCCCCCCGCTCACATACACGCCATACGCACAGCAGGAACCGTGGGCACAGTACAGCCACCCCGTGCGTGTGTATTAGACTCATTTCCAGAACATTCAGTTACTCTTCCTTACATAACTTTGTGCTTTACTTTCCAGGCTAACACTGAACAATATCGAATTGATTTTCTTGCGTCTCATTGCTCATAATTATTGTGTTTGCGCAGAGACGTATTCATTTGTTTTTAACTTCAACCACTGCACGTGGTCCAATATTAACATTATCATCCTTTTGACTTCTGCCGACAGTATTCGTGAATACCGATCTTCTCACTCTGTGCGATTTGTGACGCTTATAGCACTAGTACTTGTGCACCGTGACACTTTCTCTACTAGTGCTCTACGTATATTCACACTACGATCATATCTGTGTCCTTTCGCAGCGCTGACTTTATTTCCCCTATCGCGCAGCGGGGTCGTTTAGCTTTGACTGTTGAAGTTTGCTAAAGGGATTAGTCCCTGTTAGTGACCGTTAGTGACCAGTAGTGTGGTCTATATCAGTGAATGCGTAGAAGAAACTCTTTTTTTTTTTTCTCACTTGCCTCCCACATTCTGTGTGTTAGAGCGGACTGATATTCTTTTGCTTTGTTTTATTATTTCAGCTCTTATTTGCCTTTGTATCATTTATAAGCTTTTTTATTTGTACTCCTTGGTATTGACATACATTAGCAATCATGGTGTATGATCGCCAGTTACATATTGGCCATTTAAATGTTTATCATTTAACTAACAAAGTTCCCGATCTGTGTGTGCTCTTGAGTCAATCCAATCCATTTCACTTGTTTGGTGTAACGGAATCGCGTCTCAATCCTAACATCAGCGATGAGGCCGTTTCTATCCAGGACTTCACTGTGCTGCGCCGCGATGCTGAATACCCGGGACATACGGGTATTGCAGTATACATTCATAATTCAATTAGTGGTATTACTCGCAGGCGTGGGGACCTGGAGTCAAAAACCGTAGAATGCATTTGGGTTGAGTTAAGGGCAAACAAATCCAGCCCCGTGCTGGTCGGGTACATTTACAGGAACCCAGCATCAACATTTCAATGGTTCGACGACTTTATCGCCATGATGGATAAGGTCAGACAGTCCAGCTCTGAAATTTTGATCCTAGGCGATTTCAATATTAACATGTTTTTGAATAACCCTGCTTGGGAGTGCACCATGTCTATGTTTGGTTTAAAGCAGCTAGTTAAAACAGCAACTCGTGTTAGTCCAACTTCCTCCACCCTTATAGACCACATATATACAACTACTCAATCAAGGGTGATGGCAGTAGACGTGCTTCAGGTAGGGATTAGCGATCACTACCCGGTGTGCTGTTGCTTGGCATTAAAAGCGGATAATTCATTCCGAAAACATCAGCACACGACTATTAGATACAGATCACTTAAACACTTCAACAAGGAAACATTTCTTTGTGATTTAAGTAGCACACACTTTGATACAGTGTACTACCATAATGACCCCAACGATGCTTTGTCTGAGTGGTACGGATTGTTCCTTGGTGTTCTCGATAAACACGCTCCATTCAGAGAGAAACGGGTGAAGAACCCCCAGCTTCCCGCCTGGTTAAGTAAGGAAATCAAGGATGCCATGCAGCTCCGAGATGACTATAAAAGAAAGAAGGATTTTATTGCTTATCGAAGGCAAAGAAACCATGTTAAACAATTAGTGAGGAAAGCTCAAAGGTCACTTTTTCACCGTCTTATGAACGGAAAGAAAGATGTCGTATCTGTGTGGCGAGCGATCAATGCTTTTACGAGGTCCAAAAATACCGCACAATGTACACAGTTATCAGCTGATATATTGAATCAGCATTTCCTCTCGGCTGCCAGTACGTTGCTAAAAAATACATATTCTGGTCAGTCTTCAGTTGTGTCCGAAAAGCTAAAGACGTTTTGTGCAGAACGGCTGGACCCTGATACGTCATTCAGCATTCCGCTGTTAACGATATACGACGTGGGAAAATCCATCTCGTACTTAAAGAACAAACGTACGTCTGGCCATGATGGTATTAGTAGCTCAGTCCTGAAAATGGCCCTACCGTATATTTTCGATACCTTGACATATATATACAACCTTTGCATAAAGCAGGGGATATTTCCATCTTCTCTAAAAACAGCCAAAGTGATCCCACTACCTAAAACGAAAGACCTTGCCGACCCTAACAAGTTCAGGCCCATTTCGCTACTGTCAACACTGTCGAAACCGATAGAAAGACACATTCACACACACTTACAACATTTTCTAGAAAAACACAAACTCATACATCCATTACAATCTGGCTTTCGGCGGAAACACTCCTGTCACACAGCATTGGTACACCTTGTTGACAGATGGCTTACTGCCATAAATAGCAGTCAAATGACTGGAGCAGTATTTTTGGACCTTTCAAAAGCATTTGACCTCGTCAATCATGAAACTTTAGTTCAAAAACTTAATGTCTATCAACTAAGCGCAGACACACTTGCCTTCCTTACGTCATATCTGCATGGGCGTACGCAGTATGTCTACGTGAATGGTAAAAACTCACCTGAAGGGGTGATAGAGCACGGAGTACCACAGGGATCGATTCTTGGTCCATTATTGTTCTCTGTCTTCATAAACGACCTTCCATTACATATATCTGACTCCAGTGTAACTTTCAGTCTTTTTGCAGACGATGGAACACTGGACGTTTCGTCATCAGACGTAACATGTATGGTGAAGATTCTCCAAGACAGTTTAAATGAGATATCTCAATGGTGCAGACATAACGCCATGATACCTAATCCCACTAAAACCAAATGCATGCTGATTACCACACGGCAAAAGCATCAGTTGAACCCCCCTCCCCTTCAACTAACACTTAATGGCCAGCCTGTGGAGCAAGTCAGAGAACAGCGCGTGCTTGGAATCAACTTAGACGACAAGTTGTGCTGGCAAGGCCACATTACTAAACTGTGTAAAATAGTATCTAAAAATGTATTCCTCCTGTCGAAATTGAGACATTTTGCTGATGAGCCAACAAGGAAACTCTTCTACTATGCCCATATTCAGTCACATTTGGATTATGCCTCATCTATTTGGGACGGTAGTAGCGATGCTAATTTAAAAAGTCTGAACTCGCTCCACAGAAGAGCTATTAAACTTATTGTTGACAGACACTCAGAAGTCATTAATACTGACAATAAGTTCAAGCTGTTAGACATTTTGCCACTTGAAAAACAGTTTAAGTATAATAAGTTGGTGCTCATGCGCAAAATCACCCTCTCAGAAACACCAGCCTATCTCAATAGTTTGTTCCACTTTGCTCATACGAGGTCCAGTCGAACACCAGGGAACAATCTTGTTGTACCGATGCCTCGACTAGACATTTATAGGTCGTCGTTGTCCTATTCTGGTGCAAAGTTATGGAACTCCATTCCTGCGGATGTTAGAGCCGCGCCATCGCTTAAAACTTACAAGACCAAGCTGCTCAAACATCTAGACAAAACTTAATTTTTCTTTTATTTTGTATTTTTATTTTTATTTTTACATGTAGCACTCCATGCCTTATGCGGCATTTCCCGGATAGTCTGCATTCTCTTCTAACATTACAAATTTATGAACGCATGTAATATACCGCTGGCATTCCAGCAAGCCGCATTATGTAATATCCATGACCCCAATGACTCGGCTGGCCAGACGGGATGCCGTCGATAGACACAGCATTGGGCGCTCGCGAGGCGTGGCAGTGCTGTGGTTTCTTCGCGTCGACCCGCGCGCGCGGTGGTTGCGGGATCGCTATACAAGTCTAGTCTAATTCCATGGCAGACTATAGCATCTAGCTGTGCGCGGTTTAGTGACGCGGGGAGGCCGCTATCGCGTGTGTGTGCGGGTGTGTTTATCTGTGTCAGTGTGTGCAAGTGTATGTGTGTGCACGCGCGCATCCCTACGTGCTTGCGCACGCGCGTGTGTGTGTGTGTGTGTGTGTGTGTGTGTGTGTGTGTGCGAGTGTGTGTGTGTGTGTGTGTGTGTGTGTGTGTGTGTGTGTGTGTGTGTGTGTGTATGCCTGTTTATGTTTGTTGGAGTGAGCCGCCGAGTTGATTTTTATGATGAGAACAATAGCGGTTTTATGTACAAAATCCTTTATACTTTTTATATTTGCTGTAGTATAGTTTTAAGCGATAGAATGTATGTGTACATGATATACTGATGTGTGTGTATGTGGTGTCAGTGTGTGTGTGTGTGTGTGTGTGTGTGTGTGTGTGTGTGTGTGTGTGTGTGGAGGGTTGTGCAGGCTTGGCTTGGCGCCTGTAGGCTACAAGCTAATCTGGCACAAGCCTGTGCACGCGGCAATTGCACACCGGCGCGTGTGTGTGTGTGTGTGTACGTTATTTTGTTTTGTAGTGTGTAGCAAGGACAAGAATGAAAACAGGTCTGCGCACCTATTCTTTTATCCTTGGAAAATAAAGTTTCATTCATTCATTCATTCATTCTCTCTCTCTCTCTCTCTCTCTCTCTCTCTCTCTCTCTCTCTCTCTCTCTCTCTCTCTCTCTCTCTCTCTCTCTCTCTCTCTCTCTCTCTCTCTCTCGCAGATGACACGACCATACACACATCTGATAAAGAAATCGCAACCATTAATAAGGTACTCCAACAAAGTACCTTATAATTATATTGACAGTTGCTGCCGCGTCACTCTTGAGCGCAGCAGTGAGCTATCATGGCAGTCGGCACGACCACGAGGCTGGCATCATCTGTGTAAGCTGCCAACCAGACCCACTCTCCTCCATGGGCCCCTCCACCCGCGCCAACCACGTCAGATAATTAACTGGCGTCGCTTTTAGTATTTGAGCTCTCTCATTAAGAGTAGCCGTGATCAGCAAACTGAGCATGGCGTCCTACGAGTGAGTTCAGCAAAGAGATGACATCAGCCTCTCACCATGCCCGGCGGCCGCACCACTCGCTCAACTAAGACGGCCACTAAAGCTACACTTGAGCAAATAAATGACACTCTCGACCCAATTCAGACAAACTGGGAAACTGACCTCTCCAGAATCATTGTATGGAGAATAGCCCTTCATGAAAGATATCTTGAGCAGCCGCTTCCCCTTGGGGCTACAGCTGAATGGAAAGATGAAGATGTCAATCATGACCCAGTAAAGTCGCCTATCTCCCCTCCTTACCCCGAGTCGCTACAGAGTACTTTACTGTGACTTAGACAGGGATCGTCTAAAACAGGCTGTCGACTCACAATAACTGTATTTTACACTACATGCCTTATCAGTGCCCAAGGCAAGGGATGCGAGAGGTGGATATTTAACGAATTTGAAGTCATAAAGGATGTCGTAGAGCAGTTTCGCTCCAATCTTGATTCCAATTCGCTACCTCTCTCATCCCCTTCTTCCCTACTCGCGCTGTCTTCCGCCCCCTCCATTATGACTGACAACGAGTCCCCGCCCACCCTGAACCCTGATAAACTGATAAAACCACTCCTCTGCGAGACAGCCTCTACTATACCTATAGAGACTCCATCCCATTCATCCAGACCCATGTCGCTAGCGGCCTCAAATAATGCCGAAATTGACGGCAAAGCCTCGCCTGCCTCAGGCACCCCCTGTACCATGACCCATCCCTTGCTACACTGCCGAAATCCCATTATGACGTCACCTTGACCAGTACGCCAAAGGCATGTGTACACTCAGATATCAATAGTATCCAGCGCGTCAACGATCAAGCGGACCTTCCCATCAGCAAAAATGACAGCCATGAGAATACCACTTCAACTACCTTCTCATCTAACCAGTTGGAAGACATGCTGAGCCAAATAGCAGCCGCCACAGAGACAATAAGAGACCTACAAACAGAGCTATTGTCTGTGAAAAGTGAGCTGGCTATTATCAAAGGGCAATATGCAACACTTCAAGAAAAGCAAACCTTTCTTGATAGTGCCATCAGGGACACTGAGGTCATGGCAAGTTAGCCGAAGAAAGGTGTTTAACAGCGGCTTAACAGTCGCACCACGCAGCTCTTGAACAACTGACCAAGGACCATGAGAAACTTATCAAAGAACATGAAACACTGAATAGACAAATGAACAATCTAGCTAAAACCAAGGACACTCAGAATGCTGAGATCACTGAACTTAAAGTTCAGTTTGATACTTTGTGTCCCCCACCGCGCCCACTCAAAAACTGATGCCAGCCTGCACACTGACAAAGATCAAGAGACTGGGAACCACCTGGAGTAGAATCGAAGGAGAAGCACAGGGCATGAGTTGCTGGAGGTCTCTCGTCGACGGCCTATACCCGGGTAGGGGTGACAGGCGTAAGTAACACTGACAAAGCCCTCACCTTAAGCGCCTCGTCATCCATCACCCCTCCGGCCCTACCTCAAGTATTGGAAGCTGGTCAGTCCACGCCACCAATCAGGGGGGGGGGGGGGGATAGCTGTAGCGGGACAGGGACTGAAGGGGTGTCGGCTATTCCGATAAGTCGTCAGCCACTGCAGGATACTGTCCTGTTCACAGTGCGACTACCGGCTAAAGCCAGGATAGCGGGACTACTGATTGGCGACTCTAACTGACAGCGGGTGGATCGCCAGAGACTGGATACCAGCGGGGCCACGTGTGTTCGAACCCTGCGAGTGGTGACAGTTGGACAGCTGGCAGTGGCCCTGAGTCATTGCGAACCAGGTGCTGACATTGGACATGTTGTGGTCCACGTTGGTACACATGACTGCGCCTCAGGCCATGACATTGACGTCATCCTGAGGGACTACAAGAGTCTGACACTAGCAGTCCGCCGTGCCTTCCCGTCTGCATCTGTCGCCTTAACCTCCGTCCTTCTGCAAGGCCGGTGCCCCCTGCAGAAAGTCTGCACCATTAATGAACGTCTGGCAAAACTCTGCCGCCACGAGAAGGTGCACTTACTCCAAGAGACTGGCTTTTAAACGCCAGCAGGCGCAGTGGTTACATCACTGTTCAATAACGACAGACTTCATGTCAATGAGCGTGGTGCTGGTGTCCTGCTCCGTCTGGTCAAACAATTTCTCCTTCAGGCTAGACCACAGGGAATTTGACACACAACAACACAACACACAACAGCCTCGCGACCAGCGCGCCACCCGCCAAGTACTGAGCACATGTGCTTTTGACATGTTATGCTCGGACAGTGATCGTACTCAGGTAGTTAATTCTGCTGAGGGCCGGAGACCAGGACCTGACCATCCCACTCAGAATTCAGACGGCACTATTCGCAAACCCTCAGTGACTTTTCCTGTCCGCCGTTGGGAGACAGCCCACAATACTCTGTTCTCACCTCTCGAAAACAGTAACAATACACATGACATTGATCCCTCAGCCTCTGGTTGACGTCGAGCTACTGAAGATGTTGGCATCCAGTATTACGATGAACAGAGTGCGCCGCCTGCCAATGAACTTACAGTTGCCAAACAGGGCGGGTCGGGTGCTGGTTTTGCCTCCAACTTACCTTTCTCCCAGCCGCTCCTTTACCACCGTGTGGAAGCTGGACCGGACCCCTTCGCTTCGTGTTTTCCCGGCAACTACGCACGCCCTTCTGCCGGCTTCTGGCCGCAGGTCACGCCACACGGACTACTTGTGCCACCGTTACCTGCATTCCACCCGACTTTTTCACCGTACCCAGTATCTTATCCGCAGTGGCTGGTCCCGTACCACTCAGGCGGCTTGCGACCCTAAGTCATCTAGTGATTGGATTATGCCTTGGACAGCTGGGTACTGAGTGGTGTTGTCATTAATATGTATTCATAGTGACATGTGAACTAGTTTAACAGGACACAAAGTGTAAGGCTTGTTGTTATCTATTTGGATTCTACTGCCAAAATTAGCCGATTGGTGCTGATTGTGTTGCGATAGACAGATATCTGGACTGAACTTATCGTGCCGAGCATTTTGGCTACGTTAATCTCATTTTGCTTCTGACGCAGACGTCTGTGGTATGACTATGTATTTGCAAATGAGCAGCTTTCTGACTGAGCTAGAAATGTTTCTAGACAAAGTGTTACATTAAGCGGCTATTTTGAGAAGCTGCGTGAAAAGGAACACACGGAATTGTTTCATTGTCATATCCGCTGTGCCTGACGGTGAATCTGCACTTTGGAATGTGAAACTAGTAATTTTTGGTCTTTAGTTATGTGTGGACTGAATAGCGCCGGTTATAACTTGAATGTACTCATTTGAGGCCGGAGGGTGACTGTAAAGTGAAAGTTTTTGTGAACTCCCAGTTATCTAAGTTGCTTTTCTTCTACTGTACAAGATCCATCGTACAGACTTGTACAAAGATCAGTCGTACACACTTGTACAAAGATCAGTCGTAAAGACTTATAACTATTGACTATTGACTTTATAAAAAGGTCTTTGTGGTCGTGTGTACACTAGTGTCTATATACAACGAACAATATGGCGAGTGGATCCACTGGCTCAGCCACTCAAGGACTGAAAGTCGGACATTTAAATTTGTATCATTTATATCCGAAAGTATATGATGTTTCCCTGTTTCTGAACCAGCCGTCACATTTCCACCTCTTTGGTCTCACTGAATGTCGTCTGGACTCTCGAATCACTGACGCATGTGTCAGTATTCCGAATTTTTCCCTTATTCGACGTGATGCAACATCTCCTGGTCATACTGGTTTAGCACAGCACTGTTCAGCACAGGGTACGCAGACGTCTTGATATGTAGACAAAGGAGGTGGAATGCGTATGGTTGGAAGTCAAGCTTCCTAACACATCGCCACTTCTAGTTGGCTTAGTGCATAGGAATCCAGCATCCACTGCCTAGTGTTATGACGACTTTGTACAGGTGATGGATAAAGTGAATGACACAAGCAGGGATATTCTCATTCTCAGTGATTTTAACATTGACACCTCAAAACCCCATCAACCAGAGTAACCCACTCTTCGTGTACTTTGATTGACCACATCTATACTAACAACCCTCAAGCTATCATTTAAACTGATGTCCCTTCACTAGCTGTCATTGACCACTTCCCCATCACCTTTAGTTCCTAAACAGAGCGGAACCCAACATTTATATATTACTTATAGATGCTTTAGAAAACTAGATAACGATAGTTTCCTTCATGACCTCAGTTTTTTGCCGTTCCTTGAAGTTTACAATCACAATGACCCTGATGTAGCGCTCTCACTGTGGCTTGAGCTGTTCCTCGGAATGCTAAATAAGCATGTCCCTTTAAAAAGGAAGAGTACGGTGCCGTGAGCCCCCCCCCCCCCCCCCACCTGGATTACGGAGGAGATTAAACAAACCATGGAAGCAAGAAATCGAGCCAAGCGGTACAAAGTTTTATTGAGTTCCAAAGGTTACGTAACAGAGTCAAATACCTTATCCGGGAGGCACAAAAAGCGCTGGTAGAGAAAACCATACGCGGCGGGAATCCGTCTTCAATATGGAAAGTTTTCAACTTACTAATTAACAATAGTAAAAATCGTTCTGCAAATACGACTGCCAACCTTACAGCCGATGCATTTAACGACCACTTCATTTTAGCCCCGAAATCTTTACTACATGCTGAACGTTTGGATCAGGTGGAACATGTCGCATCGCAGAAACTTACTGACTTTTGTAAGCAAAGACTGTCCGCGGGCAATGCTTTTAATATCCCATACATCGCTGTACATGAAGTGGGCAGATTTATCTCTAGTCTCAAGAACAAAAAGTCAGCTGGCATTGATGGTATCAATGGTTTTATCCTCGAACTTTCTCTTCCATACATTGTGGAAAGCTTAACCTATATTTACAACCTATGTATTCAAAATAATATTTTTTTCCGGCGGCTTTAAAAAAATCTAAAGTGGTACCTATACCTAAAACAAAAGACACATCTGATCCAAATAATTTTCGGCCTATATTCATATCATCTATTCTATCTAAGCTTATTGAAAAGCATGTACACAAACATCTTCTCGAATTCCTGGAAGAAAAGTCTCTCCTGAATAAATATCAATCTGGTTTTCGCCCTAAACATTCGTGTCACACAGCCTTGGTTCATATGATTGACACTTGGCTGCTCAACATCAACAGAAACAAAATTTCTGGTGCTGTCTTTCTAGACCTAAAAAAAAGCGTTCGACATTATAAACCATGAAATTTTATTAGAGAAACTAGACTGCTACTTTAACAATAACAGCCCAGGGACACTCTCATTCTTTCGTTCATATATCATAGGGAGAATTCAAATTGTGTACATCAATGCTACCTTCTCTTCTGAAAAGCGTGTTGAGTATGGCGTGCCTCAGGGATCCATACTAGGACCGTTACTTTTCTGTTTGTTTATAAATGATCTTCCACTTCATATATCCAATCCAAATACCGAATGTGACATGTTTGCCGATGATTCAACTCTTCACGCTGGCGGGAAAACTGTACCTGAAATATCAAGCAATCTTCAGCTTAGTCTTCAGGAGGTCTCATTGTGGTGCAAAAATAATCAAATGTTTGTAAATCCATCCAAAACGAAAAGCATGCTTATCACAACACGCCAAAAGCATCAGCTCCGCCCCCATTCACTTAACCTCTCTTTTGATTAAGTTCCCATTGAGCAAGTCAAGGAATATCGTGTCCTCGCGTTAATTGTTGATGACCAACTGTGCTGGTTGCCCCATCTAACGCAACTAGGGAAAACATTATCAAAGAAGCTATTTTTACTGTCAAGATTAAGATCTATCATTGATACTAAGACACGTAAGGTATTTTTCAACTCCTACATAAAACCTCACATTGACTACGCATCTACTATTTGGGACAGTTGTAGTAAGGGTAACGTTAAGCGGATTAATTCTCTATACAATCGCGCAGTTAAACTGATCCTCCCAATCCCCTCTCTAACTTTGGAGGATAAGCTTCAGGCAACAGGGCTCCTTCCTTTACATCAACACCTTACGTTTAATAAGTGCGTACTTATGCACAAAGCACTGAACGGGAAAGCCCCCCTCTATCTGGCTAAGCTTTTCACTGAGAGCGAAAGGGTTTACAGCACTTTGAGGAAAAGTCTCGTCATTGAACGGTCCCGAATTGACTTGTTTAAATCCAGCCATTCTTACGCGGGTGCCTATTTATGGAACTCACTTCCTCTACATATACAGGAAACGAGACATCTTCCATTGTTTAGGACGAAATCTTTTAAATACATCTCTGAGCACACTTGAAAGAAACGTAGATAATATGTCCAAAAGAGTCATGTCAATGATTACCTGTGGTCCTCCCTTTTGTACTTGTTAGCTTTTACATATATCTCTCTTTATCGTGGTGTTTTGCCTCCTCACTAAATTCCTACACATGAGCTGTATCATAAGTATGCAATCACTTTCTATAAACACACTTTACATCGCACCCCCCCCCCCAGACCCTCTCATTTTGATGTGTGTGTGTGTGTAATCTTCAGCGACTTTGGAACTTGTATCGGAATGTAACACAGGTGACCTGTGGGTGTAGCCTCTTGTTTTGTGCTGTTAACATATTGTTTTAATGTTGCTTTTAACTCATTCTACCCCAGACGCACCACATCACGGTAAGGATCGACCATGATTGTTTAAGGGTGATGCCAGAATAGCTTGACGCCTATGGGCGCCAAGCTATTTTCTGGCATCACCCTTGAACTATCATGGTCGATCTGCGTCCTGCACTGCAAAGCAGTCTTCTGAGGACAACGGCAAAATTTGGGGATTTCGGTGTTGGGGTAGAATGAGTTAATGTTGTAGTTTAGCAAGGACAAACATGAAAAGAGGCCTGTGCTCCTATTGTTTCCATCCTTGAGAAATAAAATAAAGTATCATTCATTCATTTATTCTCTGTCTCGCTTACACACGCTCCTGTCTTATGAATTTTTCGTTGACGTCATTTTTATTTTACTATCTACAAGCCTTTGTTGTTCCTTTTGATTTTTGTTTTACGTCACTTCCTTTAGTTGCAGGATGTCTTCTGCCAATGACGAGAAGTAGCGACTCATCTCTTTGTTTGTTTATTTGGAAAAAGATATTTATCCGAAATATTAATAAATTGTTGTAAGGATCTTTTCTAAGCGTGTTTCTTTCTCCGTTGGGTACTTTTTTTTTTTTTTGCATTTTACACGCTTGGCAGTCACCTTTTTGGTCTGACTTGCTTAAATCTCTCAGTTGCAACTCACCTCCTTCAAAAGATAATTAGCGAAATGTTGATCTTGTTTTCATGTCTACTTAATTTTGATAAATCGGTTTAACTCAAAATATTACAAACTGTGTTGTACCTTTTTTAAGCGTGTTTTTTTTTCTGGTCTCTCCATCTTCCACTCTTAGCAGTCACCGTGTTCGGCTCAATTGTGCAGGTTCAAAATAATGTCTTCCTTTGTTGTTGTTTATCATTGCATCAGAATGTACTTAAAAGAACAATTACACAATGCAAATAGCATGCCCAGTTTTATTACAACAGAAAAACCCACACGTGTACAAATCAACGTATTACAAGAAAAAAAAGCAGCTTAAGAAAAATCATTTAAATTCTGCAGGAAAGCATTACGCCATTTTTCCTCGGGATCTCAGTCCCATACGATATCCTCAATTGACGCAGGGGACTTGCAAGGGAAGCAAGCCATCAACTGTTATCAGGTATGTGCTGCTCTGTGATTTAGACCTTACCCTTGAGCCAACGGCCGTAAGGTCCAAAATCACAGACCAGCACACACGAGATACCATACAAGGATTCCTTTACAGCCATACTTGAAGCCCTCAGTGTAAGAAGCTCAGAAAAAGTGGTGACTTAAAAGTTTCAGACGAAGTGTCAGAAATGAGCCTGGAGGTGTAGAGTGTAGTCATTTGTTGATACATTTATTTACAGCGCATTACGGCCTTCAGGATGTACAGGTAAAAGTGATGTGGTCGGCTAAACACTGACATAAATTGTACACTCTGTCTTACATTGTACAAGTTCGAACATGTGAAATTATCCTTGAAACCTCATTGTCTCAAAATGGTGCTTTCTGCAAAAGTGTTTAAACAGTGATGAATACTGAACACAGAGACACTCAAATGAGAGAAATGTCAATGTAAAATTTCGTTCTGTTCTTTAGTCTTTAATGTTTTTCGGAAGGACACTTTGTCACGCTTTGTCCAAGCCTGTAGTACTGTATTAGATCTTAGAGAGAGAGAGAGAGAGAGAGAGAGAGAGAGAGAGAGAGAGAGAGAGAGAGAGAGAGAGAGAGAGAGAGAGAGAGAGAGAGAGAGAGAGAGAGAGAGAGAGAGAGAGAGAGAGAGAGATGACATGCACGCAAGTATCACACGCACAATCACTGAGAGTTGTGGATCAAAACTGAATGCAGAAGGAATGTGGCAACTGATGTTGCCACATTCCTTCTGCATATGAAGATAAGTAGCGGCTAATGTCTCTGTTTGTTTGTCTATTTTGACAAAGGGTATTTACGTGAAATATTAATAAATTGTGTTGTACCGTTTTTTCTAAGCGTGTTTTTTTCTCCGTTGGGTACTTCTTTGCATTGCACACGCTTGGCAGTCATCTTTTTGGTCTGGATTGAACAAAGTTAGAGACTCAATGTAATATGAGAGAAAATCTGGTTTTAGATGCATATCATTTGCCTGTGTGTGTGCTGTTCTATTATTTTGTACCTTACGTTCTGAAGCTGTAAGGTCCAAACTCACAGAGCAATGCACACAATATTAAATTAATCAAACGTAATGGAAATTATAGAGTAAAATAGTTTTATTGGCATAAATAAACTGCTTCTAAATAAAAATCAGAAGAAGGACACCATCCTACACCTGCCGAAAAGGATCATGTTAACTAATTAAAAGAAAACTTGCATCAATAGCTGCGGAAAGCCGCTGGCAAAGCTGTACCACACTGTCGCAGAAATAGATACGAAGTGCTTTGAAAGAGTTAGCAGAAAAATAACAAAGACACAGTGACTGGTGAATAGACTTTTGACGTTTGCTTGCATGCCATACTCACTCTCAGAAAACACAGGAATAACTCAAAGGCATTCGTCTAGTGGGCGCAGATGTAATATTACGAGTTACAGCCAGCATTGTAGCCGTCGTAAGACCTGATTGCCTTGGGTCAACCGTAATATCGATTTAACCCTTTGCGTGTCGGTAGCGGTTTTAGTCGCAATGATTCCTGTAGGAATTATCGCGACTAAAACCTCTACCGACACGCAAAGCGTTAAAACACTTTAGACGAATTCCTTTGGGTTACATATGAAAGGGGTCAAAGTTTCGTATAGACGAAGACTGGAGTATATTAACACATTGAGATAAAAATAAAATGTGTCCCCGTTAGCAAGAATTAAGTCGCATTAAATGTGAAAAATATGTCTGTTAATTTATTCATCCCGACGCCATTTTTTTATATGTTTTGGAGGCGTCATCTAACGACTACGCACCTGTTGCAGGAGATGGATCGATTATGATAAATCAAGGGTAGTACCAGAATAGCTTTGCGCCTGTCGGCGCCAAGCTAATCTGGCACTACCCTTGAATTATCGTGTTCGACCCATCTCCTGCTGTCGTTATTCAGGGCTGAAAACGTCGCACCTTTCGTGTTATTGCAAATCTTGTTGATACCAATATCAGATCATGGCTTATATTTATCGGACAGGATACAGATCCATGTTTCCTGTCACGATTTCAAGCATTTTGGTTAGTTTGCCACGGTCACTAGTCCATGGAAAAACTGAGCCAGTGGCAGGTAACTCGTCATGGGCCGGTAACTTCCGTTTGCATAAATCAAGAAAACAATTGTCATAGTTATCGCCTCCATAATCATGCAGCTCTAATGTGCGACGTAGTTCATGCAAATGTTAACCCCCATGTGCATACAGCCACCGGTATCGTAAACAGTACTGGTAGCTGCATGGGGGTTAATGATACAATATGCTATTAATACAAAAAGTAAATGTCAGGAGTCGTTAGCCTTTGGACGGATGTGTGGGTCGTGTAGGTTGGCGTGGACGGATATATTATGCTTAACTCATTCGCGGCCAGCCGCATCCGGACGCGCGGCATATGCCGCGCATCCGGATACGACGGGCAGCAAATGAGTTCACCCCATGGCTGCTATTGACGATACGGCTCGGGGAGGGGGGGGGAGGGGGGAAGGGGGGGAATGGGGGGGGGGGAATTTACGTGTCATTTCCGCCGCCGAGCTGTAACGTCAGTAGCAGTCAAAGGCTTAAACATGATGGTTTGTGATTTTGGGCCTTACACTGTTATGTTACGTCACATTTAAATATTTTTCGTCTTGTTTGTTGCTGTCGTGGAATGTCAATACTAAATGGATTTCAAAAACTCGAAAGGTACTATATATGTATACAACCTATGGAACATAGACTGCATATTCTCTGCGTACTTTTATCGATATGTGAACTTCGGCTCCCTGGGAACGAATGTCTGATCCTGTCAAAGTAGAGCAACGTCTTCGTCGCTAGGGTACAAAGAAGTTGTCTCGCTTTGCCTTGAGAGATGACGAAAATGTTGTCTCCCTTTGCAGGCATAGGCCTATCTTTCTTTTCATTTTTTTTTTTTTTATTGTACTGTAATATCAGTGCTATTTGGTCCCATGTTCTGCGCCAAACCCTAGTATCTAACAACTAACTAAGCTACCATGTGAAAATATTTATCGTTTGATTTAATTCGCTTCGAGATGTGATATCTAATTCTGTGTTTCTGCAAAGGTACACAAAGCCACAGAAGAGCGAGCTGTTTGAGGCTGCTACACTCGTTGTTACGTCATTAAATCAGGCGCGACGTCATCACAAACAGCAGCGTGAGCAGTGACGACACCAAGAGACCAGCGGCAGCTGTGGAAGGAAAAAAACAACAGTTTGATGAATTACCACAAAGCGAACAAACAGTTTGATGAATTACCACAAAGCGAACAAACAGTTTGATGAATTACCACAAAGCGAACAAACAGTTTGATGAATTACCACAAAGCGAACGAACAGTGCACAGTGAGGGAGTCGGGTTGACCTTGGCCGTAGTTGGCCCGCGCACAGGTGTTATGCTACAGGCAGCGGCCGACGTGATCCTGAAAACCTATTGCCAACTCCGGTTAGGATCAATGTCAACGCTGAATGGCACTTATTTAAGGTTGTATACTATACCTACATTTTTTAATTGAAAACTGCCGCTTATAGGGTTTTTTGAGAGCCTTATTGAGTCTGGAGGCTATTGCCACCCTGAAAGACCCATGGTCCCGGGCATATTTATAAGTTTGAGCCTTTTGCGTGACCTACCCCATAAGCAAAAACACGCAAAATAGCTGATTTCAGAACACAATAAAAATTTATCGAATAGTGTGTTAAAATGATAAAGAAACATTTCGGTCACTTCATAAAGTATGTTAGTATTTTCTCGTAAAAAAAAGTGTGCTCTGATAATTGGAATTCTAAGTGCAATCGAGAAAAGTGTATGTTGTAAATTCGCAAAGTGCCCGGATGTTATCAATAACATTACAAGTGTTTGCAATGTTGGGCAATTGCTCAGGCCCTTTTTATTCGACAAAGTCGTACTTTAGATCATATCACACACATTATTTATGAAAAAATGAGGGGGTCCCGCGCAAAAATTGGCACTTTGGGTCGTTTGCGAGTGCGTTTTCAAAAAGGGATACAAGCGATGTCTGACTTCCGGCAGATCATATCTCCGCCGTAGCCAGTCCCAAGCCCGCATGAGAAAGGAGGAAATCAACGACGCCAAACCAACAAGTATAACCTACGACCCAAACTGTTGCAAACTACTAGTCTTCGATCACTATTGGTGACAGTGGGAAAGTACACTGGAACAAACAACAACGGCAGATACGGGATGAATAGGTTTATCTATAAGTAATTAAATGCACCCATTATCTCTTAGTAGTTGAATTAGTGCCGTGGTAAAATACTCTTTTTGCCACGCAGGTAACCAGGGTTCAATCCCCGTAGATGGATATTTTTTTCCCTGCTCAAAAATTTGAAACCATACAGTTTCTACTTCGCTAAATAAAACAAACGCACACAAAAAAAAAACAAAGCCAAAGAAAAAAAAAATATATATATATATATATATAAAAGAAACGCGTGGTAATTTTTTTTTTTTTATTTATTTAATATATGCGATTATCATCACTGTTGTAATGTGAATGTTAAACCATGAACCAACCAACAAACCACTTTCAGTCTTGGATAAAAATGCATACTGGTTACCTCGGTACATTTGTTCATTCATTTTTTTTTCAGCCAGGCATTGTGAGCATGTTTACATTACATGTTTACATTCATTCAATCATTCACAGATTCACTGATGAAAAAGCACAACAAAGAGTGTCGTCACAGAGTGTTTTTTTAAAAAATTTTCCTGGCATCATCTACAAACATTAATTAATGAATAATGTGAATTTGTTTTAATATACCTGCTGCAAGCAATGCTACATGCTCCTTTGGTGTATCCGTGAAAGCAGGTCAGTGAACATCTCTGGTTGAAAGATGTTTGTGAACAGATTGGTAGTGGATGTACCTATCTCTCCAGCTGAATCTCAGTTTCCCAGCAGTTTTTGGTTACAAATTATAAGGAAACAAAACAAACGTCACATGTTTCAATATGCCCCGTTATGTTTACACATGATCATCGTGAGTAAAGAATAATATGTTTATTTTCACAAGAAATGCTGTATTTGCAGACATTCATTTAAAGTATACATGTACAGTCAAGTATGTTGAAAGCATATTAGGCTACAATGCACATAGGCACCCATACAAAAGTAACTACCTCAAATACAAAATGTTAAATGTTTAGGGCTCAACATCTTTTGTCCATAAAAGGTGATTTCAAAGATGTGTCACAGAAATAGGGTCTGAACAAATTTTGACCCAAGCTGTATTCGAACCCAGGACCTTTGGGATGAGAGTCAAACACACTACCACCGAGCCACCCAGCTCCCCCTCAAATGCCTATGATAAGTTATCACCCAACCACTGAAATCTGCTGCGACAGATGGAGGGTAATGCAAGAACTACATGGTCAACTCACTCTTTAGAAGTATTGCGATTTTCATTGCGCAAGTCCACATTTGGTATATTTTGAGCAGAGGGTTTAATGACATATGTATATATATACTACATACCTACCCCCCCCCCCCCCCCCGGGCTGCATTTCTATATTTTGGCACACCCCCTCTTCAGAAAGGACCCATGGGTGTTATACTCTGAGGCCAATGACCATTTTCAGATTGTATATCATTTATAATCATGCAAAGCGGAGCAGTGATAAGTTTTCTCCTTGTTTCACAGCGACGCTGCAAAAAAATCTATCTGTACCACTGTTTCCTAACCCATAAGAGTCAGCTGTGGAGTACATATTTTGAATGATTGATGTATGCCAGTATTTCGGAACTTGTCACAAACAAGACCTGTTTATATGCTGAAATGTCTTCGAAAAATGAACACATTGGCAGTAAAGGGGTTTTCCTTGGATAATCAAAAACTAATACATATTAAGCTGCATTTCCAAATCGCGACATGACAGGAGAGTGACAAAAAGTAACTTTTCTGAGGGGGGGTCATCCAAATAAATATGCATAGGAAGGTCTTACCATCAGGTATCTCTTTACCCAGTTTAGGGTTACAGTTAGGAATACTTGAGAAAAAAAACATCTTTGGGCTATGGCTATCTTGTACCTATTTCCCGATTTCTTGTGACCCTTGACCTTTCTGACCTTTCATGCATACGAAATTAGTATGCATGAAAAGTTCTTACCACCTTGTACCAAGTCTGGGTTTGAAGTGGTGTGTACTTGAGAAAACATCTTTTTGGTCAAAATACAGATATTTTTCACCTTTTTACTGCACTACAAATTACAACATGGGTGTCAAATCGCTTTGTCACATTGTTATATGAAAACACACAAAGCACACCCCCATCACTGTACAATAGCCCCTGAACTACTCGACTGCACGTTACAATTTTGTCGCCCCGCTGCTTCTATGTCAGGCTTATGGAAACACTCCCTCTTTATTTCTATTTTCTCGAGTTTTGTCATTGTCTCTTTGTTGTCACTGCCCCACTACTGTTGTGTCTGCAGTTGAATAGCCAGGCCTAAAGCCTGCTTTCCCTTCTCCTAATATATGGCTATGCATCAGCTCAGGCAGTAAGGCACAGGCTTTTGCTGCATTGCGAATGATGTGACTGTCCGAAACCTTGACATTGTGGCCAGCCTGGTGAATGGACATCAAAATAACAGGATGTCTGCCCTCCTACACAGGACAATCAGTTCACTTCCTTTGCCTTCTCGTCGGTTGGCCATCGCGGAGAGATGTACCTGCTGAACTCTTCTTCCCTCATCTTTCGCAACCTGCAAAAGATAATTTTGTATCAAAAAAAGTTCTGACATGCACATATTGCGTGCATATATGTTTGCAAGTATTTATACAAAGTACATACATGCATAATATGACATTAGTCAGAACATGAACAAGAAAGGCAATGTCCTTATGGTTCATGTGTATGACCAATCCACATAATATGTCTGTCCTTTTTGACCTTGGCTTGACTTCTCCAACAGGTCTCTGAAAATGTCTAAACATAAGTATAGGGCTGGATTTTGTACCAGTGAAACCTGAGTATTTTTCCAAATCCCTTCATTTTTCACACATTTGTCAACCCTCTGTGACCCTTGACCTCTGTGAGGGGCTGATTACATTAGTAGCACAGAAAAGTGTTATCATCATGCCAAATTTTATTGAAAAGTTTGCAAAAACATTGATAAAAACTACAACTCTACCCGAAACTAACTTTTGTCACCCTTATCATGTGGTATCTCCATAGCAAGTTTGAGTTTGAAGTTGAAAATACTACTTGAGATGACCTTTGAAAGGTCACAGAAATTGGTATGTTTAGAATTATTTTACCACAAAGTACCCTTGTGCCAAGTTTGAAGTCTGAGGCTTGCATAGTCTTCGAGGAAATGCCAATGTTAAAGTTGCCCACAGGTAACAGACAGTTGACGGACGACCCATTACAAACACTTACTTTTGCTATCACACGTGCGCCAAAAATTAGACGCCATTGAGCTTGAAATGACCACAAAGGGTGTATACATATATCTAGAATCAGCATCAATATTCAAAGTGTAACTTGCAGAAATTGTTTCAAACAGGACACAACGCATTGCTGTTTAGCAACAGCACACACTGGACCAAATGGGTAGTATTCAGATTTTTCTAGTCCTTTTGTATGCACTAAGTGCTTATTAAAGAAAACGACAGTATTTGGAGACTTGCCCAACCCTCTAGTTTTCAAATCAAATGCAATATGGTGCCACTTGTTGACAGCAAGTGATTTTAGCATTCGGTGTTGTTGAGAATGCTGGTACTACTACTACACCATCTTCAAAATGAAAAAAAGCATTACAGTGTGATGTGTTTCAACCAGTTGTGTTTTGTTATGAACCTGATTCTATTCACAAATCAATCGGTATGCTTTACCTCGAGTCCAGGACAATAAATGTCGCCTTCGCTCACTTTAGTTGATCCGCTGGAACTGAAATTGCCTGCTTTTAGCTGTGGCCTTCTCCTTTGAGCAAACATGACCTGACTAGCTCTTGCCTCTTCTTGGTGTAGGCGTCATACTTCTGTGCTTGTTTGCAAGTATACCCTCTGGGAGTGACTCTGTAGTGAGACGTCAACAGCAGCACTGACCTGAAATGAAATACATGTTTATTATCGTGTTATTCGGCAGCATGGCAATTTCACTTCTGATCTTATTTCAGGGTGGGTCGCTTCCAAACTCCACAAACAGGGACTTTGTTATAGCATTATGAACAATTCGGGGCCAGTGGGGGGAGTCCCCCCCCCCCCCACCCACCCACCCAATTCGTCCCTACATTTAGTTTACACATTACTACCTTCAAACTAATGTGAAATAAACTGTGAACACCACAAACACGAATGGTGAAGCCTGGATCACTCGTGTGCATTTAAAACTGATCATTTTCTTAATCTGAACTGTGTGACCTTTCCAAAAGGTGACTGAAATTTAAGTGCCATGAGTCTAAGCATACGTAAAGGGCTGGCTTATGTACAGTTGTGAATAGTATTGGAGAAAAAATATCTTTTGTCAAATATGGCTATTTTTTTTTTTTTACCTATTTCTTGATTTCTCATGACCCTTGGCCTGAACGCAAACTGGTAGGCTAAGAGTAAGAAAGGTCTTGTCACAAAGTATCCTTCAGCTACGTTTGAAGACTGTGGTTTGAATGGTCTCCGAGAAAATGCCAACATTAAAGTTTACCATGGACGACCAATGGCCCAGAACATAGCCTTACACTTGCTTCGGACATGAGCCAATGAAAGAAGGCATTACAGTATGATGTGTTCATTCACACCATAGTTGTGTTGTGTTCTGCACCTGATTCTCATCACAGATCTACTGGTATGACTTACCTTGAGTCCAGGAGAATACGTGTCACCTTCCCTCACTTCACTTGAGCTGTGAGTGTGACCTTGGTCAGTTGGTGTAGACGTCATACTTCTGCGCTTGTTTGCAAGTATGTACTCTGGGTGAAAGTACTGAGACTCCACAGCGAGAGGTCAACAGCAGTATTAGCCTGAAATGAAATACATGATTATTACTGTGTTGTTCGGCAGCATGACAATTTCACTTTGCGTGAACTAAATGCAGGGGCAGATTATTACTTTCAAAATAAATGCGACAAAAACTGTGTAAACCGCAAAGAACAAACAACAATGGCAAAGTCACGTCTGTACGCCTCATGTGCATAACTGATTCACAACCTGTGTGACCTTTCCAAAAGGTAGCTGAAATAAGTGTCACAAGTCTCAACATAAAGGCTTGCTTTTGTACTAGTCAAATTTGTATTTTTCACACATTCTACGGTATCCAAAATGGTAGTCAACAAATATTAGGGTTTCAGTCAAAGTAGCGTTTTACTAGGTAACCCTTTTAATCCTGATACACCCACTGCTTGAAATAAATGTGACTATGATAGTTGAAGGGTGGTGCCAGAATAGATTGGCGTCTCATCCGCCAAGTTATTCTGGCACCATCCTTGAACTAAAAAAATGCTGGACCTATCTCCTAATCTGTAATATAGCCTTCATAAGACAGAGAATGGATGAGAAAACTAAGCTACGAAGTACTGAAAGCAGTTACTGAGTTAGTAATGCAAAATTCTCCCTTAGCAGGACTTTTTACTACACACAGTACGTTTTCCTAAATAATAAGCACTGGCACTGGTTTAATATCACTACAATGTGGACTACATTCCTTCCACCGTATTAGTAAAGGCTCTCTGAGAATGTATGGAAATGTTCTACTTCTAGGAGGTGACTGACATACATGGAATGCATGCCCCTGTCAACCCAAAATAAAATGTAGTCTTCTTCATTGTAGGTAGGCTGTAAATTTCCATGCATAAAAGGACAGTTAGCTATTGGGGTTTTACGCCGTGCAGGTGACATCTCACGGCGGTGCATACAACTTTTTTTTTTTTTAAGAGTTGGAAAACCAGTCAGATATGCCACTTACGTACGACATTTTTCTGTCATTACTAGTAACTCGTGTTCTAGTCACTTAGCAAACACCACCAACCTCTTTTTCTACTTTAGTTTACCTTTTCCTTGCTGAAGAGATTTTGTTGTGTTTCTGGCTGCCACGTATATTGCTTCTCGTTCGGTTGGCCCGTTCATTTTTTTTTTCTTCTTCTGAGAAATGGTTATGCGTTACTACTGACGCTCGATGACTTGTCGCAACTTATGCAAAGGTATCTTATTTCTGAGGAAACACAACATTTTATGCATAGAAACAGTCAGCTTACACACCTATTTCAGACAGTATATATCTTTTGTCAATTATCGATAAATTGAGCTTGTTTGCAATACGACTTGCCGTACGGCGGTTTTTTTTCGGTGACCTCTAGTCTCAGGTCACGGCAGACGCAAGATAGCGGTATCTAAATGCGCAGAAAAGATGCGCGAAAGAGGTGTGTCCTACAACCTTAAGCAGAGCAGAGCTTAACACATTGTCCTTTAGGACCGAAATCCGCAAATTTGGAAGTTGCCCCCTGAAAACTGTATTTGGCCTACACTTCTGGAAATATAATTGACCGAGCGTGATAGTTCAGGGGTTGTGCCAGAAGAGCTATAAAGGCCTTATTGTAAGCTACTTTTGAGCCAAATTTAACTGTAAACCTTACAAAAACCTTGATAAAAACTTCAAATTCTATCAAAATTGGCATTTTACAACATTTGCCCACCTCGCCTTGACCTTTCGGAGGGGTCAAACAAATTAGTATATATATATATATATATATATATATATATATATATATATATATATATATATATATATATATATATATATATATATATATATATATATATATATATATATATACTAATTTGTTTGACCACTCCGAAAGGTCAAGGGTATATATATATATATATATATATATATATATATATATATATATATATATATATATATATATATATATATATATATATATAATATATATATATATATATATATATATATATATATATATATATATATATATATATATATATATATATATATATATATATATATATATATATATATATATATATATATATATATATATATATATATATATATATATATATATATGTTTGAGTTTAAGGATGTGAATAGTATTTGAGAAAAAAACGAGAACATATCTTATCAAAATATGGTCATTTTCCACTTATTTCCTGATCTCTTGTGATCATTTACCTTTCCAAAGGATCAACGAAATTAGTATGCATAGGATGGTCTTACCATTAGGCATCTTTGTGCCACGTTTGGGTTTGAAGTAGTGTATAGTGTTTGAAATAAAAATCAAATATGTCTAAATATATCTATTATTTACCTATTTTATCATCCCCTGTCACCTTCACCTCAGTGAGAGATCACACAAACTGGTATGTTTAGAATGGTCTTGAGGGGGCCACAAAGTATCCTTGGGTCAAGTTGGAAGACTGTGCCTTGAATAGTCTCCGAGAAATGCCAACGTTAAAGTTTACCGCCGAGGACGGATGATAAATGGACGGACAGACGGACGATCACTGGCCGAGGACATGGACTCTCTCTTGCTTCGCACGTGAGCCAAACATCGTGTAACACCTTCCTCTTACAGAAACACATTAGAGACGTCACAGTGCTACATTCGGACACAGTTTTCTGACGTATATCCATTCGGATGCTTTCAATTACTTTCAATGACTTATCGAATGAGTAAAAGGCCATCGGCCCGACGTCGGGCTGATGGCCTATTGGGCATTGGGTAAAACCATTGCACAAGGTGTCAATGGCGTTTCATTAATCCTTTCATTGCCAAATATTTAATTTGTGTTCTAAAATACTTGTAACTTCAGCGCCCAAAAGACCCAACACGAATTTTCTAAAAAGCTGACTACAGATCGACTTGGGTGAACAAAAGGGAAAAGAACCGCCCCCAAAGCTGCTAGGGCACATGAAGTTCTATGCCTCTTCCTCTGTGTTCTATATTTCTCGGCAGATAATGGGTTAATAATATGTACACGTATGTTCATATCCAGTATACAGTATTGTACGGACTAGGAAGATAAGATGTTCACTGATGTTCATATCTGTATACAGTATTGTACAGACTAGGAAGATAAGATGTTCACTATGTTCATATCCTGTATACAGTATTGTACAGACTAGGAAGATCAGATGTTCACTAATGCTCATTTCCTGTATACAGTATTGTACACACTAGGAAGATAAGGTGTTCACTGATGTTCATATCCTGTATACAGTATTGTACATACTAGGAAGACAAGATGTTCACTGATGTTCATATCCTGTACACAGTATTGTACAGACTAGGAAAAAAAGGTGTTCACTGATGTTCATATCCTGTATACGATATTGTACAGACTTGGAAGATAAGGTGTTCACTGATGTTCATATCCTGTATAGACGGGGAAGTGGCGCAGTGGTTAAGGCGTCTGCCTCCAATGCCAAAGGTGCGAGGTTCGATACCGGGTTCCGGCGTTGGATTTTTCTCCTCTGGTAAGTGTCACCGTCTGGGCAGTGGGCAGATGTTCACATCTGCACGGGACATAGACGACCCTGGCCCCCACGAGTCCCCTGCTGCCTTGCAGGTTTGGCCCCTTGGCTGCGGAAAGGCTAAGGGAGGAAACCCCTGACATCAAAGCCCCCGTGTCTCTGGGAAAGGCTTTTGAGTCAGAGACTAAGACAAGGACAGTCTGATATAAAACCAACGACCCCGATGCCATCGTCCCAGCTTGCTAGGCCATGGCAGACGAACCAAGGGTTTAAAGGGTGGGGCCAGTACTGCGCACACTGCACTCCACCAAAAAGCTCCACCGCGCAGGCTTTAGGAAACGCCCGCGGACTATGACACTGAACTTTCCAAGTCCTGTCCTGAAGCCTCAGTCTCAAACCTGCATGCAGGCGGTTCAGGATATTGGTCGCCTGATGTTGACCTGGGGATGACAACATCACTCGGCACACCCTGAACGACCAAGCAGCCTTCTCTAGGGAGAGCACTGCTTGCTCCACACGGAGAGGGGCCTAGAATAAGTCTCCCGGAGGAAAGCAGCCTCCAAGAACTTGGCGCAGGCTACACCCTCTACTAGTCAGGCAGGCCTGCATCAGAAAGACGGCTCTCAGGCGTGGGCTTCATGGTGAAGACCCACATTGCGACTAAGTTGGATAACCTACCAACGGGTCACTCCGACCGCATCATGTCCATGCGCCTTCCACTGAGACACAAGCAATACGTCACCCTTCTTAGGGTGTACTCCTCAACCCTCCTAGTAGAGCCTGCATAAAAAGACAAGTTCTACTCTGACCTGCGCAGCCTCCTACAGAGCACCCCTGCAGACAACAAAGTCATCATCCTTGGCGACTTCAACGACAGAGTGGGCCAAGATTCTGAAGCCTGGAAAGGAGTCCTCGGCAAGCATGGCGTTGGGAACTGCAATGACAATGGTCGTCTACTGTTGGAGCTCTGTGCAGAGCAGCAACTTGTCATCACCAACACTACTTTCCAGCAAAAGGACAGTCGAAAGACCACCTGGATGCATCCTCGCTCCAAGCACTGGCACCTTATCGACTATGTCATAGTGCGTCAGAGAGACCGCAGTGATGTCCTCCTCACCAGAGTGATGCCCAGCGCAGAGTGCCACACTGACCACCGCCTTGTTCGCTGCAAACTCAGGCTCCGCCTTAAGCTGAAACACAAGAAACCCCCCCCCCCCCCCCCACCACAAAGAAAAAGCTTGATGTTACCAGCCTTTAGCGTGACGACAAGAAAGCTGCCCTTCAGGCCGATTTACAGCGCATGTTTAAAGACACAGATGATCCAGTAGACTCCTCCCCTGAAATACTCTGGGAACAACTGAAAACTGCTATTGTAAAATCTTCTGTGGAAGTCTTGGGCTTTGCTAGAAAGAGGAGCAAAGACTGGTTTGACGAAAACGACGTAGAGATCCAGGAACTTCTAGCGAAAAAAAAAAGAGCCGCCCACCAGGCCCACCTAGCCCAGCCTTCCTGCCCTGTGAAGAAGTCTGCCTTCCGCTCCATCTGCAGCAGCCTCCAGCTCAAGCTTAGAGAGCTCCAGAACAAGTGGTGGTCCAGACTCGCACAAAGGACCCAGCTCTGCGCTGACAACGGTGACTACAGGGGCTTCTACGAAGCACTGAAAGCAGTGTATGGCCCTAGGCACCTGGTACAAAGTCCCCTGCGAAGCGCTGATGGACAGGCACTCTTCACAGATAATACCTCCATCTTGAACCGCTGGTCGGAATACTTTCAGGACCTCTCCGGCGCTGAGCACACTGTTCAAGAAACAGTCATCCTCTAAATTCCACACCTTCCACTAAAGGTTGAAGTGGACGAACCGCCCACCGCCGAAGAGACCCTCACAGCCATCCACAAGCTCAATAGTGGCAAAGAAGCAGGCATTGACGGAATCCCGCCAGAGATCTGGAAACATCAGCACTGCACAACAAGCTCCACGACCTCTTTCTCTGCTGCTGGGAAAAAAGAACACTACCAAAAGATCTCCGTGATGCAGTCATCATCACCCTGTACAAGAACAAAGGAGAGATGTCTGCCTGCTCTAATTATCGTGGAATTACCCTGCTGTCCATTGCCGGGAAAATTCTCGCAAGGTTGCTCCTGAATCGGCTGGTACCTGACATCGCTGAGGACCACATCCCAGAGGGCCAGTGTGGCTTCAGAGTCAACAGGAGTACCACCGACATTGTCTTTGTGCTGAGACAGCTTCAGGAGAAGTGCCGCGAGCAGAACAAAGGGCTGTACGTAACGTTTGTCGACCTAACAAAAGCGTTTGACACTGTGAGCAGGCAAGGTATGTGGCAGATCCTGGAGCGACTAGGCTGTCTCCCGAAGTTCCTCAACATGATCGTCTAGCTCCACGAAGACCAGCAAGGCCAGGTCAGACTAAACAGTGATCTCTCAGAACCATTCCCCATTCGCAACGGCGTGAAACAAGGCTGCGTGCTGGCACCGACCCTCTTCACCATCTTCTTCAGCATGATGTTGAAGCAGGCCACAGTAGACCTCGACGATGACGACGCAGTGTACATCAGGTATCGTCTCGATGGCAGCCTGTTCAACCTCAGACGACTGCAGTCCAACACAAAAACCTTAGACCAACTGATTCGTGAGCTGCTCTTTGCTGTTGACGATGCACTCGTTGCACACACAGAGAGAGCCTTGCAGCGCATTACGTCCTGCTTCGCAGATGCCGCTCAGCTCTTTGGACTTGAGGTCAGTCTGAAAAAGACAGAGGTCCTTCATCAGCCGGCACCCAAGGAAGAACATCGCCCTCCCCACATCACCATCGGCGAGTCCGAACTGAAGTCTGTACACCAGTTTACCTACCTTGGCTGCATCATCACGTCAGACGCCAAGCTGGCCAAGGAGCTGGACAATAGGCTGGCAATTGCGAACAGTGCTTTCGGGCGACTATTCAAGCGGGTGTGGCACAATCAACAGCTGAAAAAAGGCACCAAGATCAGCGTGTGGTCTTCACCACCCTGCTGTACGGTTCCGAGTCCTGGGCCCTTTACCGCAGCCAACTACGACTCCTCGAACGCTTTAACCAGCGCTGCTTGCGTACCATCCTCAGCATTCACTAGAGTGACTATGTCACCAACGTCGAGGTCCTTGAACAGGCGGAAACTGTGAGCATCGAGGCTTTGCTGCTGCGGACACAGCTTCGCTGGGCGGGGCACGTCTCCTGGATAGAGGATCATCGCCTACCCAAGATCACTGTTCGGCGAGCTCGCCACTGGACACCGAGACAGAGGGGCACCAAAGAAGAGATACAAATACGGTCTCAAGAAGTCACTTAGTGCCTGCCAAATCGACCACCGTCAGTGGTCTTCGCTTGCTGCGGACCGTGACACCTGGCGCTCCACCATTCACAAGGTATCTGTCTCCATTTAGAACACTCGCAGAGCTAACCTTAAGGACAAGCGGCTCAGAAGAAAAAAACAGAGCTGTCGTAACTCAGAACCCTGACCAGACCATCCCATGCAGCCACTGCGGTCGAACCTGCCTGTTCCGGATTGGCCTCCGCAGCCACGAAAATGCCTGCAGACGACGTGGGCAAGCCCTGTAGAATCTTCGTTCGCGAAGTCAAGCCAAGAACAATATCCTATATACAGTATTATACAGACTAGGAAGATAAGGTGTTCACTAATGTTCATATCCTGTATACAGTATTGTACAAACTTGGAAGATAAAGTGTTCACTAATGTTCATATCCTTTATACAGTATTGTACAGACTAGGAAGTTAAGGTGTTCACTGATGTATATATCCTGTATACAGTATCATATCCTTTATACAGTATTGTACAGACTAAGAATATAAGATGTTCACTGATGTTCATATCCTTTATACAGTATTGTACAGACTAGGAAGATAAGATGTTCACTCATGTTTATATCCTTTATACAGTATTGTACAGAAGATAAGCTGTTTACTGATGTTCACATTCTTTATACAGTATTATACAGACAAGGAAGATAAGGTGTTCACTGATGTTCATATCCTTTATACAGTATTTTACAGACTAAGTAGATACGATGTTCACTGATGTTCATATTCTTATACAGTATTGTACAGACTAGGAAGATAAGGTGTTCACTGATGTTTATATCCTTTATACAGTATTGTACAGACAAGGAAGATAAGGTGTTCACTGATGTTCATATCCTTTATACAGTATTGTACAGACTAGGAAGATAAGATGTTCACTGATGTTCATATCCTTTATACAGTATTGTACAGACTAGGAAGGTAGGTGTTCACTGATGTTCATATCTTTTATACAGTATTATACAGACTAGGAAGATAAGGTGTTCATTGATGTTCATATCCTTTATACAGTATTGTACAGACAAGAAAGATAAGGTGTTCACTGATGTTCATATCCTGTATACAATATTGTACAGACAAGGAAGATAAGGTGTTCACTGATGTTCATATCCTTTATACAGTGTTGTACAGACTAGGAAGATAAGGTGTTCACTGATGTTCATATCCTTTATACAGTATTGTGCAGACAAGGAAGATAAGGTGTTCACTGATGTTCAAATCCTTTATACAGTATTGTACAGACTAGGGGCAGTGGGCAGATGTTCACATCTGCACGGGACATAGACGACCCCGCCCTCCACGAGTCCCCTGCTGCCTTGCAGGCCTGGCCGCTTGGCTGCGGAAAAGCTAAGGGAGGAAACCCTTCACATCAAAGCCTCCGTGTCTTCGGGGAAGGCTTTTGAGCCAGAGACTAGGACAGGGACAGTCTGATATAAAACCTACGACCCGAGGACCTCGATGCCATCGTCCCACCTTGCTAGGCCATGGCAGACGAAACAAGGGTGGGGCCACTACTGCGCACACTGCACTCCACCAAAAAGCTCCACCGCGCAGGCTTTAGGAAACGTTCACGGACCATGACACTGACCATTCCAAGTCCTGTAGCGACGGGCGAGGGGCGAAACGGCAGGTGAAAGATGTCACTGGAAGCCGCAGTCACAAACCTGCATGCAGGCGGTTCAGAATATTGGTCGCCTGATGTTGACCTGGGGATGACAACATCACTCGGCACACCCTGAACGACTAAGCAGCATTCTATATGGACAGCACTGCTTGCTCCACACGGAGAGTGGCCTAGAAAAGGTGGTCTAAGCAAAGCTCGTCCCCTCGCAACCCCAGTTGGCTAGCAACGGTCAACGGGCATCTTCTCCTGCGGTCAAAAAACAAGAAAGAATAACGGATCCACTCTCATGACGACCACGACCGGACTCAACGTAGCATGCTGGAACATCCGAACCATGCTCGACAAAGCAGACAGCGGACGCCCTGAACGTCGCTCCGCCCTCATTGCCCATTAATTGCGGAGGTTAAACATCGACATCGCCGCGCTCAGTGAAGTACGCCTTTCGGACGAAGGCAGCCTCCAACAACTTGGCGCTGGGTACACCCTCTACTGATCAGGCAGGCCTGAATCAGAAAGACGGCTCTCAGGCGTGGGTTTCTTGGTCAAGACCTCCATTGCGACTAAGCTGGAAAACCTACCAACAGGTCACTCCGAACGCATCATGTCCATGCGCCTCCCACTGAAACACCAGCAACACGTCACCCTTCTCAGTGTGTACTCCCCAACCCTCCTGGCAGAGCCTTCTGAAAAGGACAAGTTTTACACTGACCTGCGCAGCCCTGCAGACAACAAAATCATCATCCTTGGCGACTTCAACGCCAGAGTGGGCCAGTACTCTGAAGCCTGGAAAGGAGTCCTCGGCAAGCATGGCGTTGGGAACTGCAATGACAATGGCCGCCTACTGTTGGAGTTCTGTGCAGAGCAGCAACTGGTTATCACCAACACTACTTTTAAGCAAAAGGACAGTCGAAAGACCACCTGGATGCATCCTCGCTCCAAACACTGGCACCTTATCGACTACGTCCTAGTGCGTCAGAGGGACCGCAGTGACGTCCTCCTCACCAGAGTGATGCCCAGCGCAGAGTGCCACACTGACCACCGCCTTGTCCGCTGCAAACTCAGGCTCCACGTCAAGCCAAAACCCAACAAATGGGGGCCCCCCAAGAAAAAGCTTGATGTTGCCAGCCTTCAGCTTGACGATGTGAAAGCTGCCTTTCAGACAGATTTACAGCGCAGGCTCAAAGACACAGCGGACCCAGCAGACTCCTCCCCTGAAACACTCTGGGAACAACTAAAAACTGCTATTGCAAAATTGTCACGACACGCCTGACGGAGTCAGGGCGCCGTGGACAATATGAGTGCTGACACTCGAGAAAACCCACCCACTCTAAATAAATAACAACGCCAGTGATAAACAACAACAATCTTTTATTACCCACTCTTACTCTAACCCCCACCCCAACCCACTAACGCCCCACACACTCACACATACCCACGCATGCACTCATAACGTATTAACACTTAAAAAAGATTAACATATAAAAAATGACTAACAAGTGAAAATGACTAACAGGTGAAAATCGGCAATGGCTATACAAGTGAAAAAGACTAACAGGTGAAAGTGACTAATAGGTGATAATGACTAATATGGCCAACGGCTATACAAGGCGGGTAACTTTGTCTCTGTACAGTGTCCTCTGTCCCACACTAGACAGAATGGCTCGTAACGTAAGAGTACTACCCCTACACCACAGAGCACCGTAGCCGCGCTTGCCCACGCACGCCTGTGACCGACGCGCAGAACGTAGAATCAGCCTGCTGTAGCCCAACGTACTTGTCCAACAGGACCGGCTAGCGAAGGCGTTCCGACTCCAGATGATGCGTCACCGTTGATCGTGGATGATGGAGAGATCGAAGAACGACGAAATCTTCGAAGCCAATCTTCGAAGCCAGTGCACTGGAAAAGGGCGCATTGTCAGTCAAAGTGCCAACACAGTTAATTCTGGCCTATTTGACACGCACCTACTCACCAACCACGTGAGTTGTCTCGTCTCACCCTAATACCCGCCTTGGCCATATTAAATATACAATCATGGATATGAAAGCTTCCTATGTACATTTAACATTCACCAGGTCTGCACTACTCCATTACACTAACATTAAGCTAGCACAACCACTTTTGTATAATAACATTGCCACTGCTAAAACCAACATTATCAAAATATCCACATGTACATACGACGATATGAAATAATCACCAGCAACCACCCAACGTGACAATCTTATTACATTACATCTAGGACTTAATACAAATATATTTGAAAGGATACCCACTTTAATTCATTTTACAACATGGCCCTTTAAATATACTCACTCGGCGACAGCCGAACATAAACAACTAAATCCGACACCCACCACATTACAACCCAACCTAAAAACCATGGTTAAAGACTCGATTAAAACATCACTAAAAAACTAGACGAACATACCCTTCCGCGCCTATATACACATTCACACACCCGAGAGCACAGCAGCTAACTGAGGAAAATGGCATGAGTATTTACCTGTCACTGGTGAGTCCTCCGGCAGGACGAGACAAACAAGACGAAGACGAACCGGAGGGGTCTCCTGTTGAGTAGCAGCCGTGGTCGCAAGTCTCTCGGGACACCCACACCCAGGAACACTGGCCGTGGTCTTGCAGGGAGGGTAATACAACCCTCACACAGCTTGTCAAGGGCTCCAAACGAGGCCGCACCCTGACCCAGACTCTCGCTGCGCTAGCTAACTCGACTGACTGACTGTAATATCCCTCTGCTACCTCGCAGGTTAACTTTACTCTGAACACTGTTCGGTTAAAGCTACCCGGCGAAAGCGTGCAACCGCTGTACTCGCTCACCGTTAAGCTTGCTGCACGGGCTTTACGATTACGCTCACACTACATTTATTAACTTCCCTAAACTAAGGCTATTTACAGAAGTCGGCGACCTACATTATTTAACAAGAAAACGACTTGGCGAAAAAATGAAACAACATGTCACATCCGTTACGTGACATAAATCCTCTGCAGAAGTCTTGGGTTTCGCTAGAAAGAAGAATAATGACTGGTTTGACGAAAACGATGTTGAGATCCAGGAACACCTAGCAAAAAAAGGAGCCGCCCATCAGGCCCACCTAGCCTAGCCTTCCTGCCCTGTGAAGAAGTCTGCCTTCCGCCTCGTCTGCAGCAGTCTCCAGCGCAAGCTCAGAGATCTCCTGAATGAGTGGTGGACCAGTCTTGCACAGAGGACCCAGCTTTGCGCTGACAATGGTGACTACAGGTGACTACGAAGCACTGAAAGCAGTGTATGGCCCCAGGCACCTGGTACAAAGTCCCCTGCGAAGCGCGAATGGCCAGGCACTCCATACAGATAATACCTCCATCTTAAACCGCTGGTCGGAGTACTTTCAGAGCCTCTTCAGCGTAGAGCGCACTGTTCAAGAAGCAGTCGTCCTACAAATCCCACAACTCCCAGTAAAGATTGAATTGGACGAACCGCCCACAGCTGAAGAGACCCTCACAGCCATCCACCAGCTCAATAGTGGCAAAGCAGCAGGAATTGATGGAATACCGCCAGTGATCTGGAAACATGGAGGCACAGCACTGCACAACATGCTCCATGACCTCTTTCACTGCTGCTGGGAGGAAGGAACACTATCAAAAGATCTCCGTGATGCTGTCGTTATCACCCTGTACAAGAACAAAGGTGAGATGTCTGACTGTTCCAACTATCGGGGAATTACCGTGCTGTCCATTGCTGGGAAAATTCTTGCAAGGCTGCTCCTGAATCGGCTGGTACCTGCCATCGCTGAAGTCCACCTCCCAGAGGGCCAGTGTGGCTTCAGAGCAAACAGGAGCACCACCGACATGGTCTTTGTGCTGAGACAGCTTCAGGAGAAGTGCCGCGAGCAGAACAAAGGGCTGTACGTAACGTTTGTCGACCTAACAAAAGCGTTCGACACTATGAGCAGGCAAGGCATGTGGCAGATCCTGGAGCGACTTGGCTGTCCCCCAAAGTTCCTCAGCATGATTGTCCAGCCTAACGAGGACCAGCAAGGCCAGGTCAGACTCAACAATGACCTCTCAGAACCATTCCCTATTCTCAACGGCGTAAAGCAGGTCTGCGTGCTGGCACCGACCCTCTTCACCATTTTCTTAGCATGATGTTGAAGCAGGCCACAGTGGTCCTCGATGATGACGATGCAGTGTACATCAGGTATCGTCTCGATGGCAGCCTGTTCAACCTCAGACGACTGCAGGCCCACACGAAAACCCTAGACCATCTGATTCGTGAGCTGCTCTTTGCTGATGACGCTGCCCTCGTTGCACACACAGAGACAGCCCTGCAGCGCATCACGTCCTGCTTCGCAGACGCTGCCCAGCTCTTTGGACTAGAGGTCAATCTGAAAAGGACAGAGGTCCTCCATCAGCCGGCACCCAAGACAGTGTATCGCCCTCCTCACATCACCATTGACGAGTCTGTACAAAAGTCAGTGCACCAGTTTACTTACCTTGGCTGCATTATAACGTCGGACGCCAAGCTGGAGAAGGAGCGTGACAGCAGGCTGGCAAAAGCGAACAGCGCTTTCGGGCGACTTTTCAAGCGGGTGTGGCACAATCAACAGCTGAAAACAGGCACCAAGATCAGCGTGTATAGAGCTGTGGTCCTCACCACCCTGCTGTATGGTTCCGAGTCCTGGGCCCTCTACCGTAGCCAAATACGACTCATCGAACGCTTCCACCAGCGCCGCCTGCGCACCATCCTGGGCATTCACTGGAGTGACTATGTCACCAACGTCGAGGTCCTTGAACAGGCTGAAACTGTGAACATCGAGGCTTTGCTGCTGCGGACATAGCTCCGCTGGGCAGGGCATGTCTCCAGGATGGAGGATCATCGCCGACCAAAGAGCAACCTGTTCGGCGAGCTTGCTACTGGACACCGTGACAGAGGGGCACCAAAGAAGAGATACAAAGACTGTCTCAAGAAGTCACTTAGTGCCTGCCAAATCGACCACCACCAGTGGTCTTCGCTTGCTGTGAACCGTGACACCTGGCGCTCCAGCATTTACAAGGCAGCTGTCATCTTTGAGGACTCTCGCAGAGCTAGCCTTAAGGACAAGTGGCTCAGGAGAAAAAACAGAGATGCCTCAACTCAGATCCCTGGCCATACCTCCCTCTGCAGCCACTGCGGTCGAACCTGCCTGTCCCGGATTGGCCTCCGCAGCCACGAACAAGCTTGCAGACGTCGTGGGCAACTCCTATAAAATCTTCGTTTTCGAAGTCAAGCCAAGAGAGAGGAAGATAAGGTGTTCACTGATGTTCATATCCTTTATACAGTATTTTACAGACAAGGAAGATAAGGTAAAAGACTTGTTATTCTACCCATTACTTACTGCTGCACACTTATTATTCTACCCATTACTTACTCTCTCTCTCTCTCTCTCTCTCTCTCTCTCTCTCTCTCTCTCTCTCTCTCCCCACCCCCCCCCCCCCCCCCCCCCGGTCTCACACACACGCATTTACTTTTGCTCGCTCCTGCGCGCGCTTACACACATTCTTGTCTCTCGTGTTGAGTTTCTCTCGGGGTCTTTCTCTTATGATTTTTTTCTTTGACGTCATTTTACGTTTGTTCTTCCTTTTCTATTATTTTTATTTTTATTTTTACGTCACCTTCAGTTGCCACATTCCTTCTGCATATGAAGATATGTAGCGGCTAATGTCTCTGCTTGTTTGTCTATTTTGACAAAGGGTATTTACATGAAATATTAATAAATTGTGTTGTACCGTTTTCTTCTAAGTGTGTTACTTTCTCCGTTGATACTTCTTTACTTCTGCACAGTTTGTCCTTCGCCTTGTATCCATCTTGGCACGTGCATTTCCCATTAGTGCAGTCCGAATGGCTGACACAGTTGGCTGCATCACCGGTCCCTGTGCAATCCTGGTCAGCAGCTCTTTCTGTAATATAAACAAAAGAAGATGCGAATTTTTTATTCCAGAGTCTACCGTACTGTTTGGAGCTCACATGTGTTTATCTTTTAGGAACATTCATAGTTGTTCATATTTTAAAGCGTATCCCTCTGATCTATTTCGCTCCTCTCTAATCCAAAATCTGATCAACACTGGCCGGTGCACACAAACAAAGGTGGACACATAGCTCTTCCCGCCATTAGTACACTCTGTGTGCTTGTGTAGCGACAGGAATTATATAGAAGAATAGTGCCAGCAGCAAAATGACGGCGTAGTAAGCTTCACGTCATGGCATCGCTATCCTCAGAACACCCTGTATGAAATTGTGACGAAATTTATGTTTTACGTAACTCTTTTGAAAGGCTTGCAGCCCTTTCCAGTGCTGACTGTTTCCTTCCACACAGCCTCTTCCAGGGCTGACTGTTTGATAAGAGTATATAGTGGATCCAACACTTGCAAAAATTAATTAATTATAATTGAAAAAGTATAAGACGTACAACGCTGGATTAGAAACTCATTCAATATCTCCCTCCCTCTATCTGACTGCAAAGTACCAACTAAGAATAACACAAATTACGGACTCGAATGCGGCAATTGTTTGTGAAACGGCCATTTCCTTGTGAACTTGTTAACTAATTTAAAAATCGAAAAATACTACTTCGGGAGAATTTACTTAGGAACTTGTCCGTCAACAAATGCGGGCTCAAATCGCTGTTACACACACACACACACACACACACACACACACACACACACACACACACACACACACACACACACACACACACACACTGTTACGTGTTGAGTCGTAGTGGTAGTCGTAGTATCATAAACACACCAGACGCAAGCACGTAAGGTTCTTTTAAAAAAACTTCATTCGTTGCAACCCATCACACGTGGCTTAAGGATGTAGACAATACTGGAGTAACAGTTCCAACAATATTTTAATTCAGCGATGCGATCTCCACACAATGCATTTCCAAATGCATCAACACTGATACAATGTCTCTTCTTCAAAAATGTCAACACCGGCTTCACACTTTTCTCATACAACGTACACCATCGTTACGGTGTGTCTCTCACAAAGTACACCCTATACGGGCCACGTACCTACAATAAACTGTGTGTCCCTACAACTGACTATGTATGACAATGTATACACGTGCTTCCTAGCACCAACTATTATAGTAGAACGACTTTCCTGAAAAATTTAAGAAATTCGTTCAATATAACCAATGAAAACGAAATATGTAACTGAAACTCATAAATATTAATAAAAGAAGAACTTTCTAGAATAAACTAAAATAGGCTAAAAAAAATTCGACTGCTCATTTCAGCCCCAAATCCTAGTGTATAATGACGTTACACAAAAGTATGGTAGACCGTTCACGACCTTTCACAAAACTCAAAGAACGGCTGCTAACTTCACGCGTACAGTAAACAAATATGTCTACTTGAGGGTCTATAATACAATATAGCTAAATGTTACCTACACCTCTGGCGACACACGTACGCGGTCACTAGACAGCGCGACCCTGCACGAACATTCTAGTTTATACTCAGCGAATCTACGCAAAACAAAAATTGATCGATATTCTCCGCGTGACCTTGCTAGAAGCTTCCGGACTAAACTTAGCGTATCATAACAAAGCTAAAACCGCTATCTGCGCGAGTCGATAGAGAATCTCACTGTGAAGTTACGTGAATCGTAACCATGATAGCTAAAATAAATATCGGATCGTTTCCTACGATTAATACATGAATGCTCTCACAGGACAATACAACCACCATCGTAACATTACTCCCTGTTCAGAATGAAATTTTACAAAAATGTCTACTTAAAACTCAAAAATACGGTTGTGGCTGTATTAACCTACACACACAAAAAAAAATTCACATCAAAATAAAAATAAAAAAAATCATCGACTTTAAAATTATCGTTTCACAGTTCCTTTAAACTGTCCTGAGCGAAGACATGTCGCTTTAAATTGTCATGAAACCGAAATGTTCCTTTAAACTGTTCTGGACACAGAAATGTTCAATTAAACTGCTCTGCTCAGGTAATCCGCTCTAAGGTTCGGCGAACACTTGATATCATGAAAATTAATGTCACATTTTGTTTTTATGAACATCACCAAATCATGAGTTACAGTTCAGACAGTTCAAGGGTTACTGGTTCTGGGTCGAACGCTGTCGGCTTTAGGGAAAGTATGATAATCCATACACACCAAATTGGATCTTTCTGGTCCCTTCGCGATGACCACTGTCAATCTGGAATCTCTGATGACTCCCAGGTCCGGCGTCTCCCCAACATTCTTCCTCAGTACCTCTCAAGCATACCACACAGCTCGTCACGAAATAGCTCGTTCGATGTCGGATCAACCTCGTGCTGGACGGTGTCTGTTGTCCCTGGGTCAGGTGTAAACCGATGCTTGAACTCTTGAGTCAGGACGCGCAGTTCTTCTCGTTGAGTCTAGGTCAGAATCTGACCAAACTGGATGTCTACTACGTCCTCTTTGTGACACAGGTCATTACGATCAAACAGGTTATCGTCGTCTACTCTTTTGTCATCAGCAAGACGCACCGATGCCGCCAGTTGTGTTTTGTCTTGACGACCTCTCTCAATATACTTCTTCAGCAGATTAGCATGGTAAGTCTTCACCTTGTTGTTGACCTTGACTCTGTAGTCGTTGATGCCAACCACCGTGTCTACAACGTAGGGTCACTTCCACTGCGTCAGGAGTTTGTTGTTGTTGGTTGGAAGAAGAACCCACACCTGGTCACCTGGCTGGAATCATCGAGGTTTCGCCTTACGATCATACTAATACTTCCCTTTGTTTTGCGCATTCCCCAGTTCTTCTCGAGCCATCATGAGGGTATCTTCCAGCTTCTCTCTCAGGTCGAAGACGTACTGGTAGCTGATCTTCACCTCAGGCACGTCGATATCCTTTGTCCACAGCTCCTTCGGGATGTGCATGGGCCCGCTTACAGTCCCACCGTACAGTAATTCAAAAGGGAAAAAACCTGTCGGATCCTGAGGAACTTCACGGTATGCGAAGAGCAAGGCATTGATGTATCTATGCCACAACCGTGGCTGCTCAGCGCACAGTTTCTTCAACATAGCCTTCAAAGTTCCATTAAACGTTTTAACCAGCCCATTACACATGGGGTGATAAGGGGTGGTAGTAAGGTGTCGGATGCTCAATATCCAGTTGACTTCCACCATGCAGTCGGAGACGAACTAAGTTCCCAGGTCACTCAGGATCTCCTCAGGAATCCCCAAACGGCTGAACATGTCGACGAGCGCCTCTGCCACTGTTGGAGTGTCGATCTTCTTCAATGGAACGGCCTCAGGATAACGTGTAGCGTAGTCCAACAGGGTCAAAATGTAGCGATGACCCATTCCCATTCTGGTACTTAGTTACTAGGTCCTCTCCCACGATGATGCAACTACAAACGGTATCTCTCAGCACTCTCACTGATGCGTTGCCGACAAATCCTAACACCACTTCTTTTTCAAGTCTCTTTTCTCTTTCTCTCTCCAGTCTCTTATTTTCTTGTTTCTCCTCTCTCTCCTTTACGAACTCGAGGAGTTGAGCTCCTTCGAATCTGCATTCCTTTCCAATTTCAGGAATGTCTCCATTTCCGATGTCCCATTCCTATTCATCTATCGACTACTTTGGTTTATAAATCTTTTGTTCTAGAACGGACATGCCTACAAAAACATTATTGCAGAATGTCGAATAGTTCGGCTATTAAACAAAATCGGCTCATACCCCTCCCCCTTTGTTACCCATCTCCCCACCCCACCAATCCAACCAAAACAAATCACTTGTGGAGGACTCCCAGAGTGGGGTTTTCTGGGTCTGAGTAGCATACACCTGCAAAAGGTACAGGTTGGACTCACTGCACTTGTTTCTGTCACAAACGTCTGCGGTTTTGCAAAAAGTTGACTTAATGCCTCTGCAGTTCCCGCCAGTCGAAAGCTCTGAAACAAACACAACAAACATGTATTTAGGAGAGAAAAAGTCTGTCATTAGCATTGGGGGAAGGGTAGTACACCACATAAATAATAGCATCGTCTTCGTGGTGTAATCCCAAAGAGGGTCTGTCTGGGTGGTGTGTGTGTGGGGGTGGGGGGGGGTGGGGGGGGGGGTGGGGGGGGTGTTGTTATAGTACATAGTACACCACAGGAACTCTTCTGAAATTCCTATTAATTCTCTTTCGGAAATGCAAAAGTTTATTAGTGTTTGATGCATTGTTCACTAGTTATTTCAGTTTATTAAGCTACCAACTAACACAGATTTTGCTAATTTTATTGTTCGGCCGAGCGGTATCGCTTACTGGCAGTTCATTGTTTTCTTGTAGACACGCGATATGCCTATTTAAAGCCGTGTAAATCTCATCTCTTCTGACGGTACTCCTCTGGCTTGACTTCGCGAACGAAGATTCTATAGGGCTTGCCCGCGTCGTCTGCAGGCATTTTCGTGGCTGCGGAGGCCAATCCGGGACATGCAGGTTCGACCGCAGTGGCTGCAGGGGAAGGTCTGGTCAGAGTTCTGAGTTACGGAAACTCTGTTTTTTCTCTTGAGCCTCTTGTCCTTAAGGTCAGCTCTGCGAGAGTCCTCAAAGGAGACGGCTGCCTTGTAGATGGTGGAGTGCTAGGTGTCACGGTCCGCAGCAAGCGAAAACCACTGGAGGTGGTCGATTTGGCGGGCACTAAGTGACTTCTTGAGACCGTCTTTGTATATCTGCTTTGGTGCCCCTCTGTCTCGGTGTCCAGTGGCAAGCTCGCCGAACAGAGTGATCTTGGGTAGGCGATGATCCTCCATCCTGGAGACTTGCCCTGCCCAGCGAAGCTGTGTCCAGAGCAGCAAAGCCTCGATGCTCACAGTTTCTGCCTGTTCAAGGACCTCGACGTTGGTGACATAGTCACTCCAGTGAATGCTGAGGGTGGTACGCAGGCAGCGCTGGTGAAAGCGTTCGAGGAGTCGTAGTTGGCTGCGGTAGAGGGCCCAGGACTCGGAACCATACAGCAGGGTGGTAAGGACGACAGCTCTTTGAAATTTATTTACGTATTTATTTATTTGTTTATTATTGTTGCCATTATTTATTTATTTTCTTTATTTTTATTTTTTTCTTTTGTGTGTGTGTGGGTGGGGGGAGTGGGATGGGGTGAGTAACGAGGCAAAAGGACAGTCGAAAGACCACCTGCATGCATCCTCGCTCCAAACACTGGCACCTTATCGACTATGTTCTAGTGCGTCAGAGGGACCGTAGTGACGTCCTCCTCACCAGAGTGATACCCAGCGCAGAGTGCCACACTGACCACCGCATTGTCCGCTGCAAACTCAGGCTCCACGTCAAGCCAAAACCCAAGAAATGGGGCCCCCCCTAGAAAAAGCTTGATGTTACCAGCCTTCAGCGCGACGACGTGAAAGCTGCCTTTCAGACAGATTTACAGCGCAGACTCAAAGACACAGCGGACCCAGCAGACTCCTCCCCTGAAACACCCTGGGAACAATTGAAAACTGCTATTGCAAAATCCTCTGCAGAAGTCTTGGGTTTCGCTAGAAAGAATAATAAAGACTGGTTTGACGAAAACGATGTAGAGATCCAGGTACACCTAGCAAAAAAAAAAAAAGAGCCGCCCATAATAATAATAATAATAAGAATAATAATAATAATAATTACGGTATTTATAATGCGCTTATCTTATAATAATTATAACTCTAAGCGCACACATCACAACTCGCGCACGCATGCGCACGCTTTAGACAATGACTCACGTACCACAAACAGTGAAATACATTACGACGGTCAGCTTGGGGTGGGGAGTGTGGTGATATAGTGCTAAAACTGTTGAAAGAGGTGAGTTTTGAGGGCGGACTGGAAGGAGGAGAGAGAGTGTTTCTGACGGAGAGAGAGTGGGAGAGTGTTCCAGGTGGATGGACCGTAGACGGAGAAGGAGCGGGGGCCGAAAGTGTTTAGTTTGGTGCGAGGGATGTGGAGGCGGAGAGGGTCGGAGGCAGAGCGGAGAGAGCGGGAAGGTGTGTAGGGGTGAAGTAAGTTAGAGAGATAGGCAGGAGCGCAGTTGTTCAGGGATTTGTAGCAGAGAGACAAAACTTTGTATTGGATGCGTTGGGGGATTGGGAGCCAGTGGAGGAGTTTGAGCAGGGGTGTGATGTGGTCGGATTTTTTCTTTCTGAGGACGAGGCGGGCAGCATTGTTCTGGACGCGCTGGAGAGTGAAGATGGTGGAGTGAGGGAGACCGGAAAGGAGAGAGTTGCAATAGTCGATGCGAGATAAGATGAGAGAGACAGCAAGTTTGGTGGCAGCTTCGGTAGTGAGGTATTTTCTGATCTGACTGATGCGGCGGAGGTGGAAATAGCATGCCTGGGTCGTGGCGGAGACGAAGCTGTTCATGGACAGAGAGGAATCGAGGATGACGCCGAGGTTCTTGGCCGAGTCAGAGAGGGAGATGGGGGTGCTATCGAGTTGTTGAGAGAGGGAGGGAGCTGGGAGAGTTTCTGGCGAGTGCCTACCAGCATGGCTTCCGTTTTGTCGTCGTTCAGTTTCAGTTTGCCCACCTAGCCCAGCCTTCCTGCCCTGTGAAGAAGTCTGCCTTCCGCCTTGTCTGCAGCAGTCTCCAGCGCAAGTTTAGAGATCTCAAGAATGAGTGGTGGACCAGACATGCACAAAGGACCCAGCTTTGCGCTGACAATGGTGACTACAGGGGCTTCTATAAAGCACTGAAAGCAGTGTATGGCCCCAGGCACCTGGTACAAAGTCCCCTGCAAAGCGCGAATGGCCAGGCACTCCTCACAGATAATACCTCCATCTTGAACCGCTGATCGGAGTACTTTTAGAGTCTCTTCAGTGCTGGGCGCACTGTTCAAGAAGCAGTCGTCCTACAAATCCCACAACTCCCAGTAAAGATTGAATTGGACGAACCGCCCACCGCTGAAGGGACCCTCACAGCCATCCACCAGCTCAAGAGTGGCAAAGCAGCATGCATTGATGGAATACCGCCAGAGATCTGGAAACATGGAGGCACAGCACTGCACAACAAGCTCCATGACCTCTTTCTCTCCGGCTGGGAGGAAGGAACACTACCAAAGGATCTCAGTGATACTGTCCTTATCACGCTGTATAAGAACAAAGGCGAGAAGTCTGACTGTTCCAACTATCAGGGAATTACCCTGCTGTCCATTGCTGGGAAATTTCTTGCAAGGCTGCTCCTGAATCGGCTGGTACCTGCCATCGCTGAAGACCACCTCCCAGATGGCCAGTGTGGCTTCAGAGCAAACAGGAGCACCACCGATATGGTCTTTGTGCTGAGACAGCTTCAGGAGAAGTGCCGCGAGCAGAACAAAGGGCTGTACGTAACGTTTGTCGACCTAACAAAAGCGTTCGACACTGTGAGCAGGCAAGGCATGTGGCAGATCCTGGAGCGTCTTGGCTGTCCCCTAAAGTTTCTCAGCATGATTGTCCAGCTACACAGCAAGGCCCGGTCAGACTCAACAATGACCTCTCAGAACCATTCCCTATTCTCAACGGCGTAAAGCAGGGCTGCGTGCTGGCACCGACCCTCTTCACCATCTTTTTTAGCATGATATTGAAGCAGGCCACAGTGGAACTCGATGATGACGATGCAGTGTACATCAGGTATCGTCTCGATGGCAGCCTGTACACGACTGCAGGCCCACACGAAAACCCTAGACCAACTGATTCGTGAGCTGCTTTTTGCTGATGACGCTGCCCTCGTTGCACACACAGAGAGAGCCCTGCAGCGCATCACGTCCTGCTTCGCAGACGCTGCCCAGCTCTTTGGATTCGAGGTCAGTCAGAAAAAGACAGAGGTCCTCCATCAGCCGGCACCCAAGACAGTGTATCGCCCTCCTCACATCACCATTGGCGAGTCTGAACTAAAGTCAGTGCACCAGTTTACTTACCTTGGCTGCATTATCACGTCGGATGCCAAGCTGGACAAGGAGCTTGACAGCAGGCTGGCAAAAGCGAACAGCGCTTTCGGGCGACTTTTCAAGCGGGTATGGCACAATCAAAAGCTGAAAACAGGCACCGAGATCAGCGTGTACAGAGCTGTGGTCCTCACCACCCTGCTGTATGGTTCCGAGTCCTGGGCCCTCTACCGCAGCCAACTACGACTCCTCGAACGCTTCCACCAGCGCTGCCTGCGCACCATCCTGGGCATTCACTGGATTTACTATGTCACCAACGCGAGGTCCTTGAACAGGCTGAAACTATGAGCATCGAGGCTTTGCTGCTGCGGTCACAGCTCCGCTGGGCGGGGCATGTCTCCAGGATGGAGGATCATCGCATACCAATGATCGGCGAGCTTGCTACTGGACACCGTGACAGAGGGGCACCAAAGAAGAGATACAAAGACTGTCTCAAGAAGTCACCTAGTGCCTGCCAAATCGACCACCACCAGTGGTCTTCGCTTGCGCTTCACCATTTACAAGGCAGCTGTCTCCTTTGAGGACTCTCGTAGAGCTAGCCTTAAGGACAAGCGGCTCAGGAGACAAAACAGAGATGCGTAAATCAGAACCCTTGCCATACCTTCCCCTACAGCCACTGCGGTCGAATCTGCCTGTCCCGGATTGGCCTCCGCAGCAACGAACAAGCCTGCAGACGTCGTGGGCAACTCCCATAAAAAATCTTCGTTCGCGAAGTCAAGCCAAGAGAGACTTTGGTTTAAAAATCTTTTGTTCCAGAACGGACATGCCTACAAAATAATCTACAATTTATAGCAGAATATCGAATAGTTCGGCTGTAAACAAATTCGGTTACTACTGCTCCCCCTTTGTCCCCCCCCCCCCCCCCGCCCCCGGCTCCCCTACGGCCCCCATATACCCAACCAAAAGACATTTACTTGTGGAGTACTCCCATAGTGTTTTTTTTTTTTTTTTTTTTTTTTTTTGGGGGGGGGGGGGGGGGGGTGGTCTGAGTAGCATACACCTGCAAAAAGTACGGGTTGCGCTCACTGCACACTTTGCTCTCACAAACGTCTGCGGTTTTGCAAAAAGTTGACTTAGTGCCGCTGCAGTCCCCGCCAGTCGCCAGCTCTGAAACAAACACAACAAATTAGGAGAGAAAATGTCTGTCACAAGCATTGGGTAAAGGGTAGTACACCACATGACTAATAGCATCGTCTTTGTGGTGTAATCCCAGAGAGGGTCTGTCAGGGTGGTGTGTGGGGTGGGGGGTGGGGGGTGGGGCTGGGGGGTTGGGGGTGGCGGTGGCGGGGTGTGTGGTTATTTTGTGTCATTTTGCTAGTGATTAGATTTCGTGATGATTGGTTCTTCTGAAGTTCATTATTGTCAGACCTCTCATTTGAAACATTCTGTTTTTGCTTATTTGGATAATATGTTGCGATCATTGAAAATTTGTAGTGGTTCCTCTTGTGTTCCTATTTGTTATGTGTTCGAAGATTGAGAATATAGTTTCGGATTGACAATTATTACTATTTTGTGGATAACTATTGAGAGTTTGTGTGGTTTCTTCGAAGACCCCTTTGTTGGAAATCATACTCTATGACCGATAGTGGCATGACGATAGCGTCACCGCCATGATCGAGTGAGTTTAAATTTTGACGTTAAGCATTTCGTGTTTTGATTACAGCAGTTTGTAGCGTATTAGCTGCGTCAGAATTTAAGCCTGGTTTAAGTAGAGTTAGAAGTTCTTGATGAATCAGCATCGCTTTTTTTAATTTATAATTGTAATTTTGATATTAATCCTTTAAATTTCCTTTTGAGAATACTAAGATATATTAGGATTCGTTATATAGTTCACTAGTTGTTTAAGTTTAATTAGTCTTTGCTCTTGCGCAAAGGAAAATGTTGGAAACACTTTATTCATATGTTTATTTTTTATTATTATTATTTATTTATTTAAATTTATTTACATATTTATTTATTTGTTTATTATTGTTGCTATTATTTATTTATTTTCTTTATTTTCTTTTTTTTTTCTTTTGTGTGTGTGTGGGTGTGCGTGGAGTGGGATGGGTTGATTAACGAGGCGGATATGTTGAACAACAAAAGAAATTGCTGATGTAAAGAGAGGAAAAGAAAATAGGGACAAACGTGAACGGTAAACAGACTTTGTGACAAAGGTCAGGTGTGATGAAACCGGACGGAAGGAAATAGGCGTTCGTCGTCTTACCACCTTGGTACCATTCCTATTCATCTAGCCACTACTTTGGGTTATAAATCTTTTGTTCCAAAACGGACATGCCTACAAAATAAGCTACAATTTATAGCAGAATGTCGTATAGCTCGGCTGTAAAAAAAAAAAATATTCGGCTCAAACTCCTCCCACTTTGCCCCCCCCCCTCCCCCTCCCCCTCCACACACACACACCCAACCAAGATAATTTCTCTTGTGCAGTACTACTAGAGTGTGTTTTTCTGGGTCTGAGTTGCATACACCTGCAAAAGGTACGGGTTGCACTCACTGCACACGTTGCTCTCACAAACGTCTGTGGTTTTGCAAAAAGTTGACTTAGTGCCGCTACAGTCCCCGCCAGTCGCCAGCTCTGAAACAAACACAACAAACAGGTATTTAGGAGAGAAAAAGTCTGTCACTAGCAATGGGGGAAGGGTAGTACACCACATAAATAATAGCATCGTCTTTGAGGTGTAATCCGCGAGATGGTCTGTCACAGTGGTGTGTGGGGGGTTGGAGGGGGGGGGGGAGTTTGTTATAGTACATAGTACACCGCAATTACACTTCTGAAAGTACTATTAATTCCCTTTCGGAATTCCTACAATTTATTAGTGTTCGATGTATAGTTCACTAGTTTTTTTTCAGTTTATTCAGCTACCAACTAACAGAGAGTTTGCTAATTTTATTGTCCGGCCGAGCGGTATCGCCTGCTGGAAGTTGATTGTTTTCTTGTAGTCACGTGATCTGCCTATTTAAGGCCGTGTAAATCTGCGGCGCACGTAGCGACTGACCATTGCGTAACACTATCACTATTCACGTCCAGTTATTCCCTCACTGTTTCGGGAATTGGACTGATGGTCGAGTGTCCCGCATGTAGTGATTATTTTGTGTCATTTTGCTAGTGATTAAATTTTGTGATGCTTGGTTCTTCTGAAGTTCATAGTTGTCAGACTTCTTATTTTAAAAATTCTTTTTTTGCTTATTTGGATAATATGTTGAGATCATTGTAAATTTGTAGTGGTTCCTCTTGTGGTTGTATTTGTTATGTGTTCGAAGATTGAGAATATAGTTTCGGATTGACACTTATTACTATTATGTGGATGATTTTTGAGAGTTTGTGTAGTTTCTTCGAAGACCCCTTTGTTGGAAATCATACTCTATGACCGATCGTGGCATGACAATAGCGTCGCCGCTATGATCAAGTGTGCGTTTAAATTTTAACGTAAAGCATTTCCTTTTTTAATTACAGCATTTTGTAGCGTATTAGCTGCGTCAGAATCTAATTCTGGCTTACGTAGAGTTAGACTTTCTTGATGCATCAGAATCGCTTTTGTAATTTATGATTGTAATTTTAATATTATTTCTTGGAATTTCCTTTTGGGAATCAGTGCTAAGATATATTAGTTCACTAGTTATTTAAGTGTAATCAGTCTCTGCTCTTGCGCAACTGAAACTCTGGGAAACACTTTATACGTTTGTTTTTCTATTCATTATTATTATTTACTTTTTTTGAATTTTATATACGTATTTATTTATTTGTTTATTATTGTTGCTATTATTTATTTATTTTCTTTCTTTCCTTTTTTTTCTTCTTGTGTGTGTGTGGGGGTGGGGGGTGGGGAGTTTAGTGACAAGGCGGATATGTCGAACAACATTATATCTGTCAATTAGTATTAGTGCGATAAGTGGTGAAGAAATTGCATATGTAAAGAGAGGGAAAGAAAATAGGAAAATAACATGAACGGTAAACAGACTTTGTGACAAAGGTCAGTTGTGATGAAGCCGGACGGAATGAAATAGGCGTTCGTCGCCTTACCACCTTGGTTCCATTCCTATTCATCTAGCCACTACTTGGGTTATACATCTTTTGTTCTAAAACGGACATGCCTACAAAATAATCGACAATTTATAGCAGAATGTCGTATAGTTCGGCTGTAAAAAAAAAAATTCGGCTCAAACTCCACCCACAGCCCCCCCCCCCCTCCTCACACACCCAACCAAGAAAAAGTTCACTTGTGGAGTACTCCTAGAGTGGGTTTTTCTGGGTCTGAGTAGCATACACCTGCAAAAGGTACGAGTTGCACTCACTGCACTCGTTGCTCTCACAAACGTCTGCGGTTTTGCAAAAAGTTGACTTAGTGCCGCTGCAGTCCCCCCCAGTCACCAGCTCTGAAACAAACACAACAAGCAGGTATTTAGGAGAGAAAACGTCTGTCACTAGCATTGGCGGTGGGGTAGTACACCACATGAATAATAGCATCGTCTTTGTGGTGTAATCCCGGAGGGGGTCTGTCAGGGTGGTGTTTGTGTGTGTGTGTGTGGGGGGGGGGGGGGAGCAGGGGGGTGTTGTTATAGTACATAGTACACCGCAAGTACACTTTTGAAAATCCTATTATTTGCCTCTTGGAAATGCTAAATGTTATTAGTGTTCGATGTATAGTTCACTAGTTAATTCAGTTTATTCAGCTACCAACTAACACAGATTTTGCTAATTTTATTTTTTTCCGTCCGAGCGGTATCGCTTGCTGGAAGTTGATTGTTTTCTTGTAGTCACGTGATCTGCCTATTTAAGGCCGTGTAAATCTGCGGCGCACGTAGCGACTGACCATTGCGTAACACTATCACTATTCACGTCCAGTTATTCCCTCACTGTTTCGGAAATTGGACTGATGGTCGAGTGCACCGCATGTAATAATAATAATAATAACTACGGTATTTACAATGCGCTTATCTTATAATAATTATAACTTTAAGCGCACACTCACAACTCGCGCACGCATGCGCAGGCTTTAACAACGACTCACGAACCACGAATAGTGAAATACATTACGACAGTCTTCTTAGGGTGGGGAGTGTGGTGGTAAAGTGCTTGAATTGTTGAAGGAGGTGAGTTTTTAGAGCGGACTGGAAGGAGGAGAGAGAGTGTTTCTGATGGAGAGAGAGAGAGTGGGAGAGTGTTCCAGGTGGATGGACGTAAATACTGAGAAGGAGCGGGGGCCGAAAGTGCTGAGTTTGGTGCGGGGGGATGTAGAGGCGAAGAGGGTCGGAGGAGGAGCGGAGTGAGCGGTAAGAAGTGTAAGGGTGAAGTAAGTTTGAGAGATAGGCGGGAGCGCAGTTGTGCAGGGATTTGTAGCAGAGAGACATAATCTTGTATTGGATGCGTTACGGGATGTGAAGCCAGTGAAGGAGTGTGAACAGGGGAGTGATGTGGTCGGATTTTTTCTTTCTGAGGACGAGGCGGGCAGCGTTGTTCTGTACGCGCTGGAGAATGAAAGTGCTGGAGTGAGGGAGGCCTGAAAGGAGAGAGTTGCAGTGGTGGATGCGCGATAGGAGTAAGTATAGTGAGTAAGTATAGAATGCTTTACGTCCCGCAAGCGACAAAGGCCTTCTCAGGACGTGCCTGCGCTAAATGAAGAAAAGAACTGCAAGAAGCGCAGACAGGAGGGAGAATTTCAAAAGAAAAATACAGATGAATGGACCAGAAAGACAGAAATACAAACCCCCAAAAGAGTAGAACCCACCTTGCAGGGGTTAGACAAGGTGACCCTAGAAACTAGGGCAGACCCGGTGGGAGGATGCGAGATAGGATGAGAAAGACAGCTTTGGTAGTTAGGTATTTTCTGATCTGACCGATGCGGCGGAGGTGGAAGTAGAA
>BTPG01000003.1:100163615-100223615 GCA_036245525.1 Semisulcospira habei | reverse complement strand
TCAAAACCAGAAATACTGTCCAGGATTGCGCAGACAACAACAGCAACAGATGCAGGTAGCGAACAGACTCACACAGTGAACACTTAGCACATAGCAGGTAAATCCAAGGCAGCGGGAAAGGCCCGCAACTGGTCACGCTGCAAGGGAGGCAAAATGGAGACGTAAAGCAAAGTTCAAACGATAGACACTATTCAATACGATACCAAGTCAGCAGCAAGCAGATCCGACGAAAACAAGCATACAATCCTCATCGGCACTGACACTCTAATGCGATACTCAGCAGACTTTCGCACACATAAACAACGTACATCCAACGAAAAGCACTAAAACACTGGGAGCACAGAAACACGTCGTGGTCGCGCAAACAAGATGGCGCCCATTCATGTAGTGATTATTTTGTGTCCTTTTGCTAGTGATGAAATTTCGATATGCTTGATTTTTCTGACATTCATTATCGTCAGGCCTCGCATTTTTAAAAAATTCTGTTTTTTGCTTATTTGGATGTGTTGCTATAATTGTAACTTTGTATTGGGTCCTCTTTTGTTCCTATTTGTTATGTGTATGAAGATTGAGGATATAGTTTCGGATTGACTATTATTACTTTTTTGGGATAACGATAGAGGATTTGTGTAGTTTCTTCGAAAACCCCTTTGTTGGAAATCATACTCTATGACCGATCGTGGCATGACGATAGCGCTACCGCCATGATGGAGTGTGCGTTTTAATTTTTACTATAAGCATTTCTTGTGTTGATTGCCGCAGTTTGTAGCGTATTAGTTGCGTCTGAATCTAATTCTGGCTGTTACACTATGTGTGGCATCTACATGTAGCAGTACATAATTATTATTCAAGACCATTATCAATGAGGGTTTAGCAACACATACCTAAGTTGTAAGGCCAAGATCAAGAACTGACGCAAGTTCCCATGTGTTCAATTGTACTGAATATGTAAGGCCAAGATCACGGGATGAGACAAGAAATATAGGTATAGTGTATGCGGCCGGGGGGTAGACCCATTGTTGTAGAAATTTATGGTTGACAGAAAGTTTCTCTGTTGACAGATTTGGAGCCAAGAGCGACGTTCCCAATAATAGGGCACTGTTTTGCAATTAGGTATATATAGTGCAGAGCTGAGAGGGACAAAACGCAAGCTACTGAGGGATAAGCTAGAGAGTGAGAGAAGAGCTCAAACAGGGAGCTCAGGAGAAAGGGACCAAGAGCTCCGATTATTACTTCACTATTCCGTATGTTGGTCCTGCCCAACTTATTGGAAGAATGTTGTACCCGAAATAAAAGACGTTTCTGGAAACACGAATATCTGGTGGCATCTTTGTTCACACAGCTCTTGAGTATGGCCTGTCTGTAACATGGCTTAAGGTTGTAGGACACACCTCTTTCGCGCATCTTTTCTGCGCATTTAGATACCGCTATCTTGCGTCTGCCGTGACCTGAGACTGGAGTTCACAGGAAAAAAAAAAAACGCCGTACGTCAGGTCGTATTGCAAACAAGCTCAATTTATCGATAATTGATAAAAGAGATATACTGTCTGAAATAGGTGTGTACGCTGACTGTTTCTATGCGTAAAATGTTTTGTTTCCTCAGAAATAAGATACTTTTGCATAAGTTGCGACAAGTCATCGAGCGTAAGGCATAACCTGCGTAATAGCGCCAAGCAACACGCAATATAATTCGGAATCTGAAGTTTAAAAAAAAGAACGGGCCAAGCAAAGACGGGAAGCAGTCTACGTGGCAGCCAGGAAAACAACAAAATCTCAGCAACTAAATTGTGGTGGTGTTTGCTAAGCGATTAGAACACGAGGTACTAGCAGAAGCAAACTGTCGTAATATAAGTGGCATATCTCACTGGTTCAGCGTCCAACCCTTTTATGCACCGCCGTGAGATATCACCTGCACGGCGTGAAACCCCCATAGCTAACTGTCCGTGTATGCATGGAAATTTAAGTCCCCACGGTACTAGTGCCGTCGTCACTGCCTACCTGCAATGAAGAAGACTACATTTTATTGTGGGTTGAGAAGGGGGGGGGGGGGGGGCATTCCGGCCATGTCAGTCACCACCTAGAAGTAGAACATTTCCATACATTTTCGGAGAGCCTTTACTAATAAGTGGAGGGTATGTAGTCGACATTGTAGTTATATTAAACCAGTGCCAGTGCTTATTATCTAGGAAAACGTACTGTGTGTAGAAAAAGGTCCTGCTAAGGGAGAATTTGGCATTATAAACCTCTAACTCAGTAACTGCTTCCAGTACTTAGTAACTTAATTTGCTCATCCATTCCCTTGCTGTCTTATAAAGGCTATATTACAGATTAGGATATAAGTCCAGCATTTCTTTTTTGTTTTGTTCAAGGATGGTGCCAGAATAGCTTGGCGGATGAGACGCCGATCGATTTTGGCACCACCCTTGAACTATCATAGTCACATTTATGTCAAGCAGTGGGTGTATCAGGAGTAAAAGGGTTACCTAGTACTTTATAGGTATGTATGTATGTTAAATTAAACCTACGCTACTTTGACTGAAACCCTAATATTTGTTGACTACCATTTTGGATGACCTTGGAATGTGTGATATATGCTTATTTATTTTTTCATTGTATGATTGCGGTTTGTATCAAAGTTTTTGCAATTTCCCTATCAAATTTGGCACAAGGGTAGCTGATGATGAAATCTTCCTCATCTTATAGATACTAATTTGGTTGACTCCTTACACAGGTCAAGAGTCACAGAAGGTTGACAAACTTTAGAAAAATGCATAATTGTAATTTGTAGAGAAATACAAATGTCACTAGTACAAAAGCAAGCCTTTATGTTGAGACTTGTGACACTTATGTCAGCTACCTCAGTTTTGAAAAGGTCACACAGTTTATACTTATATGTGAATTAGTTATGCACATGAGGCGTACAGACTGCAATTCTTGTTTGTTCTTTGCGGTGTACACAGTTTATGTCACATTTATTTTGAAAGTAATAATCTGCTCCTGCATTTAGTTCACACAAAGTGAAATTATCATGCTGCCGAACAACACAGTAATACTAATAATCGTGTATTTCATTTCAGGCCAATACTGCTGTTGACCTCTCACTGTGGAGTCTCAGTACTCTCACCCAGAGGACTTACTTGCAAACAAGCGCATAAGTATGACGCCTACACCAAGGCCACAGCTCAAGTGAAGTGAAGGAAGGCGACACGTATTCTCCTGGACTCAAGGTAGATCATACCGGTAGATCTGTGACTAGAATCAGGTGCAGAACAAAACACAACTATGGTGTGATTGTGAATGAACACATCATACTGTAATGCTTTCTGTCATTGGCTCATGTGTGCAGCAAGTGTGAGGCTATGTTCTGGGCCATTCGTCGTCCATGGTAAACGGTAATGTTGGCATTTTCTTGGAGACTATTCAAACCACAGTCTTCAACGTGGTCCAAGGATACTTTGTGGCAAGACCTGTCTTAGCATACCAGTTTGAGTTAAGACCAAAGGTCATGAGAAATCAAGCAATAGGTAAAAAAAATAGCCATATTTTGACAATAGATATTTTTTCTCAAATAATGTTGTGCTGTTGCTGTTCATTGGATTTTCAGTAGTTTAAATCGTAATAAAATTATGCACAAGTACAAAAGCCAGCCCTTTTCTGATGCGGAGACTCATGGCACTTAAATTTCAGTCACCTTTTGGAAAGGTCACACAGTGCAGATTATGTAAATGATCAGTTTTAAATGCACATGAGCGATCCAGGCTTCACCATTGTTGTTTGTGGTGTTTACAGTTTATTTCACATTAGTTTGAAGGTAGTAATGCGTAAACTAAATGTAGGGGCATATTGGGCAGGGGGGGGGGGGGGGGGGAGCCCTCCCGCCCTGGCCCCGAATTGTTTATAATGCTATAACAAAGTCCCTTTTTGGGGAGTTTGGAACCAACCCACCCTGAAATAAGATCAGATGTAAAATTGGCATGCTGCTAAACAACACGTTAATAAACATGTATTTAATTTCAGGTCAATGCTGCTGTTGACGTCGCACTGCAGAGTCGCACCCAGAGGGTATACTTTCAAAACAAGCACAGAACACAGAAGTATGACGCCTACACCAAGAAGAGGCAGGAGCTAGTCAGGTCATGTTTGCTCAAAAGGAGAAGGTCACAGCTGAAAGCAGGCAATGCCAGTTCCAGTAGATCAACTATTCTCCTGGACTCGAGGTAAATCATACCGGTTGATTTGTGAATAGAATCAGGTTCATAACAAAACACAACTGGTGTGAATAAACACATCATACTGTAATGCTTTTTTTCATTTTGAAGATGGTGTAGTACAGTACCAGCATTCTCTACAAGACCGAATGCTAAAATCACTTGCTGTCAACAAGTGGCACCATATTGCATTTGATTTGGAAACTAGAGGCTTGTGCAAGTCTGCAAATACTGTCATTTTCTTTAATAAGCACTTAGTGCAAGAATGACAAGAAAACACTGAATACCAGCTTTTAATAATAAATAATAATAATACCGTTATTATATAGGCGCTTTTTCTCAATTTTGGGGAAATCGACTCAAAGCGCCACGCCTGAAACCCAACACACACACTCACGAAACAGACACGGATTTACGCCATTTAAGACAAACACAGTACAAACACAGTACAAGACAGACAAAGGGCCAGTTCAGCTACTGAAGTTACTGAGATTTTTGATCGCTTGTATTTGAAATTTGTAAAGTGGCCTGAGACCGGTACCAAAGTGTGGGGGTGGTGGGGTGGGTTTTTGGTCCAGTGTGTACTGTTGCTAAACAGCAATATGTTAAACGTGTCCTGTATGAAACATTTTCTGCAAGTTACACTGTGATGCTGATTCTAGATATATTTATACACCCATTGTGGTCATTTAAAGCTCAGTTGTGTCTCATATGTGGCTCACGTGTGATAGCAAAACTAAGTGTTTGTAATGGGTCATCCGTCGACTGTCTGTTATCTGTAGGCAACTTTAACATTGGTATTTCCTCAGAGACTATTTAAGCCTCAGACGTCCAACTTGGCACCAGGGTACTTTGTGGTACAATCTTTCTAAACATACCAACTGCTGTGACCTTTCAAAGGTCAGGGTCACGGGGGGAGGGGGGGGGGGGGGGGTCCAGAAAGGGGTAAAAAATGGTCAGATTTTGACACAAATTGTTTCTCCTCACACAAGGTCACACAGGTTGGACGTATTATGTGGATTGGTCATACACGTAAACCATAAGGACATTCATTGTCTTTCTTGTTCTTGCTCTGAATACTGTCATAATTATTATGCATGTATGTACTTTGTAAAAATACTTGCAAACACATATATATGCACGCATAATGTGCATTTCAAAACTTTTTTTTGATTCTTAATTATCTTTTGCAGGTTGCAATAGCCACATTGAAGAAGAGTTCAGCGGGTACGTCTCTCCGGGATGGCCAACCGACAGGAAGGCAAAGGAAGTGAACTGATTGTCCTGTGGGCAAACGTCCTGTTATTTTGCTGTCCAGCCACAATGCCAAGGTTTTGGACAGTCACATCCTTCGCAATGCAGCAAACGCCTTTGCCTTACTGCACTCTCCTGTCATGTCACGATTTGGAAACGCAGCTTAATTTGTATTAGTTTTTGATTATCCAGGGAAAAACCCCTTTACTGCCAATGTGTTCATTTTTCGAAGACATTTCAAATTTCAGCATATAAACAGGTCTTTTTTGTGACAAGTTCCGAAATACTGGCATACATCAGTCATTCAAAATATGTACTCCACAGCTGACTCTTATGAGTTAGGAAACAGTGGTACAGATAGATTTTTTTGCAGCGTCGGTGTGAAACAAGGAGAAAACTTATCACTGCTCCGCTTTGCATGATTATAAATGATATACATTCTGAAAATGGTCATTGGCCTCAGAGTATAACACCCATGGGTCCTTTCTGAAGAGAGGGTGTGCCAAAATATAGAAATGCAGCCGGGGGAGAGGGGGGGGGGGGTAGGTATGTAGTATATATATACATATATGTCATTAAACCCTCTGCTCAAAATATACCAAATGTGGACTTGCTCAATGAAAATCGCAATACTTCTAAAGAGTGAGTTGACCATGTAGTTCTTGCATTACCCTCCATCTGTCACAGCAGTTTTCAGTGGTTGGTTGATAACTGATCATAGGCATATGATATGTACTGTACTTTGTTTGTTTTATTATTTATTCTTCCTCTGTCAATCGTTGACTTTCAGCTGTGTAGCTTTACTTATCGTATCAGAATTGCTAATCACATGGTTCATTTCACATGTTTTCCAGACGTACTGTACATGACACATACCAGCAAACAGAATGACCTAACTATGATCTGTGTCCATACAAGTCATTTGTGCTGTCTAAGGAACATGTGTTCATGTGTAGTTAATTTTTGAGCGCAATCATGTAAGTTCTTTTGTGATTTTTCTCATGCCCCCAGCAGGTCCAAAATTAAATAAACAAAGTAAAACTGAAGCCAACATTGTGCACAGTACCAGGTTGTGTGTGGTGGCTGCTAAGTGCTATGCAATGTGCAATCAGTTGTGACACGATAGCCTGCACCATGTTGAGTTTTTGAAGAGTATTGCTTATATTAATAGCCGGCATGGTGCAGACTGTAGTAGTGTGAGGACAAAATATGCCGTGAGGCCTGTGCAAATGTCCTTTCTTTCTTAAGTTACTTTATGAGTCTGCTATTCATGAAATTTTCCTATAAATGATTCATCATATGAATAGAAAAACTCTTTAAATTTTGGTAATTCGTCCATCTGGTTTGTAAAGAATTTATGTTAGGTGCTTTTTTTAATGAAACTGGTAACTCATTCCAAACAATGGCAACTCTGTTAGAAAAACAAAACTTTCGCAGGTTAGTGTTGCAGTGCCTTACAAAGAATTTACCTTCAGCGTTTCGGGTTGTATTGTAGGCACTCTGCCAGCGTAGCACTGATGTATTTTGCAGTGTTGTGATATGGTGGACTGCACAGACTTTGTATCAAGAGCAGTAAAAGTATTGTTTGGTGTGTATGCCTATATTATGCAGACTAGGTGACACAGTGCATTTTACCCTTGTTATGCAGTTGTTACGGTATTTTATGTTGACATCAGCATTGTGCAGTATATGTTATGGGGCGTGAGACTGCATTTCACTTAGTTGTGCTGCAATGGGACAGAGTGTGGTACTGGTAACAGTATTGTTTGATTTTCATACCAACATTGTGCACAGTATGTGTTATGTGTGTAGTGTAGTGGTGGCTGGACACTGAATTTCACTGTTATAACGTAGTGGGATGTGCAATGTTTAGTTATATCAGGACTTCAGTGATGCTCTCTCTCTCTCTATATATATATTATATATATATATATATATATATATATATATATATATATATATATATATATATATATATATATATATATATATATATATATATGTATGTATGTATATATATATATATATATATATATATAATATATATATATATATATATATATATATTATATATATATATATATATATATATATATATATATATATATATATATATATATATATATATATATATATTGTGTTAAGCATTCCATTGTCATCAGTGAAATTTTAATACAGAATAAGATGGCCGTCAGCCGGGAACGCAAAAACTCTTCGTGTTATATATATATGAGGGAAATAATATATGTAGTAGAAGGCTCTAAATGATAAGTCTGTCATTCCTTCTCTCCTATCCCCCTTCTTTTATATACTGTGTAGTTGGCTCCCAAATAAATACCTCATGAGCAAGTGGTTGCCGGTGTCAGTCTCGGTTGGCATGCACACAACTGAAAATAACTTCAGCTCCACTGTTCTCCACCCACTAGCTTGTATAAAGTCAGCACTTTGTCAATGTAAATGTGAATAATGTAGTTAAAATATGTTGTTCCACAGTAAAGCTGTATTTTGAGGGGGAGCTGGGTGGCTCGGTGGTAGTGTGTTTGACTCTCATCCCAAAGGTCCTGGGTTCGAATACAGCTTGGGTCAAAATTTGTTCAGACCCTATTTCTGTGACCCATCTTTGAAATCACCTTATGGACAAAAGATGTTAAGCCCTAAACATTTAACATTTTGTATTTGAGGTAGTTACTTTTGTATGGGTGCCTATGTGCATTGTAGCCTAATAATGCTTTCAACATACTTGACTGTACATATATACTTTAAATGAATGTCTGCAAATACAGCGTTTCTTTTGAAAATAAACAAAGATATTATTCTTTACTCACAATGATCATGTGCAAACATAACGGGGCATATTGAAACATGTGACATTTGTTTTGTTTCCTTATAATTTGTAACCAAAAACTGCTGGGAAACTGAGATTCAGCTAGAGAGATAGGTACATCCACTACCAATCTGTTTACAAACATCTTTCAACCAGAGATGTTCACCGACCTGCTTTCACGGAGACACCAAAGGAGCGTGTAACATTGCTTGCAGCAGGTATATTAAAACAAATTCACATTATTCATTAATTAATGTTTGTAGATGATGCCAGAAAAATTAAAAAAAAAACACCCTGTGACAACACTCCTTGGTGTTCTTTTTCATCAGTGAATCTGTGAATGATTGAATGAATGTAAACATGCTCACAATGCCTGGCTGAAAAAAATTAAATGAACAAATGTACCGAGGTAACCAGTATGCATTTTTTATCCAAGACTGAAAATGGTTTGTTGGTTGGTTCATGGTTTAACATCCACATTACAAAGGTGATGATAATCGCATATTTTACATAAAAAAGAACATATATATATATATATATATATATATATATATATATATATATATATATATATATATATATATATATATATATATATATATATATATATATATATATATATATATATATATATATATATATATATTGTGTGTGTGTGCGTTTGTTTCATTTAGCGAAGTAGAAACTGTATGGGTTTCTAATTTTTGAGCAGGGAAAAAATATCCGTCTACGGGGATTGAACCCTGGTTACCTGCGTGGCAAAAAGAGTATTTTACCACTGTACTAACTCAACTACTAAGTGATGTGTGGTGCATTTAATTACTTATAGATAAACCTTCTCATCCCGTATCTCCCGTTGTTGTTTGTTCCAGTTTACTTTCCCACTGTCACTAATAGTGATCGAAGACTAGTAGTTTGCAACAGTTTGGGCGTAGGTTATACTTGTTGGTTTGGTAGTTGATTTCCTCCTTTCTCATGCGGGCTTGGGACGGCTACGGCGGAGATATGATCTGCCGGAAGTCAGACATCGCTTGTATCCCTTTTTGAAAACGCACTCGCAAACGACCCAAAGTGCCAATTTTTGCGCGGGACCCCCTCATTTTTTCATAAATAATGTGTGTGATATGATCTAAAGTACGATTTTATCGAATAAAAAGGGCCTGAGCAATTGCCCAACATTGCAAACACTTGTAATGTTATTGATAACATCCGGGCAATTTGCGAATTTACAACATAAACTTTTATCGATTACAGTTAGAATTCCAATTATCAGAACACACTTTTTTTACGAGAAAATACTAACATACTTTATGAAGTGACCGAAATGTTTCTTTATCATTTTAACACACTATTCGATAAATTTTTATTGTGTTCTGAAATCAGCTATTTTGCGTGTTTTCGCACATGGGGTAGGTCACGCAAAAGGCTGAAACTTACAAATATGCCCGGGACCATGGGTCTTTCAGGGTGGCAATAGCCTCCAGACTCAATAAGGCTCTCAAAAAACCCTATAAGCGGCAGTTTTCAATTAAAAAATGTAGGTATAGTATACAACCTTAAGTAGAGTTTGACGTTCTTGATGCACCAGCATCGCGTTTTTAATTATTGTCACTAATATTGAGATTAATTCTGTAAATTTACTTTTGGAAATGCTAAGATATATTAGTGGGTTTTTTTTGGCATCCTGTCTCGGAAGACAATGGAGTATATGCGCTTGCTGGGTCAGTCACTGGAGTGACCTCTCCAGGGCGCAAGCCTGGGCGAAGTGTATCGAGATCCTGGGGTGCCCAGTCGTCAAGATCCCCCTCTCGGCCTCGCTGATGTATCCAAAGGAATGCAAAGCAGTACGTTTGGCACCAGTTTGGCTGCAGGAGCTGCCAGAACAGTGCGTGAATACAGGCAGCTGTCTGCCTTCGGGGCTCCACTTCTGATTTGAAGGGTTTACTCCCACACATTTGGCCGTTGCATCCAACCTGATCTCCTCCGTCCTCTAGCCGTTGACTGTCAGAAACAGCTCATCCGCCTAGTGGTGCAATGTGAACACCACCCCCTCACGTGGTTTAGCCCACCAGCTGAGGTGGTTTGCCAGGGTGTTACGCTTGGAGCCAGCACGTGAGAGATTAAGGAGATGGATGCGGACCAGTGATGCCCGTCCGTCCTATGTAGAACGCAGCTGAGGAACAGCAAAGGTGCTACCTCTATCCAGAGCCCCCTATATTAGTATTCGATGAATAGTTCACTAGTTATTCAAGTTTAATCAGTCTCTGCTCTTGCGCAAATGAAACTCTTGGTAACAGCTTGTTCATTTGTTTGTTATTCATTCTATTATTTATTTATTTCAATTTTATTTACTTATTTATTTTTGTTACTATTGTTGTTATTTTTTTTCTTTCTTTATTTTTCTTTTGTGTGTGTGAGTGGGGGTGGGGCGGGGGGGGGGGGGGGGTTGAGTGACGAGGCGGATATGACGAACAACATTATATCTGTCAATTAGTATTAGTGTGATAAGTAGTGAAGAAATTGTATATGTAAAGAGATGGAAAGAAAATAGGAACTAAACATGAACGGTAAACAGACTTTGGGAAAAAAGTCAGGTGTGATGAATAAGGACGTAAGGAAATAGGCATTCGTCGTCCCATTCCTATTCATCTTCTACTACTTCGGGTTATAAATATTTTGTTCCAGAACAGACATACCTTCAAAATTTTCTACAATTTATAGCAGAATGTCAAATAGTTCGGTTGTAACAAAAAAAAAAAAAAAAAAAAAAAAAAAAAATCGGGAAACTCACACCCCCTTTTTGTGCCCCCCCCCCCCCCCCCCCCCCCCCCCAACCCAACCAAAAACAGTTCACTTGTGCAGCGCTCCCAGAGTGGATTTTTTTCTGGGTCTGAGTAGCATGCACCTGCAAAAGGTACGGGTTGCACTCACTGCACACGTTGCTCTCACAAACGTCTGTGGTTTTGCAAAAAGTTGACATAGTGCCGCTGCAGTCCCCGCCAGTCGCCCGCTCTGAAACAAGCACAACAAACAGGTATTTAGGAGAGAAAAAGTCTGTCACTAGCATTGGCGGAGGGGTAGTACACCACATAAATAATAGCATCGTCTTTGTGGTGTAATTTCTGAGAGGATGTGTCAGGTGTGTATGTGTGTGTGTGTGTGTGTGTGTGTGTGTGTGTGTGTGTGTGTGTGTGTGTGTGTGTGTGTGTGTGTGTGTAAAGAGAGGGGGGGGGGGTGTTGTTATAGTACTTAGTACACCGCAAAGACACTTTTGAAAATCATATTAATTCCCTTTCGGAAATGCTAAAAAAAAAAAAATTGTGTTCGATAAGAAGTTCACTAATTATTTCAGTTTATTCAGCTTCCAACTAACACAGATTTTGTTAATTTTATTGTCCGTCCGAGCGGTATCGCCTGCTGAAGTTGGTTGTTTTCTTGTTAAGGCCGTGTAAATCTGCAGCGCACGTAGAGACTGACCATTGCGGAACACTGTCACTATTTACGTCGATTTACTTCGTCACTGTTTCGGAAATTGGACTGCGGGTCGAGTGTCCCGCATGTAGTGATTATTTTGTGTCCTTTTACAAGTGATGGAATTTCATGATGCTTGATGATTCTGAAGTTCATTATTGTCAGACCTCGCATTTTAAAAAATTCTGTTTTTACTTATTTGGATAATATGTTGCGATCATTGTATGGGTGTAGTGGTTCCTCTTGTGTTCATATTTGTTATGTGTTGTGTGTTGTGTGTTTGTTGGAAATCATACTCTATGACCGATCGTGGCATAACGAAAGCGTAAGCGCCATGATCGAGTGTGCGTTTAAATTTTAATGTTAAGCATTTTTTGTTTTTATTACAGCAGTTTGTAGCCTTTTAGTTGCGTCATAATCTAACTCTGGCTTAAGTAGAGTTTGACGTTCTTGATGCATCAACATCGCTTTTTTAATTAATGCTAGTAATTTTGATATTAATTCTTTACATTTTCTTTAAAAAATGCTAAGATATATTAGTATTCGATGTTTAGTTCACTAGTTATTTAAGTTTAATCGGTCTCTGCTCTTGCGCAACTGAAACTCTTCCTAACACTTTATTCATTTGTTTATTATTCATTATTATTATTTATTTATTTGAATTTTATTTACGTATTTATTTATTTGTTTGCTATTGTTAATATTATATATATTTATTTTCTTTTTTTTTTTTCTTTTATGTTTGTTGGGTTGGGGGTGGGGGCTGGGGTGTGTTGAGTGGCGAGGCGGATATGTCGAACAACATTATATCTGTCAATTAGTATTAGTGTGATTAGAGGTGAAGAAATTGCATATGTAAAGAGAGGGAAAGAAAATAGGAAAAAACATGAACGGTTAACAGACTTTGTGACAAAGATCAGGTGTTATGAAGCCGGGCGGAAGGAAATAGGCGTTCGTCGCCTTACCACCTTGGTCACATTCCTATTCATCTATCCACTATTTTGGGTTATAAATCTTTTGTTACAGAACGGACATACCTACAAGATAGTCTACAATTTATAGCAGAATGTAGAATAGTTCGGTAATAAAAAAAAAAATTCGGCTCTTACCCCACACATTTAACCCCCCCCCCCCCCCCCACCAACAAAACTAAAAAAAAAAGTTCACTTGTGGAGTGCTCCCAGAGACTGAGTAGCATACACCTGCAAAAGGTACGGGTTGCACTCACTGCACACGTTGCTCTCACAAACGTCTGCGGTTTTGCAAAAAGTTGACATAGTGCCGGTGCAGTCCCCGCCAGTCGCCAGCTCTGAAACAAACACAACAAACAGGTATTTAGGCGAGAAAAAGTATGTCACTTGCATTGGGGGAGGGGTAATACACCACATAAATAATAGCATCGTCTTCGTGGTGTAATCCCGAAGAGAGTCTGTCAGGGTGGTGTGTGTGTTTGTGTGGGGTGTGGGTGAGGGTGGGTGGGGGGGAGGTGTGTGGAGGTGGGGGGGGGGGTGTTGTTATAGTATACAGTACACCGCAAGTACTCTTCTGAAAACCTTATTAATTCACTTTCGGAAATGCTAAAATTTTGTAGTGTTCGATGTATAGTTCACAAGTTATTTCAGTTTATTAAGCTACCAACTAACACAGATTTTGCTAATTTTTGGTCCGGCCGAGCGGTTTCGCTTGCTGGAAGTTGATTGTTTTCTTGTAGTCACGTGATCTGCCTATTTAAGGCCGTGTAAATCTGCGGCGCACGTAGCGACTGACCATTGCTTAACACTATCACTATTCACGTCCAGTTACTTCCCTCACTGTTTCGGAAATTGGACTGATGGTCGAGTGCACCGCATGTAATGATTATTTTGTGTCCTTTTGCTAGTGATGGAATTTCGTGATGCTTGATTCTTCTGAAGTTCATTATTGTCAGACCTCTCATTTTAAACATTCTGTTTTTGCTTATTTGGATAATATGTTGCGATCATTGTAAATTTGTCGTGCTTCCTCTCGTGCTCCTTTTTGTTATGTGTTCGAAGATTGAGAATATAGTTTCGGAATGACCAATATTACTATTTAGGGATAACTATCGAGCGTTTGTAGTTTCTTCGAAGACCCCTTTGATGGAAAGCATACTCTATGACCCATCGTGGCATGACGATAGCGTCACCGCCATGATCGAGGGTGCGTTTAAATTTTAACGTTAAGCATTTCGTGTTTTGATTACAGCAGTTTGTAGCGTATTAGCTGCGTGAGAATCTAATTCTGGCTTAAGTAGAGTTAGAAGTTCCTAATGCATCAGCATCGCTTTTTAATTTCTGATTGTAATTTTGATATTAATTCTTTAAATTTCCTTTTGAAAATGCTAAGATATATTAGGATTCGATGTATAGTTCACTAGTTATTGAAGTTTAATTAGTCTCTGCTCTTGCGCAACTGAAAATCTTGGTAACACTTTATTCCTTTGTTTATTATTCATTGTTATTAATTATTTTATTCACATATATATTTATTTGTTTATTATTGTGGTTTTTATTCTTTCTTTTCTTTTTTTTTTTTCTTTTTATGCGTGAGTGTGGGGGGGGGGGGGGGGGGGTACGTAGGGGGGTGGGGTAGGGGTGGGGGGTGGTTTGAGTGGCGAGGCGGATATGTCGAACAACATTATATCTGTCAATTAGTATTAGTGGGGTGAAGAAATTGCATATGTATAGAAAGGGAAAGAAAATAGAAACAAAACATGAACGGTAAACAGACTTTGTGAAGAAGGTCAGGTGTGTTGAAGCCTGACGGAAGGAAATAGGCGTTTGTCGCATTACCACCTTGGTCCCATTCCTTATCATCTATTCACTACTTTTCAATAAAATCGGGAACCTACCCCTCCCCTTTTGCCCCCCCCCCCCCCAACACACACACAAACCCAACCAAAAAAGTTCACTTATGGAGAGTTCCCAGAGTAGACTTTTTCTGGGTCTGAGAAGCATACACCTGCAAAAGGTACGGGTTGCACTCACTGCATACGTTGCTCTCACAAACGTCTGCGGTTTTGCAAAAAGTTGACTTAGTGCTGCTGCAGTCCCCGCCAGTCGACAGCTCTGAAACCAACACAACAAACAGGTATTTAGGAGAGAAAAAGTCTGTCACTAGCATTGGTGGAGGGGTAGTACACCACATGAATAATAGCATCGTCTTTGTGGTGTAATCCCAGAGCGGGTCTGTCAGGGTGGTGTGTGTGGGGGGAGGGGGGTTGTTGTTATAGTACTTAGTACACCGCGAGTACACTTATTAGAATCATATTAATTCCATTTCGGAAATGCTAAACAAAATTAGAGTTCAATGTATAGATCACGTCGAGTTATTCCGTCACTCTTTCGGAAATCGGACTGCTGTTAGATTGTCCATGTTGTGGTTATTTTGTGTCCTTTTGCTAGTGATGTAATTTCGGAAATCGGACTGCTGTTAGAATGTCCAACATGTTGTGGTTATTTTGTGTCCTTTTGCTAGTGATGAAATCGGACTGCTGTTAGAATGTCCAACATGTTGTGGTTATTTTGTGTCCTTTTGCTAGTGAGGAAATTTCCTGATGCTTAATTCCTCTGAAGTTCATTATTGTCAGACCTCTCATTTAAAAAATTCTGTTTTTGCTTATTTGGATAATATGCTGCTATCATTGTAAATTTGTAGTGGTTCCTCTTGGGTTCCTATTGGTTATGTGTTTGAAGATTGAGAATATAGTTTTTGATTGACCATTATTACTATTTTGTGGATAAGTATTGAGAGTTTGTGTAATTACCTCAAAGACCCCTTTGTTGGAAATCATACTCTATGACCGATCGTGGCATCACGATATCGTCACCGCCGTGATCGAGTGTGCGTTTAAATTTTAATGTAAAGCATTTCTTGTTTTTATTACAGCAGTTTGTAGCGTATTAGCTGCATCACAATCTAAATCTGGCTTAAGAAACGTTTGACGTTCTTCAAGGATCATCATCGCATTTTTAAGTAATGCTAGTAATTTGATATTAATTCTTTACATTTTCTTTTGAGAATGCAAAGATATATTAGTATTCGATGTATAGTTCACTAGTTATTTAAGTTTAATTAATCTCTGCTCTTGCGCAACTAAAACTCTTGGTAACACTTTATTCATTTGTTATTATTTATTATTATTATTTATGTAATTGAATTTTATTTACATCTTATTTTTTGATTATTATTATTGTTGTTATTATTTTTTATTTTATTTCTTTCTTTTTCTTATTTTGTGTGTGCGTGGGGTTTGGGGGTTCGGGTGAGTTGAGTAACAAAGCGGATATGACGAACAACATTATATCTGTCAATTAGTATTGGTGTGATAAGTAGTGAAGAATTTGCTGATGTAAAGAAAGGGAATGAAAATAGGAACGAAACATAAACGGAAAACAGACTTTGTAAAAAAAAAAAAGGTCAGGTGTGATGAAGCCTGACGTAAGGAAATAGGCGTTCGTCATCTTACCACCTTGGTCCCATTACTATTCATCTATCCACTACTTTGGGTTATAACTCTTTTGTTCCAAAACGGACATTCCTACAAAAAAAAAAATCTACAATGTATAACAGAATGTCGAATAGTTCGGTTATTAAAAAAATCGGCTCGTACCCCACTCCCTTTGTTCCCCCCTCCCCCCACCAACCCAACAACCCAACAAAAAAAAGTTCACTTGTAAAGTGCTCACAGAGAGGGTTTCTTTGGGTGTGAGTAGCATACATGTTACACTGCCGCAGCCACACGCAAGGTGTTGTTGATGGAAGACGCAGACAGACAAGAGTGTTTCCAGAAGAGTCTTTTATTTCTTGGTCATCGTAGGTCTAATAGGTTGGACACAACCAACCTACTAGCATGAACATACCAAATGGCAAAAATACCGGAGCTCGGTCTCTCGCTCCTCAGCTCTTTCTATCCATCTCTTTCTCTCTTCGTTGTGTGCTCTCTCGTTTTGGTGTCCCCCACCCTCCCTATATATATACACGTTCTGAAGGACATCGCCCTTTTGTTTCAATCAGAGTCAAAGGGACAATTACTGTCACCCACAATAGTCCACGCCTATTATGGTGACCAGCGTCCCTCTGTCCCAATCTGTCAAAGGGGACATTACTGTCGCCCATAATATCCCACCTCTGCTCTGGGCGACAGCGCCCTTTGACCCTAGCCGACCAGGGACCTGTTAAAGCCCCTCATAATTATTCTTGGTCAACAGGAGGCTGTATTCATCACTACTAAAGTGGGCTCATTATGTATTCATTAGTCCCAGCTCCCCGTTCGCTACTGTCCGCATCATGACCGCTAAAGTGAGCTTAAGGTATTTCCACTCGAAATTATCATTCATTAGTCCCAGCTTAGTAGGGCCGGCAACTTGTTAACTTTACGTGAGCTTGTGGTAGCTAAAGTGGACCGTGCCATTACCCTCTCCGTGCTCTGCCCGTGTTACTAAATTATACCCTCGTTATTTTCATATCAAGGGAAATTATAAAATTACCCGACCGTGATATTGGCCGTATACACTTATAGTGTAACATTTCCTCTCAAACCTCCCCGAAAAAAAGGAATATTAATTCACAGGATTCGTCTTTTTTTTTTTCATTACATAATATTCAGACCACAACATCATTTCAAACAATTAAACATGTTATCCATAAAATACATCATTTTCGGAATGACCGCTTATTTAAATCGGTCACTCCTTATTAAAAAAAAACATTGTTGTCCGGCGTAATCACGCCAATAAATGTTCACATCAAAATCGTCGACTCAGTTATGTCTTTGCACATGTGTTTGTTATTCTTCACGATCCTTCCTGGATCGCAACAGCGTTGATCCTTGGTTACCCCAACGACGGGAAAAACTTTACAACGTTCGAGGCGGGGAGTAACTGCACTCCTCCCTCCATCATCGGCGTTGAGTCCTTCGCTCTTGCGACGTCATTCACGTCCGCTGATTGCACAGCCGCCGAAATCAACGTAGGGACAGTGACCTCACGTTCACCCTTCTTGAGTCGTGATAGTATGGAGCCAAACCATGCGCTAGTTTTCTTCTTATATCGTATACACCCTACCCCAACTATGATCACTACAACTGTCCCTACGATACAACCAATGATGATCTGTTTCCATATCGCCCATTCTTGTTTTGGCTTAACGAATCGCATGCTCTGAAGTCGAGCAATTAGATGATCCATTAGCATTTCCTTAATTTGATCTAACTCTTTGGGCATAGAGATGAGATCGTAGTCTGTAGAGCGCTATGAAATGGTTTCCATCACATTATATTGGAAAAAGCATAGTTTTCCAGCCATCCTATCAATTTGTCTTCCACCTGATACTGGCTCTCTTGTTGGTAGTAAGGGGTTAGCATCAATCTATCACTAATAGCCGTACAGGATTCAATGAGGCGGATTAGCGATAATGGTGGGTTGAATTGTTGGTACGTGACCCCTTTACCGTGACTACTAATACTCATCTTTAGTGGACTATGATTACTAATGACCCATAGCCCATCCATTATATACCGTGCCATAGATAGCACTTTACCCAACTTGACCTTTGTTTGGCAGTGTGTTGCAATTACGTCTGAATTGTTTAAAAACAGCGCCGTAACACAAAACTGATTAATGTTCATAGGATATATTGCACTTCGAAACGCACAGAATCCTATCGAGGGTTTGGAACAAGCTTCAAGTTCAGCTTCCGTAAGGAACGCTAACCGCGTTCGTTGCGCATCTACTGCTATTGTTGTGGATTCTAAGTCATACGGAGCCGTCATTGATTCTGGCGCAGGCCGACCTGAATCTCCAGTTACTAATGGTACAGGTAAATTGTGTACATTATAAATTTCAAATTTCTCATTAAAATCGAGCAGTGGTATGGGTACAATCACTAGAATTCGTGAGTTTTCAAGAATGGTAGTACATGTAAGAAACTGATAAAATTTCCACAACTCTTTCTTTGGATCCCCAGGTAGATGTAGGGGTGATTCTAACCGTAATTCAATCTCCATTAACAACTTTCGAAGGTTATGCGGAGTAATCGTACTCGGAGCTAAACGTCCAAGAGATAACATATTCAACTGAATTTGAAGATGTTCAAAATAAATCGTCAGACGTTGTATCATCTGTTTAACTTCTTCAATTACCAAATCGATTTGAAGATAAGTCGAAACAAAGGTTTCTAACTCGTATATCTGCTTCTGCATTTCTTGCGTTACGTCTCTTAATTTCTGATCAAGTTGTGTCACACCTTCCATCAACTGATTAATTGCGTGTCTATTCTCCGAAATCTGAACCCACGAAGAATTTATTATGGTCAGACTTTCAGACACCACATGTGCCAATTCTTGTTGGTTATCTGCTAACACTTGTACATTTACTTGCACTGCTCTCAAATCCGATTCAGAAACAGTACCGAAAAGGAAATTGAGGGCTCTACATATAAACGGAATTAGTGACCTTCTTTTTTTGCCATACAATGTATTGTATTCTGCAAAACTCTCAGTGATTCCATTGCATGTATCTTTACTATCTTTAGTTCCTGACATAACTGTGCGAAGTTCTTCACGAACTGTTTCCTTTCTTCAAAATAATGCGCAATGATATTCCAAGTGCTGTTGGTAATACCTTGCACATCTTTATAGAGCTTATTGATCGCATTATGATATGGCTGTAGATCAATAACAAAAGTTACCAACCATCGCGACCTCGTCGTGGTAACTTCATCAAGTTTTTGAAATACAACATTGTGATTAATATTTAAACCCTGCGCTAGCCCCAATACTATCAGACTCAAGAAAAACCTCATCTTGTTGTTGTCTGCAACATACAAGATAACACCAGAGACTTATACCACTGTCTCTGACAAAACTCAAATCATGCTTCATGATTTACACATTACAATAGTCCTCTCTCAGATACCGTCTGATAGTCGCATTTCTAATTTGAAGCCTTCTTTGGCAGAAGAGTCAGTATTGCTTCAAGAATTTCCCTAACCCCGTTAGTCTGTAAACTAGGCTGAATCGAACGATTGTCGTCGATCTCCCCATCATCAGAACCGTCTCTGTGTCTGATGTGCCCTTGTTACAACTAACCTTTACTGCTGGGAGAGACCTTTTCTCTCTTGTTTTTAGGCGCTTTCTTAACTCCATTAACGGAACGTCCTCCTCGGATGAAGAATTCTCACGCTCTTTTCGCACCACCCTGGTCAGACTGTCTCCTTCGTTTTCTTGCCCTACTTCGTCACTGTCGCTATCAGATGATTCTGGAGCTACTACCTGTGTGGCTTTACGTAATGTTCTCCCCCTGGCTTTTGGAATAGGCCACTCGCTAATTTTGGCTATACGCAAGTGTTCAGCATGTGAACTGACCTCGGTGCCATCTAGTTGATGTCGTACCCTAAATGTTACAGGTGACAATTGTTCCACCACTCTATAGTGCGACCTCAACTTACTGTCTAACTTATTGTGTCTACGGTGATTACGAAGGTACACTGGATCACCGACCTTAATCTCGACAGGCTGTACACCTCTATTAGCATACTTGGCCCCCTTCTTCTGTGCTTTCCTAATTCGCCGATACACCTGGATGAAGGCCTTGTGTTGCTGCTCAAGCGCTATCTTGTGAAAATCTTCCCCAGCGTATTTTCTTCGGATTCTAAGGATGTTATCTAACGGTAGCACTGGATCGCGACCATACAGTAAAAAGAAAGGAGATTCCTGCGTAGTTTTCGAAACACAAACCCTATAAGCTGCTAGTACCTGGTTAATATGCACGTCCCATGTCGAAAAATCCTCTTGTATCTTTTTGGACACAATGTCGTTAAAAGTTCTGTAAAAACGTTCGACCTTAGCATTGGACTGTTGATGATAAAGACTGGTCATGACATGATCTATGTTCAGTTCTGCCAGCGTTTCTGCCATAACCCTATTCACATTCTCAGACCCATTTTCTGATACTATCTGCAATGGACAGCCATGTCTGGGTAGAATTTCTTCTACGAGCAGCTGTACCACTGACGGCGGCGTTTTATCTGGTACAGGGAACGCCTCTACCCAACCTGTCAGATGACAGATGAATGCTGTGACATAGCGATTCCCGCTAAGGGAGCGGTCAAACGGACCTGCCAAGTCCAATGACAACTTAGCGAATGGGTATGGTGGAATGTCCATTTCCTGTACGGGGGCCCTTTTCGTTTGTAACACTCTAGTCTGACAAATGACACACCCACTAACATATTCATACAGTTGTTTGTACATGTTAGGCCAGTAATACTTTCTACTGACTGTGTCATGAGTCTTTTCTATTCCTAAGTGACCATTTTCGTCATTGTACTGTTTGACTACGTACTCTACCAAGTGAGACGGAACATACAATCTGGCTACTGGTTCATCATCAGGATGAGACAAGAAATATAGAACATCCTCTATCAGCATGTACCTCGTATTGACTGTCATGGTTCCTTGTTCACTAATCAATAAGTCCTTTAAACGCACTATTTCAGAACCCTTCTCCTGTTCCTCAATAATATCAAACCCTGGAAGATCAACTTTTTCCAGCTTCTCGTCACACCCTGCCCTTACTGTACAACTAGCAAACTGCTTGGGTGTGAATTGGTTGGAGATTATGACTCCAATGACAAAAGCATTGTCATTGACCTCTCTGGTTAACTGTTCTTCTTCCTCATGCTCTGGCACGTGAGTACCACCCGGCATTCTAGATAATAAGTCTGCCAAAACATTTTGGGGACCTGGGATATATTCAATCGTACAATTATATCCCGAAATGCCTAGGGCCCACATCTGCACCTTCTTATTTTGCATTGGTCAATTAAGCAAATACTTAAGAGGCATGTGATCCGTGCGGATTACAAACTCCGCATTATGCAAATAGAGATTTAGCTTTTGAAGCGCATAATGGATCGCAAAAGCCTCTTTCTCTATTGTCGACCATTTTCTTTGGCTGGTACTAAGTTTATGGGATAGACAATAAATAGGTCTTTCTACCTTTGAGCCTGGGGAAATGTCTGAATCCTCATCACATTTTTGCGCGAGACATGCCGCTGGCATCCGTGTAAAGGATGTACGGACGCCGTGTATCTGGATAGGCTAACACTGGTGCTACGGCTAATGATTCCTTCATCAAATCAAACGCTTTCTAGCATTCCTCTGTCCAACTGAATCTCGCATATTTTCGTGTCAGTGCTATGATTGGTTCGGCCATCTGGGAGAAATTAGGAATCATTTATCTGTAAAACCCAATCATACCAATGAACAAACGGCACTCTCTGACACAGGTCGGAGCCGCCATAGCCCGAATGACTTTTACCTTTTCCTCATCCGGTTTTATCCCCTGGTTACTAATGACAAACCCTAAGTATTTGGTTTCTTCCTAAAAAAACTGACACTTCTTGAGTTCAGCTTCAGGTCATGCTGTCTCAATCGATCAAAGACTGTCTGAAGGTGACACAGATTGTTCTATTGTTTCTGAGACGATCAAATGTCATTGAGATAGGCACAGGCAAAACCTTGTAAACCGTCTAGCACGATATTCATAAGCATCATGAACAATCCCGGTGCTCCCACCAAACCAAAAGGCATTTTCGTGAATTCGAATAATCCCTTGTGACATGCAAATGCTCCTCTATCCCTACTCTCCTGATCCGCCATCTTGACCTGCCAGTAACCGGACTTAAGGTCCAGACTGGTATAATACTTGGCCTTTCCAAGTAGTGACAAAATGTCATCTATCAGCGGTAGTGGGTACAATGTTTTCTTTGTAATCTCATTCAGTTTTCCAAAAGTCAACACATAAACGTTTCGACCCATCCTTCTTGGATACAATCACTAAACTAAAACACCATGGGGACTGAGAACGTCTTATCACACCTGCCTGTAACATCTTTTTTAGAGCATTGTCAACAATCTCTCTATCTTGAAGCGGGATTCTATACGGTTTTATCCTAATGGGAGGATGATCGCAGGTATCTAGTTTCATCGTGACAGTGTCAGTAGCCCCTAAATCAAGGTCGCTATTCGCGAACAAAGTCTTGATTGTTCGTAATGGGCTCTGACACTACACCTTTCATCTTCTCCGGCACAATGACTTCCGTCAAGTCGACTGCCGATACCTGCCGATCAAACAACCCTATCTGTACTTCATGTACTTCCTGAACTGTTGTTACCTTCCCCACAACACAACCCCTTCTAACTCTATACGTCTTGTTTGTGTTGTTCACTATCAGTATGGGATACGTCTGGTGATTATTTTGCTTGACTACCGTGCTTGTCACTAACAGTCCCGGTTCTTGTGCTATGAATCCCTGGTCTGTTTCCGAAATCTCTACGTTTGTCTCTCTTGTAAAATACGGAGCATTCTTCATCTGTACCTGGAGTACTTCTGCCGTCTGAGGTTTTATCACTTTCGTCTTAGTCACTCTGACCAAAGACGAAATGTGGATGTCCTGTTCATAGGGCACATAAACACTTACGACTCTGAGTTTCTTCAAGTCAAAATAAATCCTCACCCCGTTTTGTCTAACCAGTCATTTCCCAAAATAAAGTTCCTGTTGAGCCCTGATACCACGTAGAACTTATGGTTAAACGTTTGCCCCGCTACCGTAAATTCTATTTCTGAACTCCCCAATACGTGTAAAGCTTCTCCACTAACTGACTGTAGCGAAACACCTCCCTTTCCTACCTTTGGCTTATGACTGAGTTTATCGTACGCCCCCTTGCTAATCAAAGACTCCTCGGCTCCCGTGTCGATCAAGCTACGAAATAGTTGCTTCCCAATTTTGAACACTATACACTTAGGGCTACCCGCTACATTAATGCTAAACAACTGACTCTTTCTACTTTTCCGGTCCTGCGTAACGGCTTCGTGTGCCGCAGAACCTTCTAGTTTTCCTGCCTCGACGGAAATATTCTTTGACCTTGTGACCGTCTATTTCCGGCCTTTCTACATTCTGGCTGAATGTGACCTCGTTCCCCACATTTCCAGCATTGAATTGGGGGACGCATTGTTTGCTGACCAACCGCCCCTATCACTCGGCAATTTCTTGCCTGGTGCCCTACTCTCCCGCATTTAAAACAATTACGGTGACGAGCATGGTCTACTTTCATAGCCTCTTCTCCACTCCTAGCTGTCGCTCTCGGCTGACTAACTGGCCGATTGTTTATCGTACGTTAGCTCAAACCTATGGCGGAGGTTTTCCTTCTGCATGGCCACCTGCCCGGCCCTATCTAATGTACTCGAGTTATCCCGCAGGACTTTCATCTTAAGAAAGTCGTGCGCCAATCCGTCAACAAAGAAATTGGTTAGTTGCCGTTGTACCACAGCAGCGCCCATCTGACTCGGGAAGGCTTCGCCGGCCAAAGTCATTAGGCGCTCTGCATACAGAGGCACACTTTCCTTCGGGTTTTGTTTCACCCGCTGTAGCAAAGCAAACGCATGATTTTCATCGGCGATTTCGCCGAACCTTACGGTTAGCTGCCTTTTCAATTCATCCCAATCCCCTGCCGCTTCCGTTTGTAAGAATCGATGGATAAAATCACTCACCACCCCCGAGCGTGCTTGATAAGCAATGATGGGGCGCCTGTTGAGGGCTTTTATTAGCACTGCATATTTGTCAATTTCTTTGATCCACTCCCTACATTTGGTAGGCTTTCCGTCAAACGTTCCTACCATCTGCCCTATACTCTGGGCGTTAATCGCCTGGCTCATTTCCTCTACTTTTTCGCCTAAAATCCTGAATACTTCCTCTGCCATTTTTGTTTATTTTTAAATTTAACAACAACACAACCCTAGCTAACTGATCTGGCTCCGCTATAAGACTCAACAAAGGTTAAACGAAAAAGTCACTTAACCCGTGATCCTTTCGGCTGTTGGTCTTTGAATGAGTCGCGGACGTCTGGTGGCTCGAACTCTGTTTTTTTTTTTTTTCCTTGACGTGGGCTCGAACGCTGCTTTACTTGAAGTGGGCTCGAACTCTGCTTTTCTTGAAGTGGGCTCGAACTCTGCTTTTCTTCATGTGGGCTCGAACTCTGCTTTTCTTGAAGTGGGCTCGAACTCTGCTTTTCTTGAAGTGGGCTCGAACTTTGCTTTTCTTGACGTGGGCTCGAACTCTGCTTTTCTTGACGTGGGCTCCAACTCTTCTCTTCTCTTAGGGTTGTTGGCTTGACTCTTCTCTTCTCTTTCTGGTCTGCTCTTCCACCCTTGCGTCGTTGGCTGTCGATTTGGTGCTGATAGTCTAGTTTTCTGTTGCTTCGTTGCTTTGTTTCTTCCCGTTCCGAGATCCTGGTCACGGCACCAAATAAGAAGATAAGGTAGTGTTACACTACCGCAGCCACACGCAAGGGGTTGTTGATGGAAGACGCAGCCAGACAAGAGTGTTTCCAGAAGAGTCTTTTATTTCTTGGTCATCGTAGGTCTAATAGGTTGGACACAACCAACCTACTAGCATGAACATACCAAATGGCAAAAATACTGCAGTTCGGTCTCTCGCTCCTCAGCTCTCTCTATCCATCTCTTTGTCTCTTCGTTGTGTGCACTCTCGTTTTGGCGTTTCCCCCCACTATATATACACGTTCTGGAGGACATCGCCCTTTTGTTTCAATCAGAGTCAAAGAGACAATTACTGTCACCCATAATAGTCCACGTCTATTATGGTGACCAGCGTCCCTCTGTCCCAATCTGTCAAAGGGGACATTACTGTCGCCCATAATATCCCACCTCTGCTCTAGGGGACAGCGCCCTTTGACCCTAGCCGACCAGTGACCTGTTACTGTCCCTCATAATTATTCTTGGTCAACAGGAGGCTGTATTCATCACTACTAAAGTGGGCTCATTATGTATTCATTAGTCCCAGCTCCCCGTTCGTTACTGCCCGCATCGTGACCGCTAAAGTGAGCTTAAATGTATTTCCACTCGAAATTATCATTCATTAGTCCCAGCTTAGTAGAGCCGGCCAATTGTCAACTTTACGTGAGCTTGTGGTAGCTAAAGTGGACCGTGCCATTACCCTCTCCGTGCTCTGCCCGTGTTACTAAATTATACCCTCGTTATTTTCATATCAAGAGAAATTATAAAATTACCCGACCGTGATATTGGCCGTATACGCTTATAGTGTAGCATACACCTGCAAAAGGAACTGGTTGGACTCACTGCACACGTTGCTGTCACAAACGTCTGCGGTTTTGCAAAAAGTTGACTTAGTGCCGCTGCAGTCCCCGCCAGTCGCCAGCTCTGAAATAAACACAACAAACAGGTATTTAGCAAAGAAAAAGTCTGTCACTAGAATTGGGGAAAGGGTAGTACACCACATGAATAATAGCATCGTCTTCTGTGGTGTAATCCCCGAGAGGGTCTGTCAGGGTGGTGTGTGTGTGGGGGGGTGGGGGATGGGGGGGGGGGCGTTTTTATAGTACATAGTACACCGCAAGTACACTTCTGAAAATCATATTAATTTCCTTTTGGAAATGCTAAAATATATTAGTGTTTGATGTATAGTTCACTAGTTATTTCAGTTCATTCAGCTACCAACTAACACCGTTTATGCTAGTTATATTGTCCGGCCGAAAGGTCTCGCTTGCTGGAAATTGATTGTTTTCTTGTAGTCACGTGATCTGCCTATTTAAGGCCGTGTAAATCTGCGGCGCACGTAGCGACTGACCATTGCGTAACACTATCACTATTCACGTCCAGTTATTCCCTCACTGTTTCGGAAATTGGACTGATGGTCGAGTCCCCTGCATGTAGTATACGGTCCATCCACCTGGAACACTCTCCGACTCTCTCTCCGTCAGAAACACTCTCTCTCCTCCTTCCAGTCTGCCCTCAAAACTCACCTCTTTCAACAGTCCAAGCACTATATCACCACACTCCCCACCCCAAGCTGACTGTCGTAATGTATTTCAGTATTTAAGGTACCTGAGTCGTTGTCGAAAGCGTGCGCATGCGTGCGCGAGTTGTGAGTGCGCGTTTAGATTTAAAATATTATAAGATAAGCAAATTATAAATACCGTAATTATTACTAATTATTATGTAGTGATTATTTTGTGTCATTTCGCTAGTCATTAAATTTCGTGATGCTTGATTTTTCTGAAGTTAATTATTGTCAGACCTTTAATTTTAAAAATTCAATTTTTGCTTATTTGGATAATATGTTGCGATCATTGTAAATTTGTAGTGGTTCCTCTTGTGTTTCTATTTGTTATGTGTTCGCAGATTGAGAATATAGTTTTGGATTGAGCATTATTACGATTTTCTGGATAACTATTGAGAGTTTGTGTAGTTTCTTCGAAAAACCCTTTCTTGGAAATTTAACCTCAAACTGGCGGAACAGTTGGTCAAATAAAGAAGAGGTCACGCATGCGCACTGGTTCGCTTTTGGGAACGCGGTCGTACGGTACACACCATGTGCTACTCGAGATCCTAATCTTTTTGTGGTTTTCCTTTGATCATTGATGGGATCTGCCTCAGATTTTCTGGTGATACACTGAGGTAGGATACAACCTTTTCTTTTCTTTCAGGATATTGCTGTTAACTCCGGGGATAGCGTTTCAAGAACTGTTTTCAGTTTACGCTTCTCGGTCAAGGTTCCCGCGGCATAGTTATGGCAGACCCTGCGGCAGGAACTAGTAAAACAAAACTGACTGTTAAAGAGAGCATTACACTGACAGACATTATGGCTTGCATGAAAGCTATCAAAAGCAGACTTTCAAGGTTAGAGCTGGACAGTTTTGACACTTCACAGGGTGAAGTAGAGTTTGAAAGTGACAGCGAGCGTGGTGACGCTACGATGGCGGGGATCAGGGATCCCAGTCAGATCGAGCCGGAGGCCGGCTCTGTGAGTGATGATCTGAACTTTACTGTCACACTGCCAGGGGCAGTTGAAGAATCCCATGGAGAAAATTCTTTGCTTGTCTTCCTTGTGGGGAAGCTGAAATGAATGCAGGATGCGTCGCTGTCAGAACTTCTCAAGAAGTACCCCATTCATGAGAATTGTAAAATACTGGCATCACCCACACTCAATGAAACTGTCAGAGTCAAATTGAATACGCAAGGAAAAATGACGTATCTAATGCAAATTGCACAAGCTGCGGCTGCAGCAGTGAAAGTGTCAGTGAATTTACATGAATTCGCTACGCGGACAGCTAAAGAGTCCAGGAATGTGCATAATAAGCTGCGGCTGCAGCAGTGAAAGTGTCAGTGAATTTACATGAATTCGCTACGCGGACAGCTAAAGAGTCCAGGAATGTGCATAATAAGCTGCGGCTGCAGCAGTGAAAGTGTCAGTGTATTTACATGAATTCGCTACGCGGACAGCTAAAGAGTCCAGGAATGTGCATAATAAGCATGTGGTTCAAGCAACCAATGAAAACCTCGGAATTCAGTGTTGGGACCTTTTCGCGTTTCTTGGAAACGCGGTGGAACAGGAAGTTTCCATTCGAACAATGTACCACTGAAATGCACAATTCGCTGCCGAAAGACATTCAGGGAATTGATATTACAAAAGTTAATAAGTAGGATTCAGAAAAGTTCCGGTGATGATGGGGGAAAAGCTATGAGGGCAGTGAGAGAACAACGGAATGCTAGCCAAAATGGCCACCGTTTCAAACACTATAAGATGCGAAATGCCGCGTTCTTCCAGTGCTATTTTAGGATAAGAAAATCGGGGCTTTCTTCGTCCGTTCCTTTCCCTCCCAGAAGGGGGGCGGACAGGCGTACCGAAAGTAAACGAAGCGCCCAGTGTTTCAGCTGCTCTGATACCAATGGAGATTACGGTGAGAAGGTTCTTTCAGTCATTGAATCTAAGAAAGCATCTTTGCACGAAGAAACCTATAAATTTCAAGCTGGGTAGATAATGTTGCATTTATAGCAGTGGAAAGAATTCACAACTGATCAAGACATCTTTAGATTAGTCCAAGGAGCAGTGATAGAGTTTTCAGAAATCCCACGGGAAGATAAAGAGCTTCATTTCACAGACGAGCGAACACAGGCTATAGAATTAGAAATGCAAGAGTTGTTAGGAAAAGGAGTTATTGTACCTTTTCAACCAATTGGAAGGATAGTATGTATCAGCGTTTTTTTTTTTTGTACGCCCAAAGAAAAACAAAAAGTTGAAAATGATTCTCATTTACTCTCAACATGAAAAAGCTAAATCAAGCTGTTGAATGTCATCATTTAAAAATGGAGACGTTTCAAAAAAAACATTACTTTGGTCGGGAAAAATTGCTGGTTTATTTCTCTTGACTTAAAAGACTCCTGCTATTCTGTACATGTTGATGAGAATCTCAAAATTCCTTAAAGTTCATGGGGAAAGCCCAGTGGTATATATTTAGAACTGTTTTTCAATGGTTTAGCTTGTTGTCCAAGACTGTTAACAAAATTATTAACCTTAAAGACTGGGTTTGCACATTTGCATAGACTTGGGGTTTTATCAACAGGTTCATTGATGACCCACGTTGTTGTGAGATTTTCAAGAAGAGTGTGCACACAATGTTGAGCAAACCATGACTTGTTTGCAAAAACCTCGGGTTTGTTCTACATACTAATAAATCATATGTGTGCCAACACAGTCTATTTCTTATCTGGGGTTTGAGATAAACTCAAGACACATGACTGTGCCTTTGACTGAAGAAAGGAAAGAGAAAATCTCAGATATGGTATCAACAATCCTTTGTCAGGACAACACAACTTTAAAGTGTAAAGAGTTGGCTAATTTGATATGTTTGGCAGTGGCTAACTCCCAGTTGTAAATACTAATCGTTGTACTTCATGAATATGGAGGATGATAAACTTAAAGCATTAGAAGTCAATGCTGGTACATTTCATGCTTTGGTTGTTATTTCATAAGATGCTCGGAAGGAATACTCTGATGGGAAACTAATATCAGCATTGCTAATAATGAATTAGAGGTAAAGGAACCTGTTTTCATTGTCAATTTAGATGCCTCATGGACTGGTTGGAGATGTTTCTGTAAAAACGGAAAAAAAAAACAGGGGAACATTGGACCTCAGAAGAATCCAGTCAGAGCATCAATGTGCTAGAACTGATGGCTGCAACGGTTGCCTTTCAGATATATGCAGCTGAGATGCATGATGTGCACATCAGACTTGTGTTAGACGATACAACAGCAGTTGCATGCATAAATAAATTGGGCACAAACCATTCACAAGCCTGTAATTCAGTAACTAGGCAGCTTTGGTTGTTTTGCAAAGAAAAAAATAATTGGTTTAGTGAAATTTACACTCCTGGTAAGGCTAATGTTGAAGCAGACGAGTACTCAAGACAATTAAACTTAGATGCAGAATGGCAGTTAAACCCTGACTTGTTAAAGGAGGCGCTGAGAGTGTTAAGGCTTGAGCCTGACATTGATCTCTTAGCTTCACGGGTCAACAGATAGCTTAAGGACTATGTGTCTTGCAGACCAGACCCAGAGGCGGCTGTTGTTAATGCATTTGATAATACTTGGGCTGATAAATCCCTTTATGATTTTTTTCACTTGTAGCCTCATTCCTCTATTTCTGAGGAAAATAATGAAAGACGAAGCGCGGGGACTTATAACATTAATAGTTCCAGACTGGCCAAGTCAATTCTGGTACCCACAACTGGCACGTCTACTCATGGAGCAGCCTGTACTGCTCTAGTCTAGGCAAGGCGAACCCTGCTGAGGATTTCAAATCAACTTCATTGCCTGCACAAATCTCAAATTACTGACTTGCAAGATTTCTGGCGTAGAACCAGAAAACAGGGCTTTTCATGCCAAAGTTTAAACAGCATGTGTTCTTCTTGGAGAAGTAATACCTCAAAATGCAACTTACATTCGCAAATGGAAAAGGTATGCGAGTAGACACAGTGTTGATCCACTTTTGCCATCTTTAAGTTTAACAGATGGAATACATTTTCTGGCATTCCTCTTCAAGACTGGTGCAGGGTACAGTGCAACTTGTATTGCAAGACCAGCTCTTTCAGATTTAATTGATTTAGTGATTGTGAGTCATTTGGGGGAAAACAAAATGGTAAAAAAGTTCATCAAGGGTGTTTATGAACTTAGACTCACTTTTCCAAAAATATGTAACTACATGGAATATTGATGTTGTGTTTGAAACTACATCAGATTCAGTACTAATGTCTCATGACAACTGTCACTCAAAGAATTGACACAAAACCTTGAGATATTAATTGCGTTGCTGTCAGGACAATGATGCCAGACTATTGCTAATCTTCCGATAGAATCTATACAAATCTCGGAGCAGTGTGTATGCTTTCACATTGTCTTTTGTGTTAAACAGTCTCATAAGTGCAGACATTTATCTCCTAATGAGCGGTTGGCATACACACGTGACTAAAGTGTGTACATTGTCAGTGTTAAATGACTATTTACATAGGACAGAGATCATACGCCACAATGCACGTCAACGTTTTCTTAAGCGTGCAAAACCCTCAAAGACTAGTGGGTCCAGAAACTGTATGCCGATGAATTCGGGAAGTTCTCATACGAGCTGGCATAGACACGCAACAATTTAGGGCACATTCAACTCGCACTGCAAGCACATCAGCAGCAGTCGGCCGTGGGCCTCCTGTTGATGCTGTAATGGAAGCGGCTGGCTGGGCCAGTGAGTCAAACTTCACCAAATTCTACAGTAGTCTCCTGTCCCTAACATGGGCCAAGCTCTGCTTGATGCTTATTTCTCAATGGCTGGGGGTGTTTAAAGTGAGTGTTATAGACTTACTTGAGTGCAAATTAGTTTGCACCCTAATGCCTCTCTAACAGCTCCATTTGAGCAACTGTTCCGCCAGTTTGAGGTTAAATTATGGTAACATGCGAGTACTTACCATGGAAGTATGAAGCACTGTTCTCAATTTGACTTAGAACTGAAGCAGGAACAGTTGTGTCAAATCCCACCCCTTTGTCTTACAGCAAGAGCCCTCCCACTGAGTTTAAATTATATTATTGGTTTATTGTAACATTAGTGTGCAAACTCTCTAAAGTGTAAACCAGTGCGCATGCGTGACCTCTTCTTCGTTTGACACATTTGATAATTAATTGTGTCGTACCGTTCTTTCTAAGCGTGTTTCTTTCTCCGTTGGGTACTTCTTTTCATTTGACACAACTGTTCCTGCTTCAGTTCTCGGTCAAATCGAGAACAGTGCTTCATACTTCCATGGTAAGTACTCGCATGTTCCCATAATTATACTCTATGACCGATCATGGCATGACGATAGCGTCACCGCCATGATCGAGTGTGCGTTTAAATTTTAATGTTAAGCATTTCCTGTTTTGATTACAGCAGTTTGTAGCGTATTAGCTGCGTGAGAATCTAATTCTGGCTTAAGTAGAGTTAGACGTTCTTGATGCATCAGGATCGCATTTTTAATTTATGATTGCAATTTTGATATTAATTCTTTAAATTTCCTTTTGACAATACTAAGGGATATTAGTATTCGATGAATAATTCATTAGTTATTTCAGTTTAAATAGTCCCTGCTCTTGCGCAACTAAAACTCTTGGTAACACTTTATTCATTTGTTTATTATTCATTATTATTATTATTGATTTGAAATTTATTTACGTACTTATTTATTTTTCTATTATTGTTATTATTTATTTATTTTATTTTATATATTTTTCTTCTTTTTTTGTGTGGGGGTGGGTTGTGGTGAGTTGAGTAACGAGGCGGATATGTCGAACAACATTATATCTGTCAATTAGTATTAGTGTGATAAGTGGTGAAGAAAATGCGTATGTAAATTGGAAAGGAAAAATGAACTAAACATGAACGGTAAATAGACTTTGTGAAAAAGGTCAGGTGTGATGAAACCGGACGGAAGGAAATAGGCGTTCGTCGTCTTACCACCTTGGTCCCATTCCTTATCATCTATCCACTACTTTGGGTTATACATCTTTTGTTCCAAAACGGACTTGCCTACAAAATAATCTACAATTTATAGCAGAATGTCGTATAGTTAGGCTGTAAAAAACATACGGCTCAAACTCCTCCCCCTTTCTCCATCCCCTCCCGGCCCCGCACACCCAACCAAACAATATTAACTTGTTGAGTGCTCTCAGAGTGGGTTTTTCTGGGTCTGAGTAGCATACACCTGCAAAAGGTACGGGTTGCACTCACTGCACACGTTGCTCTCACAAACGTCTGTGGTTTTGCAAAAAGTTGACTTATTGCAGCTGCAGTCCCCGCCAGTCGCCAGTTCTGAAACAAACACAACAAACAGGTATTTAGGAGAGAAAAAGTCTGTCACTAGCATTGGCGGAGGGGTAGTACACCACATAAATAATAGCATCGTCTTCGTGGTGTAATCCCAGAGAGGGTCTGTCAGCGTGGTGTGTGTGTGTGTGTGTGTGTGTGTGTGTGTGTGTGTGTGTGTGTGTGTGTGTGTGAGAGAGAGAGGGGCGGGTAGGAAGGTAGGGGGGGGGGGTTGTTATAGTACATAGTGCACGCAAGTACTTGCTACTGGACACCGTGACAGAGGGGCACCAAAGAAGAGATACAAAGACTGTCTCAAGAAGTCACTTAGTGCCTGCCAAATCGACCACCACCAGTGGTCTTCGCTTGCTGCGGACCGTGACACCTGGCGCTCCACCATTTACAAGGCAGCTGTCTCCTTTGAGGACTCTCACAGAGCTAGCTTTAAGGACAAGCGGCTCAGGAGAAAAAACAGAGATGCCGCAGCTCAGAACCCTGGCCATACCTTCCCCTGCAGCCACTGGGGTCGAACCTGCCTGTCTCGGATTGGCCTCCGCAGCCACGAACAAGCCTGCAGACGTCGTGGGCAACTCCTATAAAATCTTCGTTCGCGAAGTCAAGCCTAGAGAGACACGCAAGTACACTTCTGAAAATCCTACTAATTCTCTTTCGGAAATGCTAACATTTATTAGTGTTTGATGTATAGTTCACTAGTTATTTCAGTTTATTCATCTTTCAACTAACACAGATTTTGCTAATTTTATTGTCCGACCGAGCAATATCGCCAGCTGGAAGTTGATTGTTTTCTTGTAGACAGGCGATCTGCCTATTTAAGGCCGTGTATACCTGCGGTGCACGTAGCGACTGACCATTGGGTAACACTATCACTATTTACGTCGAGTTATTCCGTCACTGTTTCGGAAATTGGACTGAGGGTCGAGTGCCCCGCATGTAGTAATTATTTTGTGTCTTTTTGCAAGTGATGGAATTTCGTGATGCTTGATTCTTCTGACGTTCATTATTGTCAGACATCTCATTTTAAAAATTCTGTTTTTGCTTTTTTGGATAATAATTATGTTGCTATCATTGTAACTTTGTAGTGGTTCCTCTTGTGTTCCTATTTGTTTTGTATTCAAAGATTGGGAATATAGTTTCGGATTGACCAATTTTACTATTTTGTGGATAACGATTAAGAGATTGTGAAGTTTCTTCGAAGACCCCTTTGTTGGAAATCATACTCTATGACCGATCATGGCATGACGATAGCGTTACTGCCATGATTGAGTGTGCGTTTAAATTTTAATGTTAAGCATTTCTTGTTTTAATTACCGCAGTTTGTACCGTATTAGTTGCGTCAGAATCTAATTCTGGTTTATGTAGAGTTTGACGTTTTTGATGCATTTGAATCGCTTTTTTAATTAATGCTAGTAATTTTGATATTAATTCTCTAAAATTTCGTTTGAAAATGCTAAGATTATTATTATTCGATGTATAGTTAACTAGTTAGTTAGTTTAATCAGGCTCTGCTCTTGCGCAACTGAAACTCTTGGTAACACTTTATTCATTTGTTTATTATTCATGTGGCAGTTGATGAAAACGATCGCCTTGTTCTATACCTGCGTATTTCTCTCTGGGCTGGCGATTGGGTGCCTGACAGGCGGGGGCAGGGGATCTAACTGTTTGTCTGTCCAGCGCTGTGATTCCCCTTGGTTTGTATACAATGTGGCAATGGGCAGATGTTCACATCTGCACGGGACATAGACGACCCCGCCCTTAAAAAGTCCCCTGCTGCCTTGCAGGTTAGGTTTTGGATAACCAATGGCTAGGGTGCTAAAACAACACCTGATTGGGTGTATCAACTTCATTGATAAAGTCACCACTCAGGGCGAAAGAGTCCCATGAGGGTCTCATCGGCCACGTGTCCAGGACCAAGGCGAGTCACAAGTTATGTGGAGTGTCGGTTGTTGTTAACAGCCTGGAGAGGGATGGGCTCCGCCAGGTTCTTTTGCCCAAGACACACCACATGCAATGACAACCTTACCTCAATCCATACCGGATCGGTCGTTGCCGGGAACTAGGTCCGCGCCTTCTGTCTTGCGCCAGGGCACATGTGTTAAGTGTGTTACGGGTGCACCATCACCATCAAACCTCCGTGCCAGAAACAACATCAGCATTGCCACTTGGAAAGTCAGAACATTACGAACGCCTGGAAAGGTAGAGGAACTGACACATGAAATGAACAGATACCATGGGACCAACCTAGGACTTTGCTAAGTACGATGGAAGAACCTTGGGAAAACATCAACTCAGGAAGACCTGTACTACAGAGGCAGAGAAGACAAACACGAACAGGGTGTTGGATTTCTCGTCCACAAGGACATCGAAAACACCGTCATGAGTTAACGGCCAGTCTACAGTAAATGTATCACCGGTCACCATACGTTTGAGCGCAACCCAATTTAATATCACCATTGTACAAGTTTACGCCCGAACAACAGAATATGGCGATGAGGAAATAGAAAACTTCTATGACTAACTGCAAGAAGTTCTGGACCAGACCCCCAAGAAATACATTCTTGTGGTGCAGGGAGACGGGAATGCCAAAATAGGAGAGGATGCTGCTAGGAACTTGAAAGGCACATGCGGACGCTTCTGCAATGCAGAGAACAACGACAGATGCATTAGAGTCCTAGAATTTGCCATTTCAAATGAGTTAAAGCTGGTGAATACGTTTGGCCCGCACAAAGCATCCAAAAGGTGGACATGGCACAGCCTGAACGGAGAGCACCATAACCAAATTGACTACATCATGATGAAGAGACGCTTCTAAACCAGTGTGAACATTGCCAAGACAGGAAGTTTTCCAGGAGCAGACATTGGAAGCGAACATGACTTAGTGATGATGACCTTCCGACTCCGCCTAAAGAAGGTCAACAAGCAGGGTCCCACCGGAATCAAGTTTGACCTCGAGAAGCTGAAAAACCCAGAGGTAGCGGAAGCCTTTCAGGCAAAGATAGGAGGAAAATTTGCACCACTGCTACTTCTAGGTGCAGAAGACACGGATGTGGACACACTGATTAACACATTTAACACTGTTGTAACCCAAACAGTCAGTAAGATCCTTGACAAACACCGACAAACAACGAAACCTTGGGGGTTACAGCTGACATCTTTGTTCTATGTGACAAGCGTCGAGAATTAAAGAAAAAGAAATCAGAGGTAGAAGGAGCTAAACAATAAAGGAAAAATTAACCAGGATAACAAGAAAAGCATGAAAAAGGCAATGAATAAGTGGATTGAAGATCAATGTAAACTCGTAGAAAAAAAATCTTCACAAAAATAATCGCAAAAAGCATACGAGCTGGTGAAATACCTCATCAGTGTAAAACAAGGACGCTCCTCAATCATTCAAGATAGCGAAGGTAACTGTCTTACGAAAGACCAAGACATACTAAAGAGATGGACAGAGTACTGCTCAGATTTGTGCAACTACCGAGCTGCAGGGGACCCAGGCATACTTGTCAACCCACCCGTGACCAACAATGACAACTATCCCATCCTCCGAGAAAAGGTAGACTGTAGAGTCTGCAGTGAAGTCGCTGAAAAAAAGGGGATGGCAGCTGGAGCAGACAACATCCCTGCAGAGCTAGTCCAAGAAGGGGGAAAAGACACGATAAGCGCCTTACTAACAATCTGCAATAAGATCTGGCAGTCAGGGGATTGGCCCACACCATGGACCCAAGGCAACTTACATCAATGCCAGAACTATCGCACCATCAGTCTTATATTCCCACCCAAGCAAAGTCATGTTAAAGATCCTACTGAACAGGCTGAAGCCACAGGCATAGGAAATCATAGCTGAGGAACAGGCAGGCTTGAGACCACAGCGCTGCACAACTGAGCAGATCTTCAACCAGCGAGTTCTATGTGTACCTTCAGCACTAGCAGGACCTCTATCATGTCTTTGTGTATTTTAAAACAGCGTTTGACAGGGTGTGGCATGCATTCCTTTGGTCCACCATGAAGCTATACAACATCAATGCCAACCTGACCAAAGTCATAGCAAACCTTTAAAACAAGGCCACTAGCGCAGTCAGCTTCAACGGCAACATAGAAAACTAGTTTAGGACTACAGTTGGAGTCAGTCAATGCTGCTTCCTCTCACCTACTCTTTTCAACATCTTCCTGGAAAGAATTATGACGGACGCGCTGAAAGATCATGAAGGAACTGTCAGTTTTGGAGGCAGAACAATCACAAACTTGCACTTTGCGGACGACATTGATGGCCTTGCAGGAACAGAGAAGGAGCTAGCTCGGCTGGTGGAAAAGCTGGATAATACAGCCATTGCATATAGGATGGAAATCAGTGCAGAGAAGACCAAACTGGTGACCAATAACGCCAGTGGCATTGGCACTGAAATCATGGTTAGAGGCCAAAAACTGGAAACAATTAAGAAATTCAAATAATTAGGAGCCATTGTGACAGATGAGTGATCAAAACCAGAAATACTGTCGAGGATTGCGCAGACAACAACAGCACTGACAAGATTGAAGACCATAATGAATCATATGAAAGGACAGAAACATCACACTCTGCTCCAAGATCAGAATGATGTGCTCCTTAGTCATCTCAGTGTTCTTGTATGCCTGCGAGTCATGGACCCTCACAGCAGACTTTGAAGGGAGGATACAAGCCACTGAAATGAGATGGTTTGAAGGATGCTTGGCATTTCATACAGAGATCACATCACAAAGGAAGAAGTGGGAATCAGAATCAGGCAAGCCATCGGGCCCTATGAAGACTTATTAGCCATTGTGCGAAAACGCAAACTGAAGTGGTTTGGGCGTGCCACGCGTTCAGCACGGCTTACCAAAACAACCCTGCAAGGCTCTGACAGAGGAAAAGATAGGAGGACAATATCTCAGAGTGGACAGGACTGAAGCTGGGCGATACGCTGAGAATGGCGAAGAACAGAGAGGAATGGAGGGAGCTGGTTGCCAAGACATTAGTGGTGACCCAACGGTCGGCAAGACAACGGGATATAGATAGATAGATAGATTATTTATTATTATTATTTATTTATTTGAATTTTATTTACTTATTATTTATTTGTTTATTATTGTTTTTAATATTTTTTATTTTCTTTCTTTGTGTGTGTGTGTGGGGGGGGGGAGGGGGGAGTTGGTGGAGAAAATGCATATGTATAGAGAGGGAAAGAAAATAGGAACTAAACATCAACGGTAAACAGACTTTGTAAAAAAAAGGTCAGATGTGATGAAGCCTGACGTAAGGAAATAGGCGTTCGTCGTCTTACCACCTTGGTCACATTTCTATTCATCTTTCCACTGCTTTGGGTTATAAATCCTTTGTTCCAGAACGGGCATGCCTACAAAATAATCTACGATTTATAGCAGAATGTAGAATAGTTCGGTTGTAAAAAGAAAAATCGGGAACCTACCCCTACACTTCTGTTCCCCCCTCCCCTCCCCCCACCAACCCAACCAAACAAAGTTCACTTGTGTAGTACTCCTAGAGTGGGTTTTTCTGGGTCTGAGTAGCATACAGCTGCAAAATACGCTGGTTGCACTCACTGCACACGTTGTTCTCACAAACGTCTGCGGTTTTGCAAAAAGTTGAGTTAGTGCCGCTGCAGTCCCCGCCAGTCGCCAGCTCTGAAACAAACACAACAAACAGGTATTTAGGAGAGAAAAAGTTTGTCACTAGCATTGGCGGAGGGGTAGTACACCACATCAATAATAGCATCGTCTTTGTGGTGTAATTCCTGAGACGGTCTGTCTGGATTGTGTTTGTGCGTGTGTGTGGGGGGGGGGGGGGGGAGGGGGGGGGGGGTTATGGTACTTAGTACACCGCAAGTACACTTCTGAAAATCGTATTGATTCCCTTTCGGAAATGCTAACATTTTTTAGTGTTCGATGTATAGTTCACTAGTTATTTCAGTTCATTCAGCTTCCAACTAACACAGATCTTGCTAATTTTATTGTCCGTCCGAGCGGTATCGCCTGCTGGAAGTTGATTGTTTTCTTGTAGTCACGTGATCTGCCTATTTAAGGCCGTGTAAATCTGCGGCGCACGTAGCGACTGACCATTGCGTAACACTATCACTATTCACGTCCAGTTATTCCCTCACTGTTTCGGAAATTGAACTGCGGGTCGAGTGTCCCGTATGTAGTGATTATTTTGTGTTCTTTTGCTAGTGATGAAATTTCCTGATGCTTGATTCTTCTGAAGTTCATTATTGTCAGACTTCTCATTTTAAAAAGTCAGTTTTTTTGCTTATTTGGATAATATGTTGCGATCATTCAATCTGTGTAGTGGTTACTCTTGTGTTCCTATTTGTTATGCGTTAGATGATAGAGTATATAGTTTCTGATTGACCATTATTACTATGTTGTGGATAACGATTGAGAGTTTGTGTAATTTCTTCGAAGACTCATTTGTTGGAAATCATACTCTATGACCAATCGTGGCATAACGATAGCGTCACCGCCATGAACGATTGTGCGATTAACTTTTAATGTTAAGCATTTCGTGTTTTGATTACCACAGTGAGAATCTAATTCTGGCTTAAGTAGAGTTAGAAGTTCTTGATGCATCACCATCGCTTTTTTAATTTCTGATTGTAATTTTTATATTAATTCTTTCTTTTTTTTTTTTGAGAATGATAAGAAATATTAGTATTCGATATGTAGTTCACAAGTTATTTAGTCTCTGCTCTTGCGCAAAGTGAAACTCTTGGTAACACTTTATTCATTTGTTTATTATTCATTATTATTATTTATTTCTTTGAATTTTATTTACGTCTTTATATATGTGTTTTTTATTGTTGTTATTATTTATTTATTGTCTTTCTTTCTTTTTTTTTTCTTTTTGTGTGTGTGTTGGGGTGTGGATTGAGTGTCGCGGCCGATATCTCCAACAACATTATATGTGTCAATTAGTATTAGTGTGATAAGTGGTAAAGGAATTGCATATGTAATAATAATAATAATAATAATAATAATAATAATAATAATAATAATAATAATAATAATAATAATAATAATAATATAATAAAGAGCATTTATATCGCGCTGAATCCACAGGAGCAGTGTAAAGAGAGGGAAAGAAAACAGGAACAAAACATGAACGGTAAACAGACTTTGTAAAAAAGGTCAGATGTGATGACGTCGGACGGAAGGACATAGAAGTTCGTCGTCTTACCACCATGGTCCCATTCCTATTCATCTATCCACTACTTTGGATTATAAATCTTTTGTTCCAAAACGGACATGCCTACAAAATAATGTACAATTTATAGTAGAATGTCGAATAGATCGGTAATTAAAAAAAAATTCGGTTTGTACTCCCACCCCCTTTGTCCCCACTCACCCGCCCCCCCCCCCCCTCCCACCAACCCAACCAAAAAAAGCTTACCTGTGGACTGCTCCCATAGTGGGTTTTTTTCGGTCTGAGTAGCATACACCTCCAAAAGTTGCGGGCTGCACTCACTGCACACGTTGCTCTTACAAAAGTCTGCTGTTTTGCAAAAAGTTGACTTAGTGCCGCTACAGTCCCCGCCAGTCGCCAGCTCTGAAACAAACACAACAAATAGGTATTTAGGAGAGAAAAAGTCTGTCACTAACATTGGTGGAGGGGTATTACATCATCTGAATAATAGCATCGTCTTTGTTTTGTAATCTCCAGGGGGTGTGTCTGGGTGGTGTGTGTGTGTGTGTGGGGGGGGGGGGGGTGGAGGGTGGGGTAGGGTGGGGGGGGTGTTGTTATAGTATATAGTACGCCGCAAGTACACTTCTGAAAATCCTATTAATTCCCTTTCGGAAATGCTTAAAAAATGTAGTGTTCGATGTATAGTTCACTAATTTTTTAAGTTTATTCAGCTACCAACTAACACAGTTTTTGCTAATTTTATTGTCCGGCCGAGCGGTATCGCCTGCTGGAAGTTCATTGTTTTCTTGTAGACACGCGATCTGCCTATTTAAAGCTGAGGTGCAATGAGAAAAACCTGCCCAGCGCGTGTTTTAAAAAGACTCTACAGGACCCAGCTTGGGCCCTGCCCCTAAGTGGGTCAAATCGGTTCGTAACTCAGTTGACGGAGTTGGCAACTGCGTATCCCGAGCTTGCAAAACTCTCGGAAAACGACAGACCACTTCCTGTTGCACGAAAATCATCGCGATCAGCAGATCGGACAACAGCAGACTATACTGTGACACTTTGAAACTGACCGACAGCCACGGATTTTACGCGCTGGGGACTATGATGGCAGAATGTACGGCTGTACATGCTGTAAGTATGACTCCTGACACTTTGTAGTTGTGAACGAATTTTTTCAACACGTACATCCAGTCCAATATAGGCTAATATAAATAAATAAAGAACCATTTTTATGTACAGCCAACACAGTAAATTTGGATGTGAGAGAGAGAGAGAGAGAGAGAGAGAGAGAGAGAGAGAGAGAGAGAGAGAGAGAGAGAGAGAGAGAGAGAGAGAGAGAGAGAGAGAGAGAGAATCGATTATTTACATAGATGCCAAAAGATACAAGGTCGCCATGGGTCAAGCTGATTTTTAGTAGCTGCCCTTCGTATGGAGAATAAAAATTTGCTGTAGGCCACTCCAGATGAAAAGATATAACAATAAACCAAGGAGTACTAAAGTCTTTAGTACTCCTTGCAACAAACACAAAACGACAAATAACCCCTTCCTCCTCAGTCACCCTTCCGATATCAAATAAAACTTCAGGCTGTGCTGTGTAACTTACGGATAGCTCGCCCTGGTCCATATCCAGTGTGCGTCCAGGCAAGACACAAAATGGCCTGCTCTGTCCGTCGGGTGGTCGAGTGTCGTCTGCTACTGTTGATATCAGTAAAAATTTCGCTGATTTAAAACAGTGATCGCGGTGCGCACTCGCTGCATACAGGAAGTGGCCTGTCTTTTTCACGGGAGTTTTGCCAGCACGATAAACTCTCTCTCTCTCTCTCTCTCTCTCTCTCTCTCTCTCTCTCTCTCTCTCTCTCTCTCTCTCTCTCTCTCTCTCTCTCTCTCTCTCTCTCTCTCTCTCTCTCTCTCTCTCTCTCTCTCTCTCTCTCTCTTTCTCTCTCACATCCAATTTACTGTGTTGGCTGTACATCACAATGCTTCTTTATTTATTTATATTAGCCTATATTGGACTGGATGTACGTGTTGAAAAAATTCGTTCACAACTACAAAGTGTCAGGAGTCATACTTACAGCATGTAGAGCCGTACATTCTGCCATCATAGTCCCCAGCGCGTAAAATCCGTGGATGTCGGTCAGTTTCGAACGGTGTCACAGAATCGTCTGCTGTTGTCCGATCTGGTAATCGCGATGATTTCCGTGCAACAGGAAGTGGTCTGTCGTTTTCCGAGAGTTTTGCAAGCTCGGGATACGTAGTTGCCAACTCCGTCAACTGAGTTACGAACCGATTTGACCCACTTAGGGGCAAGGCCCTAGCTGGGTCCTGTAGAGTCTTTTTAAAACACGCGCTGGGCAGGTTTTTCTCATTGCACCTCAGCTTTAAGGCCGTGTAAATCTGCGGCGCACGTAGCGACTGACCATTGCGTAACACTATCACTATTCACGTCCAGTTATTCCCTCACTGTTTCGGGAATTGGACTGATGGTCGAGTGCACCGCATGTAGTGATTATTTTGTGTCATTTTGCTAGTGATGAAATTTCGTGATTCTTGGTTCTTCTGAAGTTCATTATTGTCAGACCTCGCATTTTAAAAATTCTGTTTTTGCTTATTTGGATATTATGTTGCGATCATTGTATTTGTGTAATGGTTCCTCTTGTGTTCCTATTTGTTATGTGTTCGAAGATTGAGAATATAGTTTCGGATTGACCATTATTACTATTTTGTGGATAACGATTGGGAGTTTGTGTAGTTTTCTCGAAGACCCCTTTGTTGGAAATCATACTCTATGACCAATCGTGGCATGACGATAGCGTCACCGCCATGATCGAGTGTGCGTTTAAATTTTGACGTTAAGCATTTCGTGTTTTGATTACAGCAGTTTGTAGCGTATTAGCTGCGTGAGAATCTAATTCTGGCTTAAGTAGAGTTAGAAGTTATTGATGCATCAGCATCGCTTTTTAATTTCTGATTGTAATTTTGATATTAATTCTTTAAATTTCCTTTTGAGAATGCTAAGATGGATTAGGATTTGATGTGTAGTTCACTAGTTTTTTAAGTTTAATTAGTGACTGCTCTTGCGGAATTGAAAATCTCGGTAACACTTTATTCATTTGTTTATTATTCATTGTTATTATTATTTATTTATTTCAATTTTATTTACGTATATATTTATTTGTTTATTATTGTTGATATTATTTTTTATTTTCTTTCTTTCTGTTTCTTCTTTTATTGTGTGTGTGGGGGTGGGAGATGGGGGGTGGTTTGAGTGACGGAGCGTAATATGTCGAACAACATTATATCTGTCAATTAGTGTTTGAGTGATTAGTGGTGAAAAAATTGTATATGTAAAGAGAGGGAAAGAAAATAGGAACAAAACATGAACGGTAAACAGACTTTGTGACTAAGGTCAGGTGTAATGAAGCCGGACGGAAGGAAATAGGCGTTCGTCGCCTTACCACTTTGGTCCCATTCCTTATCATCTATCCACTACTTTGGGTTATAAATCTTTTGTTATAAAACAGACATGCCAACAAAATAATCTACGATTTATAGCAGTATGTCGTATAGTTCGGCTGTAAAAAAAATTATGCTCCTACTCCTCCCCCTTTGTGCCCCCCCCCCCCTCCTCCTTTTTGGCCCCCACACACCCAACCAAAAAAAAAAAAAAAAAAAAATTCTGGAGTACTCCCAGAGTTGGTTTTTCTGTGCCTCAGTAGCATACATCTGCAAAAAGTACAGGTTGCACTCACTGCACACGTTGCTCTCACAAACGTCTGCGGTTTTGCAGAAAGTTGACTTAGTGCCGCTGCAGTCCGCGCCAGTCGCCAGCTCTGAAACAAACACAACAAACAGGTATTTAGGAGAGAAAAAGTCTGTCACTAGCATTGGCGGAAGGGTAGTACATCACATAAATAATAGCATCGTCTGCGTGGTGTAATCCCCGAGAGGGTCTGTCTTGGTGGTGTGTTTGTGGGGGGGGGGGGGGGGGAGGGTTGTTATAGTATATAGTACACCGCACTTACACTTCTGAAATTCCTATAAATTCCCTTTCGGAAATGCTAACATTTATTAGTGTTCGATGTATAGTTCACTAGTTATTTCAGTTCATTCAGCTTCCAACTAACACAGATTTTGCTAATTTTATTGTCCGTCCGAGCGGTATCGCCTGCTGGAAGTTGATTGTTTTCTTGTAGTCACGTGATCTGCCTATTTAAGGCCGTGTAAATCTGCGGCGCACGTAGCGACTGACCATTGCGTAACACTATCACTATTCACGTCCAGTTATTCCCTCACTGTTTCGGAAATTGAACTGCGGGTCGAGTGTCCCGTATGTAGTGATTATTTTGTGTCCTTTTGCTAGTGATGAAATTTCGTGATGTTTGATTCTTCTTCTTGAATTTATAAATTCTCTTTTTGCTTATTTGTATAATATGTTCCTATCATTGTAACTTTGTAGTGGTTCATCTTTTGTTCCTATTTGTTATGTGTTCAAAGATTGAGAATATAGTTTCGGATTGACCATTATTACTATATTGTGGATAACGATTGAGAGTTTGTGTAGTTTCTTCGAAAACCCCTTTGATGGAAATCATACTCTATGACCGATCATGGCATGACGATAGCGTTACTGTCATGATTGAGTGTGCGTTTAAATTTTAATGTTAAGCATTTCTTGTTTTGATTACCTCAGTTTGTACCGTAATAGTTGCGTCAGAATCTAATTCTGGCTTATGTAGAGTTTGACGTTTTTGATGCATTTGAATCGCTTTTTTAATTAATGCTGGTAATTTTGATATTAATTCTGTAAATTCCTTTTGAACATGCTAAGATATATTAGTATTCAATATATATATAGTTGACTAGTTATTTAAGTTTATTCAGTCTCTGCTCTTGCGCAACTGAAACTTTTTTCATTTGTTTGTTATTTATTATTATTATTTTTTTATTTGAATTTTATTTACTTATTTATTATTTGTTTATTATTGTTGTTATTATTTATTTACTTTCTTTCTTTTTTTTCATTTTTTGTGTGTATGGGTGAGGGGGGGGGGCAGAGTGACGAGGCGGATATTACGAACAACGTTATATCTATCAATTAGTATTAATGATGTGAAGAAATTGCATATGTAAAGAGAGGGAAAGAAAATAGGAACAAAACATGACGGTAAACAGTCTTTGTGAAAAAGGTCAGGTGTGATGAAGCCAGACATAAGGAAATAGGCCTTCATCGCCTTACCACCTTGTTCCCACTCCTATTCATATATCCACTACTTTGGGTTATAAATCTTTTGTTCAGAACGGACATGCCTACAAAACGATCTACAATTTATAGCAGAATGTCGAATAGTTCGGCTGTAAAAAAAGAAAATCGGGAACCTACCACTCCCCTTATGTCCCTCTCCCCTCCCCACCAACCCAACCATACAAAGTTTACTTATGGAGTAATCCGAGAGTGGGTTTTTCTGGGTCTGAGTTGCATACATCTGCAAAAGGTACGGGTTGCACTCACTGCACACGTTGCTCTCACAAACGTCTGTGGTTTTGCAAAAAGTTGACATAGTGTAGCTGCAGTCCCCGCCAGTCGCCAGCTCTGAAACAAACACAACAAACAGGTATTTAGGAGAGAAAAAGTCTGTCACTAGCATTGGCGGAGGGGTAGTACACCACATGAATAATAGCATCGTCTTTGTGGTGTAATTCCGAGTGGGTCTGTCTGGTGTGTGTGTGTGTGTGGGGGGGGGAATGTTAAAGTACTTAGTACACCGCAAATGCACTTCTGAAAATCCTATTAATTCCCTTTCAGAAATGCTAAAATTTATTAGTGTTCGATGTATAGTTCACTAGTTATTTCAGTTTATTCAGCTATCAACTAACAGGGTGTTTGCTAATTTTATTGTCCGGCCGAGCGGTATCGCCTGCTGGAAGTTGATTGTTTTCTTGTAGTCACGTGATCTGCCTATTTAAGGCCGTGTAAATCTGTGGCGCACGTAGCGACTGACCATTGCGTAACACTATCACTATTCACGTCCAGTTATTCCCTCACTGTTTCGGGAATTGGACTGATGGTCGAGTGTCCCGTATGTAGTGATTATTTTGTGTCCTTTTGCTATTGATTAAATTTCTTGATGCTTGGTTCTTCTGAAGTTCATTATTGTCAGACCTCTTATTTGAATAATTCTGTTTTTGCTTATTTGGATAATATGTTGCGATCATTGTATCTGTGTAGTGGTTACTCATTTTGTTATGTGTTCGAAGATTGAAAATATAGTTTCGGATTGACCATTACTACTATTTTTTTTTTTTTTGGATAATGATTGAGAGTTTGTGTAGTTTTTTTTTTTTTTTTAAAGACTCCTTTGTTTGGAAATCATATTCTATGACCGATCGTGGCATGACGATAGCGTCAACGCCATGACCGAGTGTGCATTTAAATGTTAATGTTAAGCACTTCGTATTTTGATTACAGCAGGTTGTTGCGTATTAGCTGCGTCAGAATCTAATTCTGGCTTAAGTAGAGTTAGAAGTTCTTGATGCATCAGCATCGCTTTTTTTAAATTAGGCTTGTAATTTTGATAATTATTATGTAGATTTCCTTTTGACAATGCTAAGATATTTTGTATTCGATGTATAGTTTACTAGTTATATAAGTTTAATCAGTCTCTGTCCTTGCGCAACTGAAACTCATGGTAACAATTTATTCCTTTGTTTGTTATACATTATTTTTATTTTATTATTTGAATTATATTTACATATTTATTGTTTGTTTATTTTTTATTATTACTATTTATTTTCTTTCTTTGTGTGTGTGTGGGGGGGGGGGGGTGGTGGTGGTGGTTGTGGGGGGGGGGGGTGGTGGTGGTGGGATGGGGGGGGATGTTAAGTGACGAGGCGGGTATGTCGAACAACATTATATCTGTCAATTAGTATTAGTGTGATTAGTGGTGAAGAAATTGCATATGTAAAGAGAGGGAAAGAAAATAGGAACAAAACATGAACGGTAAACAGACTTTGTGAAAAAGGTCAGATGTGATGAAGCCGGACTTAAGAAATTTGGCGTTCGTCGCCTTACCACCTCGGTCCCAATCCTATTCATCTTTCCACTGCTTTGGGTTATAAATCTTTTGTTCCAGAACGGACATGCCTACAAAATAATCTACAATTTATAGCAGAATGTCGAATAGTTCGGGTGTAAAAAAAATTCGGGAACCTACCCCTACCCTTTTGTCCCCCCACCCCCACCCCCACCAACCCAATCAAACAAAGTTCACTTATGGATTGCTCCCAGAGTGGGTTTTTTTTTGGGGGGTCTGAGTAGCATACACCTGCAAAAGGTACGGGTTGCACTCACTGCACACGTTGCTCTCACAAACGTCTGTGGTTTTGCAAAAAGTTGACAATGTGCCGCTGCAGTCCTCGCCAGTCGCCAGCTCTGAAACAAACACAACAAACAGGTATTTAGGAGAGAAAAAGTCTGTCACTAGCATTGGCGGAGGGGTAGTACACCACATGAATAATAGCATCGTCTTTGTGGTGTAATCCCAGAGAGGGTCTGTCAGGGTGGTGTGTGTGTGTGTGGCGGGGGGGGGGGGAGGTGTCGAGGGAGGGGGGGGGGGGTAATGGTACATAGTACACCGCAAGAACACTTCTGAAAATCCTATTATTTCCCTTTCGAAAATGCTAAAATTTATTAGTGTTCAATGTATAGTTCTTTAGTTATTTCAGTTTATTCAGCTTCCAACTAACACAGTTTTTGCTAATTTTATTGTCCGTCCGAGCGGTATCGCCTGCTGGAAGTTGATTGCTTTCTTGTAGTCACGTGATCTGCCTATTTAAGGCCGTGTAAATCTGCGGCGCACGTAGCGACTGACCATTGCGTAACACTATCACTATTCACGTCCAGTTATTCCGTCACTGCCTTCCGTTATGAACCTTCTGATCAAGAACATACATGCCTACAAAAAAATCTACAAATTATTGCAGTTTGTCGAATAGTTTGGCTATAACCAAATTTCGGCTTTTAAATTTCCCCCTTTGGCCCCCCCCCCCTCGACCCCCCTCCCCCCCTCCCCCCCCCCCCCCAAACCAGATAAAGTTCACTGGTGGAGTGCTTCCAGAGTGGGTTTTTTTCTGGGTCTGAGTAGCATACACCTGCAAAAGGTACGGGTTGCACTCACTGCACACGTTGCTCTCACAAACGTCTGCGTTTTTGCAAAAAGTTGACATAGTGCCGCTGCAGTCCCCGCCAGTCGCCACCTCTGAAACAAACACAACAAACAGGTATTTAGGAGAGAAAAAGTCTGTCACTAGCATTGGCAGAGGGGTAGTACAACATATGAATAATAGCATCGTCTTCGTGGTGTAATTCCGAGAGGGTCTGTCAGGGTGGTGTTTGTGTGGGTGGGTGGGGGGGGGGGGAGGAGATGGGGTTGTTGTTATAGTATATAGCTTGTCTTGACTTCGCGAACGGAAATTGTATAGGAGTTGCCCACGACGTCTGCAGGCTTGTTCGTAACTGCGGAGGCCAATCCGGGACAGGCAGGTTCGACCGCAGAGGCTGCAGCGGGAGGTATGGCCAGGGTTCTGAGTTGCGGCATCTCTATTTTTTCTCCTGAGCTGCTCGTCCTTATGGCTAGCTCTGCGAGAGTCATCAAAGGAGACAGCTGCCTTGTAAATGGTGGAGCGCCAGGTGTCACGGTCCACAGCAAGCGAAGACCACTGGTGGTGGTCGATTTGGCAGGCACTAAGTGACTTCTTGAGATGTCTTTGTATCTCTTCTTTGGTGTCCCTCTGTCACGGTGTCCCGCTCGCCGAACAGGGTGGTCCTTGGTAGGCGATGATCCTCCATCCTGGAGACATTCCCCGCTGAGCGGAGCTGTGTCCGCAGCAGCAAAGCCTCGATGCTCATAGTTTCCGCCTTTTCAAGGACCTCGACGTTGATGACATAATCCCTCCAGTGAATGCCCAGTATGGTACGCAGGCAGCGCTGGTGGAAGCGTTTGAGGAGTCGTAGTAGGCTGCGGTAGAGGGCCCAGGACTCGGAACCATACAGCAGGGTGGTGAGGACGACAGCTCTGTACACGCAGATCTTGGTGCCTGTTTTCAACTGTTGATTGTGCCACACTCGCTCGAAAGTCGCCCGAAAGCGCTGTTCGCTTTTGTTAGCCTGCTGTCAAGCTCCTTGTCCATCTTGGCGTCCGACGTGATAATGCAGCCAAGGTAAGTAAACTGGTGCACTGACTTTAGTTGAGACTCGCCGATGGTGATGTGAGGAGGACTATACACTGTCTTGGGTGCCGGCTGATGGAGGACCTCTGTCTTTTTCAGACTGACCTCGAGTCCAAATAGTAGGGCAGCGTATGCAAATCAGGACGTGATGCGCTGCAGGGCTCTCTCTGTGTGTGCAACGAGGGCAGCGTCATCAACAAAAAGCAGCTCACGAATCAGTTGGTTTAGGGTTTTCGTGTGGGCCTGCAGTCGTCTGAGGTTAAACAGGCTGCCATCGAGACGATACCTGATGTACACTGCATCGTCATCATTGAGGTCCAATATGGCCTGCTTCAACATCATGCTAAAAAAGATGGTGAAGAGGGTCGGTGCCAGCACGCAGTCCTGCTTTACACCGTTGAGAATAAGGAATGGTTCTGAGAGGTCATTGTTGAGTCTGACCTGGCCTTTCTGGTCCTCGTGTAGCTGGACAATCATGCTGAGGAACTTTGGGGGACAGCCAAGTCGCTCCAGGATCTGCCTCATGCCTCGCCTGCTCACAGTGTTGAACGCTTTTGTTAGGCCGATAAACGTTACGTACAGCCCTTTGTTCTGCTCGCGGCACTTCTCCTGAAGCTGTCTCAGCACAAAGACCATATCGGTGGTGCTCCTGTTTGCTCTGAAGCCACACTGGCCCTCTGGGAGATGGTCTTCAGCGATGGCAGGTACCAGCCGATTCAGGAGCAGCCTTGCAAGAATTTTCCCAGTAATGGACAGCGGGGTAATTCCCCGATATTTGGAACAGTCATACTTCTATCTTTGTTCTTGTACAGGGTGATAACGACTGCATCACGGAGATCCTTTGGTAGTGTTTCTTCCTCCCAGCATCAGAGAAAGAGGTCATGGAGCTTGTTGTGCAGTGCTGTGCCTCCATGTTTCCAGATCTCTGGCGGAATTCCATCAATGCCTGCTGCTTTGCCTCTCTTGAGCTGGTGGATGGCTGTGAGACTCTCTTCCGCAGTGGGCGGTTCGTCCAATTCAACCATTACTGGGAGGTGTCGGATTTGTAGGATGACTGCTTCTTGAACAGTGCGCTCCGCTCTGAAGAGGCTTCGAAAGTATTCCTACCAGCGGTTAAAGAAGGAGGTATTATCTGTGATGACTTTGTATCAAATGCCTGTGGCCATACACTGCTTTCAGTGCTTCGTAGAAGCCCCTGTAGTCACCATTATCAGCGCAAAGCTGGGTCCTCTGTGCAAGTCTGGTTCACCACTCATTCTGGAGATCTCTGAGCTTGCGTTAGAGACTGCTGCAGACGAGGCGGAAGGCAAACTTCTTCACAGGGCAGGAAGGCTTGGCTAGGTAGGCCTGATGGGCGGCTCTTTTTTTTTTTTTTTTTTTTTTTTTTTTTTTGCTAGGTGTTCCTGGATGTCTACATCGTTTTCGTCAAACCCGTCTTAGTTCTTCTTTCTACCGAAACCCAAGACTTCTGCAGAGGATTTTGCAATAGCAATTTTCAGTTGTTCCCAGAGTATTTCATAGTACACCGCAAGTACACTTCTGAAAGCTCTGTTAATTCGATTTCGGAAATGCTAAAATTTATTAGTTTTCAATGTATAGTTCACTAGTTATTTCAGTTTATTCAGCTACCATCTAACACAGGTTTTGCTAATTTTATTGTCCGTCCGAGTGGTGTCGCCTGCTTGAAGTTGATTGTTTTCTTATAGACACGCGATATGCATAGTTAAGGCCGTGTAAATCTGAAAGAAAGACATTCTTGTGGTGCATGGAGACTGGAATGCCAAAATAGGAGAGAATGCTGTTAAGAACTGGAAAGGCACATGCGGATGCTACTGCAATGCAGAGACCAACGACAGAGGCGTTAGGCTCCTGGAATTTGCAAGCTCAAATGATCTAAAGCTGATGAAAACATTTGACCCACACAAAGCATTCAGAAGGTAGACATGTCACAGAAAAAATGGAGAGCAGAATAACCAAATTGACTACATCATTGTGAAGAGACATTTCCAAACCATTGAGAACATTGCCAAGACAAGATGTTTTCCAGTAGCAGACATTGAAAACGACCATAACTTCGTGATGATGACCTTCCGACTCCGCCTAAAGAAAGTCAACGAGCAGGGTCCCACCAGAATAAAGTTTGACCTCGAGAAGCTATAACGCTCAGAGGTAGCGGAAGCCTTTCAGGCAAAGATAGGCGGAAATTTTGTCCCACTGCTACTTCTAGGTGCAGAAGACACGGATGTGGACACATTGATCGACACATTTAACACTGCTGTAACCCAATCAGCCAGTGAGATCCTTGGCAAACACCGACAAGCAAGGAAATCTTGGGTTACAGCTGACATCTTTGCTCTAGGTGACAAGCGTCCAGATTTAAAGAAACAGAAATCACAGGTAGAAGGAGCTAAACAATAAAGGGAAATTAACTAAGATATCAAGAAAAGCATAAAAAGGCAAATAATAAGTGGATTCAAGATCAGTGTAAACACGTAGAAGAAATTCTGAATAAAAATAGCTAAAAAGCATACCAGGTGGTGAAAGAACTGACCAGTGTAAAACAAGGACGTTCCTCGATCATTCAAGATAGTGAAGGGAACTGTCTTACTGAAGACCAAGACATACTTAAGAGATGGACGGAGTACTGCTCAGATTTGTACAACCACTGAGCTACAGGGGACCCAGGCATACTTGTCAACTCGCCCGTGATCAACAATGGCAACTATCCCATCCTCCGAGAAGAAGTAGAGGCTGCAGTAAAGTCGCTGAAAAAAAGGGAGGGCAGCAGGAGCTGACAACATCCCTGCAGATCTAGTCCAAGAAAGGGGAAAAGACATGATAAGCTCCTCACCAACAATCTGCAATCTGATCTGGCAGTCAGGGGATTGGCCCACACCATGGGCCCAATCACTTATAATAACCCTCCCCCAGAAAGGCAACTTACATCAATGATAGAATTATCGCACGATCAGTTTTATATACCACCCAAGCAAAGTCATGTCAAAGATCCTACTGAACAGGCTGAAGCCACAGGCAGAGAAAATCATAGGTGTGGAACAGGCAGACTTCTGACCAGGGCGCAGCACAACTGAGCAGACCTTCAACCTCAGAAGTCTATGTGGGAGCTACCTCCAGCACCAGCAAGACCTCTATTATGCCTTTGTGTAATTTAAGTTAGTTATTTGGGTTTAACGCCGAGCAGGCAACTAAGGCGTTTTGTGGATTTTAACAAAGCGTTTGACAGGGTGTGGCATGCAGCCATTTGGTCCACCATGAAGCTATGCAACATTAATGCCAACCCGATCAAAGTCCTATCAAACCTTTAAACAAGGCAACTAGCGCAGTCTGCTTCAACAGCAAAATATTAAACTGGTTTAGGACTACAGTCGGAGTCAGACAAGGCTGCTTGCTCTCTCTACTCTTTTCAACATCTTCCTGGAATGAATCATGACGGACGCTCTGAAAGATCATAAAGGAACTGTCAGTATTGGAGGCAGAACAATCATGAACTTGCGCTTTGCGGACGACATTGATGGCCTTGAAGAAACAGAGAAGGAGCAGGCTCAGCTGGTGGAAAAGCTGGACAGTACAGCCATTGCGTATGGGATGGAAATCAGTGCAGAGAAGACCAAACTGATGACAAATAACACGAGTGGCAATGGCACTGACGTCACGATTGGAAGCCAAAAATTGGAAACAGTTAAAAAATTCAAATACTTAGGAGCGATTGTGACAGATGAGGGATCAAAACCAGAAATACTGTCCAGGATTGCGCAGACAACAGCACTGACAAGATTGAAGACCAAATGGAAGGTCAGACACATCACAATCTGCTCTAAGATCAGACTGATGCGCTCCTTATTCATCTCAGTGTTCTTGTATGCCTGCGCGTCATGGACCCTCACAGCAGACCTTGAAAGGGGGATACAAGCCACTGAAATGAGATGTTTTCATAGGCTGCTTGGCATTTCATACAGAGAGCACATTACGAACGATGAAGTTGCATGCATAATCAGGCAAGCCATCGGGCCCTATGAAGACCTATTGGTCGTTATGAAATAACGCAAACTGAAGTGGTATGGGCATGTTACACGTTCAGCAGGGCTTGCCAAAACAATCCTGCAAGGCACTGTGCAAGAAGGACGAAGGAGAGGAAGACAGAGAAAAAGATGGGAGGACAATATCAGAGAGTGGACAAGACTGAGGCTTGACGATATGCTAAAAATGGCAGTGAACAGAGAGGAATGGAGGGAGCTGGTTGCCAAGTCATCAGTGGTGCCCCAACGGTCGGCCAAACCACATGATATAGATATATAGATAGACGTACATTTGTAGATAGACTTGTAGTTGTTAGCATTAATAGGTTTGTAAATGGCTGTGTCGATGACGATGTCAATGCTTTAAACCGTTGTAAAATAAATTTTCATTGCAGTTTCAATCAGTCTCTCTCTCTCTCTCTCTCTCTCTCTCTCTCTCTCTCTCTCTCTCTCTCTCTCTCTCTCTCTCTCTCTCTCTCTCTCTCTCTCTCTCTCTCTCTCTCGCGTGTCAGTGTGTGCGGGTTTGTGTTTATCTGTGTGTGTGTGCGCAAGTGTATGTGTGTGCACGCGCGCATTCCCTCGGTGCTTGCGCACGCGCGCGTGTGTGTGTGCCAGTGTGTATGTGTGTGTGTGTGTGTGTGTGTGTGTGTGTGTGTGTGTGTGTATGTCTGTTGTATGTTTGTTGGAGTGAGCCGTGTTGATTTTTATGATGAGAATAATAGCGGTTTTATGTACAAAATCCTATATACTTTTTTATATTTGCTCTAGTATACATTTAAGTGATAGAATGTATGTGAACAAGATATACTGATGTGTGTTTGTGTGTCTGTGTGTGTGTGTGTGTGTGTGTGTGTGTGTGTGTGTGTGTGTGTGTGTGTGTGTGTGTGTGTGTGGAGTGTTTTACAGGCTTGGCTTGGCGCCTGTAGGCTACCAGCTAATCTGGCTTAAACCTTTGCACGCGGCAATTGCACATCGGCGCGCGCGAGTGTGTGTGTGTGTGTGTAAGAGAGTGATTTTATGTACGTTATTTTGTTTTGTAGTGTGTAGCAAGGACAAGAATGAAAACAGGTGTGCAAACCTATATTTTTATCCTTGGAAAATAAAGTTTCTTTCATTCATTCATTCATTCATTCATTCATTCATTCATTCATTCATTCATTCATTCATTCATTCACTCACTCACTCACTCACTCACTCACTCACTCACTCACTCTCTCTCTCTCTCTCTCTCTCTCTCTCTCTCTCTCTCTCTCTCTCTCTCTCTCTCTCTCTCTCTCTCTCTCTCTCTCTCTCGGGGTTCCACAGGGATCTATTCTAGGGCCTTTATTGTTTCTATTATTTATTAATGATCTGCCTCTTTGCATATCTCACCCAGAGGCTAACTGTGATTTGTTCGCTGAAAGCACAACCATACACACATCTAACATCTAAGCTAGCGAACATCAATGAGGTACTCCAGCAGAGACTGGACAAAGTAGCTGTCTGGTGCATTACTTAGCACATAATAGTCAGCATCCCAAAGACAAAGATCACGTTGGTTACAACATGCCAGAAACACCAGCGCGGACTACCAACTTTAACACTTTACCTTAGATGGCCAACCTATAGAACAAGTAACTAAGCATCGCTTGCTGTGCGTAACAGTAGACAACCAGTTAAACTGGAAACGTTATGTTGAAAAGGTATGCAACACTTAGTCCAAAAACTTGTTCCTTTTGTCTAAGCTCAGCCGTATAGTTAATCCTGACGTTTGCAAAACTTTCTTCCACGCGCATATCAAAATGTACTGTAACTACAGTTCCATTGTCTGGGACGGTTGCAGCGAAGTTCACATGAAAAAAAAGTAAATTTTGTGTATCGTTGATTTGTTAAACTCATACTTGCTAGACCCGCCCCCACAGACAACAAAATCAAATCTCTTAAATTGCTGGCATTAAACAAACAATTTGAATTTAATCTGTGTGTATTAATGTACAATATTCTACACGAGAGAGCTTACTCCATTTGCGAATTCACGGATAATTATAGACAAAACACGAGAAACAGGTCTCTCCATCTACCAAGAACAAGATTAGATATATATTAAACTAACCTGTCATTTTCAGGTGCAAAAAGATGGAAATATTTACCCCAGCATCTTAAGGCTATTTCTAAATTTATTATATTTAAGGATCGCCTTTATTGCATTTACTTCTAACTAATACCACAATTTTTATTTATTAATACTGTACTCTCAGAGACATGTTCTAATTATAAGATGACCATCAGCTTATATCGATGTTATTATGTTTGTTTTGTTTTTTTGTTGTTGTTTTTTTCCGTCTTTTATGCTTTTCGTACATTTAAATGTTTTTTTATACTATGTTTGTTTGTTTGGTTCTTTTTTCTTTTATATTGTATTGTGTTGCTCGGTGTCTGTAGTGTAGCAGGACAGTTTGTAAGAGAGGCATTCGCATGCCTAAAACTTTATCCTGAATAAAAACGTTTCATCATCATCAATCTCTCTCTCTCTCTCTCTCTCTCTCTCTCTCTCTCTCTCTCTCTCTCTCTCTCTCTCTCTCTCTCTCTCTCTCTCTCTCTCTCTCTCTCGACTATAGTTTTCAATGCTACTGTCTGTCTGTGTTAATATTCATTAGTTGCACAAATCGCAGCCACACAGACTCTCACTGTTACTTGTGACAATTGCTGAAAACTAATTTTCTCCGGATTTTAAATCTTTTGTTGATTCGGGGTGTGAGACATTGAAGAGTACCTGGGATATTTTAGTCCCCACGGACGTGTATAAGCCTTATGAAGGCCTATTCCCCTGCGTACACTGATTACGCCTCTAGTCTTTGTTTATTGTGTTTATTGCACTTAGAATAGTTTAGTTAGTGATTTTATACTTTTTATTTGTATCATTATTATTATTTTCTATTTGGCACATGTTACGGATACATTCTGTTCATTTTCTTCTTTTTTGTTTTTCCACAAACACATTGACTTTGCGTGAAATGAGTGGCGTAAAACTCAAGACGAAAGATCTCCGCATTGGTCATCTCAATATTTACCATCTTTGCAATAAGATGCCTGACATATGTGTTTATCTAAATGGAGCAGACCCGTTTCATATTTTTGGACTGTCTGAAACACGTCTCAATTCAAATGTATCAATCCATCCAAGTTCCTGGATTTACTGTCATCAGACGTGATCCTACGGCCCATGGACAGACAGGATTAGCTGCTTATGTTCACTCGTCTATTCAAGATTTTATACGTAGACGACATGATTTAGAAACCAAAGATATTGAGTGTATGTGGCTTGAACTGAAGGCACCCCAATCTCCATCATTTCTTATTGGCATTCTGTACCGCAACCCTGCTGCGAACTTTGAGTGGTATGATGATTTCCATAGTATGTGTGATAAAGCTTGTAATCCCAACTCCAATGTCATCCTCATGGGAGACTTTAACATAGACATGCTAAAGCTTCACCATGCGTGGGACTCTACGTTAACGTTGTTGGGTCTGCAACAGTTAATCACTTCACCCACACGGATCACGCAAACAACATCCACACTCATAGATGATATATACACAACCAAGCCAGAGTCTGATCATAATGTATCTGTCGGTAACCTTAGTATCAGCGACCATTTTCCCATCCGCTGTACCTGGTCTACTAAACTCCCTAAAGCAAAGAAAGGATGTCATACGTATATCACCTATCGCTCCTTTAAAAGTTTTCATGAAAGCGAGTTTCTGTTTGATCTTAACAGCGCACCTTTTGATGAAGTATTTAGTACATCTGACCCTGACAGCGCTCTGTCTGTTTGGTATACCATCTTTCTTAAGATCTTAAATAAACATGCGCCCCTGCGGAGGAGACGCGTCAAACACGCATCACTCCCGCCGTGGCTTACTCAAGACATCATTCAAGCCATGAGGTTGAGAGATGATCTGAGACAGCAGAAGTGCTTCACTGAATTTAAGCGTGAGCGCAATTGCGTAAAATCTCTTGTGCGACAGGCTAAAAAATCTTTCATTGATCGCTTGATTAAACAAGACAAAGACATGTCCACGCTCTGGCGCGCTATGGCCGTAGTGACTGGAGGCAAGTATAATAAATCTCCTTTAATCCCTTCTGATCTGACTGCAGACATATTTAACGACCATTTCCTCTCAGTTGCCGAGTCTCTGGTCCCTTCAGAAGCAAGTTTTCAGCTCTACTTTTGCTCAGACAGACTAGTTGACTTTTGTAGAACGCGAACTGCAGGGTCTGATCCTTTTGTGATTCCACCACTGGCAGTGCACGAAGTCGGTAGGACAATTAGTTCAATGAAGAATAAGAACTCGTCCGGGCCAGATGAAATCAGCCCCAAAATACTTAAATTAGCTATTCCTTATGTTATTGAAACAATAACCTATATTTATAATTTGTGCATTCAAACGAATATTTTCCGAAAGGAACTTAAAAAAGCCAAGGTTATACCCCTCCCGAAAACAAGAGATATGACTGATGTTAATAACTATCGCCCCATCTCACTATTGTCCATCCTTAGTAAACCACTTGAACGGCATATCCATAAACATCTCTTGGAATATTTAGAAAATCATACATTAATCCACCCCCTTCAGTCGGGATTCAGACCAAAGCACAGCTGTCACACGGCCCTAGCACGTCTAACTGATGTGTGGCTACGCTCAATAAATCAGGGCGAATTTACCGGCGCTGTATTTATTGACTTACGAAAAGCCTTTGATCTTGTGGACCATAAACTTCTACTTTCCATGCTAAACGTGTACTTCGGTAGTTCGTTTGGCAATAAATGCATTTCTTCCTCAATCAACTACAGCCAGAAATATCTTTACCACCATGGCACAACTCCACTTTTTGCCTCATATCTTAGCGACAGACAGCAGCGCGTCATGGTCAATGGATCATACTCCTCAAGCGGATTAGTAACACGGGGAGTTCCCCAGGGTTCAGTCCTAGGGCCTCTTCTGTTTTGCCTCTTTATAAATGACCTGCCGCTACATTTGACTAGCGACAAAATTTCATGTGATTTATTCGCTGATAACGCCACAATTCACACCCCGGACAAGAGTATTGATTCTTTAAATGGCCGTTTGCAGCAGGGTTTGAGCGAAAGTTCCACTTGGTGCGCAAACAATGAAATGATTTTAACTCCTTCCAAAACGGAATGCATGACGATAGTAACCCGTCAGAAGCACCAGCTCAAGCCACTTACACTTAGCCTGACTATCCATAATGACATCGTTAATCAGGTCACGGAACACCGATTACTTGGTGTAATTGTTGACGACCAGATGAAGTGTCAATCACACATAAATGCTGTATGTAAAACTGTTGCTAGAAATGTTTTTATGCTTTCAAAGTTGAAGTACTTTATCGATGTTGATGCCCGCAAGTTATTTTACAATGCGCATGTCAATTCACACATCGATTATGCGTCCACGATATGGGATGGCAGCGGTGACATACACTTGAAGAGGCTTAACTCTCTGCATCGGAGAGCAGCGAAACATATCCTGCCTGATTCAGCCCTAACAACTGATGAAAGACTTGAAAAACTGAAAATGCTACCTCTTAGCAAGCATCACCTCTTAAACAAGGGTGTGGTTATGTATAAAATCTGGAATGAGATTCACCCAAAATATCTTTGTAAGCTCTTTACCAAGGCAAGTTTAGGTTATTCTACTTCAAGACGAAACTTTATTACACCTCGCCCCAGAATAGATCTATTTAAAACCAGTGTATCCTTCGCAGGCGCATCTTTCTGGAACACACTGCCAACATGTATAACACACGTTGGCTCCCTCTCCTCTTTCAAGGAATGCCTCCTCAAGTACTTGTCTGCTGATACATAATCTACCACAAGTATTCGTATCAAACATGTGCTTATCGTATAATCAGTGCATGCTGCAGTATGGTTTGTGCATACTAATAATAATCGCCTAATTACATAATTCAACTTTCTATTATAATCCAAATAATGTTGCTGTCTGAAGTGAATTTTCACTATGATCCAAATGATTTGCTTCGTATATAGGTCAAGTTATCATTAGCGCGTGTGTGCGCGCGAGCGTGTATGTGTCAGTGTGTGCGCGCGTTGCGTGTACTTTCTATTTTTCGTTTGTTTTTTGTATGACCGAATGAATGAATGAATTTTGTTTAATGTCTCTTCGTGTTTAATGTTTCCTAATTTTTGTGTGTGTGTAATTTGGTACTATTAGTATTACAATTATTATTCTGTGTTTGTAGAGTAGCAACGGCAAGTATGAAAAATAGCACACGTGCTAATTACTTTATCCGTTGAGAAATAAAGTTTCATTTCATTTCATTTCATTTCATTTCATTTCATTTCATTTCATTTCATTTCTCTCAATCTTCTGCTTCTTGGAGATTTTAATATTGACCTTCTGAAACCTCATCCATCATGGGAGTGTACTTCTACCTTAGTCGGTCTCCAACAAATGGTGACATCCCCCACGAGAGTTACGCCAACATCAGCCACAATTATAGACTATATCTATGCCAACAAACCTCTCGCAGTTAGCAACACTCAAGTAGATAGTCTGAGTGT